>OW388080.2:36893318-37478318 GCA_936449025.2 Sarcophaga subvicina
AGATCAAGAAACTTAAACAAATGTTGATATGACAAATCCAATGTAATAGAGCTCCATAGTTGGCCAACACTCTTTAACACTTTGTTAAAAGTGTTCTTTAAAGAAATCATAACATAAAAAAAATTCCGGATGCTAAGTAAATATTTCTGTTAAAAATTTTTTTTATATTTTTCTATTTTTTTATGTCAGAAATTATTTTGAATAGAAATGAAAATAAATTACACCTTCCTACGTATGTAATCAAATAACATTTTATTTGAAGAATAGAAAAGCTGAAAAGAGCAAAGGCGAAAAAAAAATAAAGGAAAACCTAAAACAAAATATAAATTTTGAAAGCAAATGTCTTAAGGCAAATAGGAGAAAAATAAATCAACAAATAATACCTAAACATACTGCAGAAACATACATATGTTTCCAACATCATCGATACAAATTATGTGCCAGCAAAAAAAAAAAATAAATACAAATACAGTATGAAATAAAACATGTAAGCGAAAGAAATCACGACTGGTAACTACAATTTCAAGTTGCCTGTAAGTACTGTAGACATTTTGTTTACTGTTACACATCCAATCACTTCTTACGCTAAATAACAATTCATGACTGTTGTATATACGATACGCAAACACACACGTTATTTTCAGAAAAATGGTACGTATGTATATATGGAGTTGTATATATCTGTAAGGGCCCATAGCCAATAATGTCCTTTGAGTTATGTGATGCAATACATTCACTCTCATCGTTTCAGTCTCCATTCTAAATTGTTTTAACGCAAAATTAATTCTTATATCATTGCCGTTTTTATTGTCATTTTAAATACACTTTTATGATATGTGTGAAAGGTATAGTAAAATAAAATGGTAGAGTAAATTGTATTTCGCGAAGTTAGCATGATGGTCAATTCTACCATTAAAAAATCAAGAGCAATGTTGTAGGGCCCATTTTTTAAAAAAATATTCATAAGAAAACCTTTTTGAGACATTCTGCAACATTTCAGTTACATTCTTCTTGCCTATTGAAAAATAACAATTAATATCTTCTAAAATTCCACTAAAATAATCGATAACAGCAGATAGCAGTTGGTAGATTATTATTACATAGGTTGGGTTACGCTAGGAAGAGATGCGCTCGACCGCGTTATCGTTTTTGCGCCTTTACCCAGAGACCTGTTGGTGCATTATAAACCTTCAATTATGGAAAGAAAAGAAAATGAAAAAGAAGAGGAACAAACTTAGAAAGAATAAAAAAGAAGGAAATGTGAAAAAATTATTATTATATTATACACCAAAAAACTCTATGGAATATACAGTGTCGGTCGAAATATTCGAATTTTGAAAGAAATTTTAAATTGTAATTGTTCTATTAAAAAAAAGGAAACACTTTAGTAGCTCCAAATTGTGTCTGAAATAGATGAATGCTTGATAATACAAATAAATTATTATTTCAGTGTTCCATATGATTGTTGCATGTGATACTGTTATGTTTTTAAATATTGTAAAATGTTTACTGATCGTGGATTCGATGATTGCAAGTTAAATAAAAGAAATAATTTACTTCTGAACCTTTCTGAACCTTATTAACAAAATTCAAACTTCCAATCTTCTAAAGCACTGTACTTTACGCGCTTATTCGTACATCGATCTTTGTATCAAAAATTATACATTTCAATTTTTGAGACGATATAACTTTAATTCAGAAAAAGTTAGATGTCTGATATTTTTTGAATTCGTTAGTATTGTGATTGTCGTTACTTTAACCCAAAACAGGACTAAATTAATTCAAAAACTTCATAATTCTGGCTACTATATATCATTTTTGATACATACGACTTTCCTAGGGATTCTTTGGTGTTGTGTATGTAATTTTTTTAAGTTTTCAAAAGATTTTGTAATGTTTTATCGCAAATAATACATTATTTAAGATATTTGAGAAGGAATTGAATGTTAAGTGTTGGATAAAAGTGAAAAAGTTGAATTTTCTGTTCTTGATATTGATTAAAGTAGTTGTAGGATAGTATTTACTATGTTAGCTTATTAGGCGTCACACCAAGTTTCCAACCTCAGGTCAGACATTTCCAGTTTACAAAGAAAGGTAGTAATGGCCGATTATGTATGTACATATGCATGTAATATTCCTATTACTGAAGATTCTGAAGAAGGAGAAGAAGAAAACAGAAGCTCCTGATATGAACTGACGCAAGAATTGACAGCTGCAAACATGACAACAGGACGTTAATCGAAAAAGATGGTACTGCTTGGAATAGAGAACCGTATTAGTAGTTTGGGAAGAAAAAATATTACCAATTTTTACGCAGATTGCTAGCAGCTGTCACATGAAATGTTGTAGAGTATTTCTTACTGCTCTTCTCATATTTATCGTCAGTGACAGACAAACATTAGAAAAAAGTGTTTCGTCCTATGTTTTATTTCATAGATATTACAGAACGATAATATTTCGGTTAACTATGTATTTATGGGATAACAGCATCATTCGCTTTGATAATGTGCTACTCGGAAATGTTGATAAATTTACACCTATTACGCCTCTTCGAAAACTGAGCTGAAAGTCTTTCAGCTTTTAACAATCCCAATAATATTGTCGCTGTAGATTAGTAAGTAACTGAATTGTATGGTCGTTATAAATTTCGTGGTCCATCGGATTCGAGTTGGCAGTTTTAGATTTAAGTACATGTAGTATACTTATAGCCGTATTTGGGAAAACTTGTATCCGGGACACCAGAGAGGAATGAAAGAGAGAATATTGTTATTGCGTAATCGATGGTCTATTGCCACGGGAAACTTGTTTACCTCACATGACGTCGACAACAAATGTTTCTAGCGAAATATAACAATGGTTTGTGCCATCAGGTTTCAGCTAGTCCTCGATAAGGAGCGTTACTGACGCGAGTGACAATAAGCTGCTGCATCTAAACAATCTAAATCGCCACAAAGCATGGGTGTTAGACGTCAAATTATTACCATTTAAAAAAATAAAACCAAGCTGACATGAAGGGTTTGATTTTTACTTAAAAAAACCATATTGCAATGTACATCATGTCAAAAACTTTGGCGTAGGTTTCATGAAAGTGAGAATAAAATGTAAGAATATAAAATAGTTTTATTAAAATTAATTAAAAGTAATAAAAAAAACATTTAAATTTTGTAACAAAACCTATCAATAATTGCAAAAATTCTATGAAATATGATACATAGCTAGAATTATGAAGTTTTTTAAGGATCGATCTACCGTTATTCACGTCTCATAACTGACTTCACGTCCCACCACTAACTTACTATTCATAAATAATTATACATACATAATTAGTCATCACAACCCTTCAGTCAGGATTACGACCTAGTTTCTCACACCACTTATGTTTTGTGTGTTAATTTTATACATGAGTGGCGGGACCTATAGTTTGAAGTCGATTCCGAATGCAAGAAATATACATATATAAATCATGATACTTCTTTATTTTATGTCTGAAAATTTCTCTGTCTTTCTAACGAATTGTTCTTATTGTTTTCGATCTTTGTTTAGTTCCTCGTAAATTCCTACGAATTTCTTTGTACAATTTTGTGTACCGCACGATGTGTGTATTTTGTTGTTGTCTTTTATTCTCTGCTTCGCTTAGCTTTTTCACACTCTTCTTTGGTTATAGTATTTATTTTAGTAAGTGTAGCTCTAAAAACGGTCAAACATTTAATCAGTTACTTAGTTGAATATATCAATATTTGCCGCCATACTAGACTTCAAATTAGAAAGCTAGTCTTTGAAAACCATAAAAATAGATAAAATCAATGGGAAATCGCAAAACTTGTTAATAAAGCATGAAAAATGAACGCTGAGCAAAATGTAACTCAAAATTCCACTCGTAAAAGCTTTTTACAGAACGTAAAGAAGGGAGGACCGTTAACCAAATGAAGTTTGAAGAAGCGAAATAAATTACGCCTCCTATATGCAAAAAAACTTACTTAAACTGTGCCATCATGCAACTGCACCAAGCAGGCTATCCAAAATAAATATTGAACTAAAACATTTTCATTTGTCTTACAATTTATTTAACTTACAATTGCTTAAGTGGACCATTTTCATTGTGATTTCCATTCCAAATATATGTTAAATTCGCGTTTTTATTTTTAATTAGCTCCATTAACTATAAATTGCTGCCAATTAACCTTCAAACCACACCCGCGACATAAATCACTGCCAGAATGTCTATTATGCCGATACACCTTAGCTGTCGCCAAGCCATGGAATGAATGGTTGAGCAACATCATTATTTAATATTACTCATACGCCCAGTTACATTCAGTAACATTTTGTATGCTATGTAAATATTTATTTAGCTGCACAAGCGTACATAAGTACATACATGCATAACAATATGCTATTAAACTTGTTGAGGAGGAAGAAACGCACACTTCATAAACATAGGAGTACAATTTGTAAATATTTATCAGAGTGTTCATAAGGTTCCATAATTTTTTTGCCACATATTTGTTTTTGAGAGCAAATTTTCACCACAAAAAGATTAGTGCCAGTTGGTAACACTAAAAATGCAAACAGGGGACTGTCACACATTATATAGGAGTTTTGGAAGAAAATAAGAATGGCGATTTGGAGGCCGTACCACTCACTTCACTTAATTAAAAATTTCTTTTAAACCAACACACTTCATTAGACTACCAAGCGTGTAAAAGCGACAAAAATTGTGTTTTGAGTGGCGGCACATACAGTCGTCTCCGACTGATTTTTGAAAAAATTATATGGAAATTTTATTTTCTCTCAGAAAGCCAGAAGACTGTTCAATGTTCGAGATATCTGGTCCCAGATATGGTACTGTACGTGGCAGTAAAAATTTCTGCGGATAAAGCGTTCCATATACGAATAGTACGGCTAAAGAACGAATTCTGTCTGTAAAGCAGTGTGCGTTCCACTGGTCAATCGATCACAAACGGATGTGCCCTGCGACAAAGACGACTACAACGTATGAATATAAGGCTTTCGGGAACAAGTCCCTTTATTTCGACAGAGCAGAATCCCTTGTAGTATCGATAGAATAGTGAAATACAAGTGACTTCAAATTAGAACCTTCACCCTTTTTAGTATACATGGTACTCTTATACTAACAAGCATACACATCGATTTATACATACGTTAGTAGACACATTGTCGCCTAATAGTTTTTCGAATTTCATGAACTTGAAAGCTCCCCATTAATTTTAATGTACATGTACGTAACATTGAACGTATGTATGTATTGAAACAAAACTTTACTCTTATACCATAAACTGTTGATAACATTCTCTTATACAATATATACCTCTACCACTCCTTTTGTTTTTGTTGAGTTTTCTTTATTTTTTATTTCTTTTATTTTATTTTAATTTGTCTTAAATATCCTTTCACTTTAAATATTCAAAACTTAATTCTAAATAAAACAATAAAAGATAGCTTTTTAATTTAGTTGTAATCTGAATAAAAAATATACGATATCGCACACCCAGTACAAAAGTGACTCAACCCAAAATTATCATTTTTCGAGTTTATATGCTTAAACTATGTAGAATACACTGGTTTATTTACAAAAAAATATCAGTGTATTTTGTTGTTGCTAACTGTTACTAAAAAATGTTCCAAAGATTTTGTTTTTAACTATTTTTATTTAAGTCAAAATAGTTTTTAATCGATTTCTGAAAAATGAAAATTTTGAGTTGAGTCACTTTTGTACTGGGTGTGCGATATGTTAAATTAATTTTAAATAGTATTCTTGCGTTAAGGAGGACCGCTAATCAAAATAATAAGACTAAGGACCATTATTACAACTTGCCATTAACTAGAGGGAGGACAATAAGGTAGAAGTAAGCATTAAGCTGAAGGGAGGATCATACTACATCTAACTTTTAGGGCCAATATTACAACTTGCCGTTAAACTTAGGTACCTTTAGCCAAAGGGAACTGTAACTTAACTTATTTTCGTTATTACAACCTACAGACAAAATTTTTCAAAAATATGGCAATTCCGATAAAACTTTTCAATTGTACAAGTTTTTTTTAACGCAGTGGTTCTATATGCTCATTTTGTTTAAATTTAAAGTTGCCATAATGAAAATAAGATATAATATGGCAAGTTCAAACATAAAGTGACCTTTAAATGTTAAAGGTAGGATGATCCTCCCTTTAGCTTAACGATCACTTCTATCTTATTGGGTACTCATAATAACGAAAAACAATTTATCTGCCCGTTAAAATCCTCCCTATAATTAACGGCAAGTTGTAGTAATGTCCCTTAAAGTTAAGTTTATGTGTGAACTTGCTATATTTTATATTATTTTCAATATTGTAACTTCAAATATAAACAAAATGAGCATATAAAATAAAATAATAACGAAGCCCGTCGTTGCCACTGCGTTTAAAAATAACTTGTTTAATTGAACAGTGTTATCGACATTACTTCGGCACTGATGTATTTTTGATTGATTGGTTGTAATAACAAAAAGAAGTTAAAGGTGACTTTAGCTAAAGTTAAATTGTATTAATGGCCCTAATAAACCTTTGAAACAGCAACTTAACACTCCCAATAAGTATACCAACCATGTGTACACTTATGTTCCTAGTTGGATTTGGGAGTCTTAAATTTTTTTTCAGTTTCCTTCCTTGAGAATTAATTTTTTTCATAGTAAAATCTTTCCATTTCTGGAGAAACGAGAACGCAGTCAAAATTGTACGAACTGTATGAGCGTCAAATGCAACCGGAAAACGTCAATAACATGAAACCGAATTTGGTTATTGACGTCATGAAGCAACTGAAATTTGCTAAGGTAGTATCTAAAGTCATGGTTCAAGAGGCACCACAAGGAGTTGTATTTTCACTTTTGCTATGCTTCCCTAACCTAACCCTTAATACTCTAAAAAAAGACATGGAAAGAACTGGCAAAGAATCAAAATTATTTTAAGAAATTCTGGAATAACTGATGAGATAACTATAGAAATGGTGCAACGATTTTGGACAGCAAGGCAATACTATTCGCAGGAGACACTGAGTCTCTCAATTTGAACATCACACGATTTAGATGAATATGGAATATTTTCTGAACACTTGAATTTTAGGTTAACACTTTCACTACGTGGTTACTGTAGTACTATTGAGTTTGAAATAATGACTTTAAAATCTGGTGGTTAACGAATGCGGTATAAGGTATTAAATGGATATGTACTAACAATAAGACGATAATGAGATTTGAGTTTAACCTGAAAAACCTTGTAGCAATAATGACACCTAGAGGCCTCAAAACGGAAATGGTAAGATAATAAGATTCTGTTTGCCATCAGCGGCGTAAACTTGGAATATTTCATATTTGAGCCCCATATGATAGATATGGCCTCTATACAAATTTTGAACACCCCTCTTATGTACTCATAAAAAATATACGTTTCATTTTTCAAAGCTTTCCTCGACATTTGCGTTTGTTTCATAAAATAGAGCCGAAATATTTTTCATAATTTTACAAAACAAAAAATGCTTCAAAAGCCTCAAAATAAATTTTCTAAAAATATTTCTTTCATTTTCTCTGAATATTAAAAAGAGAACGCAACATAAATCATATGGAAATCCCATTTGAAATTCCGTATGGAGATACAAACGTATGGTATACAAGGTGGAATTTAAAATTTATTTATGAATTACCCCAATGCAGATGATTTATATATTTTATCATACTATTCTATCACTTTTGGTATCAAGAAATGCTATTTAAAAAATAAATATTAATTCAGCTGCTTGCTTTAAATATGTCTCCTTAAAGAAGCCTTTTTATTTAAAAATATAAACTTACATACATATATACATAATTGGTCATTACAACCCTTCTGTCAAGATTACAACCTAGGTTCTCACATCACTTATGTTGTGTATGTTAATTTTATACATGAGTATCTGCACCTACAGTTTAAAGTCGACTACGACCGACAGATTCTTGAGAAACTTTTTCATGTCAGTTTTATGTACTCTCCTGACGGGGGGTATGGGTTTTTGGAAAAAGCCACCGATTATACTGTGCCTGAGGCTATGTTCCTGCTTGGTTTAAGGATACTTATACCGGAAAGGGCACAAAGGAATGGTGGGGTACTCCAGGGGCAGAGAGGTATACCCATCTTTACAGATGGGATTTTCTTTAGGGAACTCGGTCTTGAACTCCACTTCAGGTTGAATGACCGTTAGGGCCATTGCGTCGGTCTGGTGCAAATCACGGCTCGTTCGCGAGTGCAAGGATTGGTGAGGTCTTTTGGACTGGATCTTATCCGTCTCTGCTGGGTTCCGACTCATAGCGGAATACTGGGAAATGAGACGGCAGATGCCCTCGCTAGGCTAGGTTCGCTCTCTGGGGGCGATTTTATAGTAGCCCCGAGACCCCAAATCTGTCACCTCTGTGGCCTCATCAATGGATGGGTCGGGGAGGAAGAGCAGATGCGTGGGGTAACGGTTCGGGTTGTTTTGTTTCTAGATGTATATGGCCTGCTTTGGACAGTAAGGGAACAGGTTGGCTGCTGGGCTTGGATAAGGCCAGCTTAAGGTTGGTTGTCGGTTTTATCACGGGACACTGCGAGATTAGGTCGCTGACGGGGATCTGGAACAGATCCCAGCCGGACTATTGCAGGACATGTTGCTATGAAGAGGAGTTGGATACTATCGAACACCTCCTCTGTAACTGCCCAGCCCTGGGTAGGTTGAGGTTGAGGACCCTTAGCAGCGCCTTCTTTGAGAGTTTGAATTCTGTGTCGAGAGGCGACAACAAGGCTTTCCACAGATTCATTAGTGCCATAGGCTGGTTGAGAGGTCCAAGGGCTTCGTCAATGTAGTCGCGCTCTCCCCTTTTGTTGTGTCTGGTCTGTGTAATTCCTCCGCTTCCCATTATTCCTCCGCTTCCCATATGATGACAAAATATTTTTTCGGTGACTTCTTCTCAGCAGATTTCTGGTAAAAACTCTGAGTGTTAATAAAATTGCAAAGGAAAATTTTCTCAAAAATCTGTCGTTCGGAGATCGTGATCCTAACTGATGGGTTGTAATGACCAATTGTGTATGTATGTGTATGCATAAATTATAGATTCGAATCCAACTTAGGTACATATAGCAACTGGAGTGATTTTGCTTAATAAACATCTGAGATTTGGTCTCAGAATTCGTTCTTCTGATAAGTAAAATTTTGCATTGACGATTGCGGTAATTAAATCATAGCTACAGGATATTACCACCTATGTATGAGTTTTTTTCGTTCAAAGTTTATCTGCGTATTATTGAAGTACGTGACTCCACTACTTTATTTTGAAATTATTACCCAATTTTTGTATTTTTTTTAAAGGTTAAGTACTACGTATTTTATGCACCCAAGACTTTCAAATTGACTTAAAATACTTTATAGAAAATAGATTCTCATTATTCTCGAAGTAGATGCCAATAACTTTTGCATGCAGTTGACTGTCACATTTACAAAAAAAAAAATGCAGCCGTGCATTTAGCAATTTAATTTTAGTTGATAACGTTCAGCATCCAATAAAATTTATTTGATTTTAATATCTCCCTTATAGCAGTATTATCTTTTGAAATAAATAACGTATACTTGAAATGAAATCGAAATAATTTTATTTTTTTTCTGTTTTTCAGCACCATGAGCATGTGAAAGTTTAAATATTTTATAATATTCGCAAAGCTATCCAAGAAGCATACGCGACCTAATAACCCAGATTTTCGAAGTACTTTTAAATGACCCACCGCCTATGTTGACTCACATTATGCTCATATACTATAGTACAGGCGTGGCCAGACTTTTCTTTGATGAAGATCGGCTTTGGCTAAAATTCAGAAGGAAAGATCGACTGATTATAAATGTAATTTTTTACAAAAATTTTATTTAATCATTAATATTACAGCCACTTAAAATAAATTTGCAATTTTTATTTAGATGTAGATGCGTGACATTGCATGTTGTCAGCAAGCTGGTCGAACGATGGCACGTTATTGGTAACTGCTAAGTGCAGACACATTTTTAATTGTTCAGCTGTAGAGTGCTGCGATATTTTGATTTTATTATTTTCATATGTGAAAATGCTGATTAGCATAAGTAGGTGGATCCAATGTAAGCGGTCAACTGCAAAGCAATGTCTCCTAAACATGGATATTTTTCTTCTTGTAGCAACTACCAGTAACTCTTTTCAGACGCTCTTGATTTTATAAAAATATCTGAATTGAGAGTTATAATTTCATATTCTATTTTTGAGAAGTCAATAGCAAAAAAATCAGCTATTTTAATAGACATTTCTTCAAAATTCTGATTTCCGAAAGAGAATGACATAAATAACTGAATTGGCTCTATTTTTTTAATATCTTGAAAACGACTTTCAAACTCATTCTAAATTTTACTAATATCTGCAATATAGTCATCAAATGTTGTATTAAATTTGAACTTTTCTGATACTGAGTTTAAACTTTTAAAGTTTTTTAAATCTTTTGCTGACCACTGCGATTTCAAAAGCTTTAATTTTAATTTGAAGCTATTAATGGAGTTTACTAATTCAGAAATAGTTCAGTTTTTTCCTTGAAGTTCCAGATTAAGTATATTCAGGTGATTGTAAAATCTGTTAAAAAAGCCAATTCGTTCGACAATTGGTCATATCTTACTCCTCTTGAATCCAAAAATTGTATAACTTCTGGTAGTAGTTCTTGAAATATTTCCAAAAATCCCCCACGACTCAGCCATCTGTCGTCAGTGTGAAACAACAGATCACAATATTCTGACTCATTTTCTTCTACCTGAGTTTTAAAAAGTCGTCGCTGTAAACTTCTTGAACGTATTGAATTAACTATTTTAAAAGCAATATCCATAAGTTCAACATTTTTGCACACAACGCATGCTGATGTATAACACAATGAAACGATACAAAATCTGGAATATCATAATTTTTTCGACAAAGAGCCACAAAACCGCTTAACCCGCCCACCATTGCAAGAGCACCGTCTGTTGCTACACATACAAGTTTGTACAACGGTAGTGGAAACTTTTCCACAAATTTTATAAACTCTTAATAAATGTCTTCGTGTCTAAATGTCTATTGCCTTTTAGTGGAAGATTTGTTAAAAGATCTTCTTTGAAGTTATGTCAGTAAAACTCATTCTTATATAAATGCATAATCGGTCAATATCAAGTAGTTCGGTTGATTCGTCAAACTGAAGTGAAAAATATTTGCATTCGGCGATGTTTTGTTTCAGTTTTTAATTCAAATCAATTGCCATAGCTTCAACTCTTCTTGTGACTGATTGGCGTGAAAGTTGCACATCTTTAATAGTTGACATAATTTTCGGCTTGCTTTTAAAATTTGCAAATAAAACTTCTCCACCTTCTATAAAAGCTTTTTTCACTAATTCACCGTCACTAAAAGGCTTTTAATGTTGAGCTAAAAGAAAACTTATTCGAAAGGAAGCTTCCGTTGCTGATGTGGGCTCTATGTGTGGCTTGGTAGACATAGATTGTTGAGCTTCATTTTGATTTTTCAGCATATTCAACTGAATTCTACACTTCTCCGATTTTGGCGGAAAATCAGCTTCATAATTCTATTGATTGGATTTATAATGTCGCTCTAGATTTCCTTTTTTTGGCATCGATATTATGGAATTGCATATCAGACATAAGCAATTTTCTTTAATTCGATTAAAGAAATAATTTTCCTCCCAAACATCGTGGAAGTGATATGTTTTCGGTTTTTTATTAACACTTATTTACGATTAAAACTTCAAATTATTTAAAATGTGTTTATTGCTGGGTTTTTAAGCTTTAAGAAAAATTATGTTTTCGTTTAGGAATTACACATTCAACTGAATTTTCATTGACAACGAATTATGTAAGTGAAATTTTTTTTTCATTATGAATTCAAATAAAACACAGTCTTGCTTTTTTTAACAAAAAAATTTTTAAATGAAGACTCAGTTGTGAATGTTAAAAAAATAACATTTAATTCTAAAAATTATTTAATTTTTCTTTTCTTTAGAATTCTTTAATGAAAGATTTTCTAAAACCATCGAAAGATCGACCGAAAACCATCGAAAGATCGACAGTCGATCGCAATCGACCGTTTGGGCACGGCTGCTATAGTATATTTAATACGTAAAATTGGCAAGAACATAAGTGGCGTATGAGTGATATATAATTCCATTAGTTTCATGACAAAATCGAAGATTTTTATTGCATACTTTTCAGAGTAACTATTCTAGCACATGTAATATGGTACGTATGAGTAATATATTTCAAATGCAATTAAACAGAAAGTATACCACTAACTTCTAGGGATTTTAAAACATTTAAAATTTTCCTACATGGGCAATTATTTTTCATAAAATCAGGCAATTTAGAACCTTTTTTGAATCATTGCGTTACATTTTTTTTGTCGCGGAGATATCTTTGAATGTCAAATGTTATTTTCTGAGTTTGTTCGAATTTTTAAGTTGATTCTGAAATTTAGAAGCTGCTTTAGTTTAAATTAGGAAATTCATTTTTAAGGCTTCAGGAGTTACTAGCAGTAGAGTTACTATCAGTACTAGAGTAAATAATTTTCTACAGTGTCTTCCAACAGGGACTTCCTTTGACAGTGGAAAAGCCATAGTGACCATCTTCTTAAAGCAACATCTCTCAAATTAGTTGTCTTTTATTCAATATGTTTTGCCAAGTCTCCTAAGGCGACCACAGACAACGACATGTATTCGCAATTGCTAAAAATCACCTGAATTGATGATTTTCATTTTTTGATGAATGAGTACGTGAACCAACGAAATTGTCAATATCAATCAACATAAAATCTAAGACCGTCCAGTGTATTCTCAAAAGAATCACTATTTGGTGCATATTTTGAGCTGACGGCGACATTGGTTCGTATTTCTTTGACAAAAGTGTTGGCCAGGCCGACGGCGAGTACTATAGGTCGATTTTTACCAACCTGACCTGACCTGAATTGAAAGATGTGGTTATGTTTTAACAGGACAGCCCGCAATGGATATTCTGCACAAGTAATGACCATGGCTATCTCATATACAGGGAATGTGATTGCGATTTAGCACCGTTAGACTGTTTTGTTGTGAGGTTTTCTTAAGTCAGAAGTGTGTGAGAATAAATCATAAACAAAAGCGGTCCTTAAAGCCAACAGCCTGGTTTATGCTTTAAAATTATGAAAAGTATAAAATTTTGGATGCGTCCGGTGCAGTTAATCAGCTTATGTAGTCTGGGTAATCTATGTACGTGTGTTATAATTGACTTGATAACTTACTTTTATGTTCCAATTAAATTATTTTGAAAATGTGTACACTCTGCTTCATTCACGTTAACTATTTTATTTCCTTTGCAGATTAAGTGAGATTAAGGCGAAGCGGTGAAGTCGCCGTGAAGTCACCGTAGTCTAGTAGGTAGTGTGTTGGCTTATTAGACGTAAGGCCACGATTCAAACCCCAGGGCAGATATCAAAACGAAAATATGAAATAAATATTTCTTCGGTGATTTCCTCTCAGCAGATTTCTGAGTTTCACAACTCTGACAGCAAATAAAATTGTAATGACCAATTATGTGTGTATGTCATGTTTTAAAATGGACAACTCAATTCCCTAATCTCAATAAAATTGAGAACTTTTGGACTGAGGTTGAAAAGAGGATGGAGGATAAAAAGTACTGACGAATTGTGGCAAAACATCGAAAGATGTTGGAGGGAAATTTCTCGATCTCATTGTAGAAGGCGCTTAGTTCAGAGTTTGCTAAATCGATGTGGAAATGTTTTTAAAAATAAAGGTTAAATAACGAAATACTGGTGATAAAAACGATAAATCAGAAATCATCGCAATAAAAATAAAGCTAGTATATGTTGGTCGTATAACCAACCCAATAAATCTTTTATTTAATATTTCTATTGTCAACAAAATTATAAATTATCTGTTAAATAGACAATTGGAAACTATTTAAAGTTACAATTGTTGTAATTATATGGCCACCACTGTATGTGAAATACTAGTCATGAAATTTGATTGTGATGTTTTAAACACTTTCTTTGTTACATCAATTTGAAAATCAAAATTACTCTTGCAGGCTTGTGCTAGCAAGAAAAGGGTTAATGGGATTTATTCTTGAATTTCAACAAACATAACGTACGTTCTTATTTTTTTTATATTTAAAACTAAATGTAATAAAAAAAAGGGAAAGACATAGAAATCACTAAATGCAGAAAAACTGATTTCAATTTTGTTTGACAGGTCCAGCCTGCTTACAAATCGTTTTAGGAACTATTTTTCGATTTGAAATCAAATTGTCTGCAAGTCATTTATAATAATATGACCTCAATACTGGAAATATCTTTTATTGCATCATTGTTTTAAGGATATAAAAATATAAAATTTCCTTGAGACTGCATTTCTAAATCGTTTGTGTTCATAAAAAATAATAAACAAAAAAAAGGTGAGTCAGGTCGACATAATACCTACTGTTTCTGACAATGCGTTACAAAGGATAACATTTGCGTACGATATCAAAAAATGCTGTAAATGCAAAACTTTTCAAAACCACAAAATAATTTTATAGGATGCGTAGCTACAATAGCGAGCAAAAGTGTATGAATGTTGCTCAGTTAATCAATTTTTGCTTAACAAAATGGTTATTTAAATAAGTTATTTTTGCCCCAGTTCAGCACCAGGAATAAAATTAACTTTCTACGTTACTTATAATACGTTGTATTCCGTTTCTAGTGTGGAGATGAGGGCTTGTGTGTTTCTCTTTTTTATGTGAATTCGATATGGAACAAGCCAGAGGATTTAAATGGAGTAGAAGCCTGTTAAAGTACTTATCGCAATATTTTTCTATTTTTGTTTTGACAGATGCCACATTGATTTCCTTATGTACACTGAGCTGTTTTGGACATGTGTTTTGAATTGTCGTCTTTTAATTTTTTCAGAATTTTAGCTTCTCACGCCGGACGACAGATGTTTTGAAAAACCTTTAATGGCATTTTTTATTTTTGGAGTTTTGCCAGAAGTCTGCCCAAAGAGACATTTTTTGTTTCATATTTCGTTTTGTTGGAGATGTCTTACCAGGAGTTTGAACCGTGGCCTCACGTGTAATAAATCAATCTTGAGATGATCACAAATATCGACTTTGTTGTAAGGGAGTGAAACCTGGGGGCTAATTCTGGCAGTCTTATACGAACGAATTTTTACTCGAACGTGCGAGTTTTTTAGTTTTGGAATTCTCTTATTCGTTATCGAGTAAAGTGTATGGAAATTTCTAATGATGGTATTCGATAACGAATTTATATATTTTATTAAAAATTTTTTTAAAAATTTATATTAATTTATGATTAAAAAATTAATTCCAGTATTTGTAGGTCAAAACTTTAAAAAATTAATTACACACAGAAGGAAATTCTTGGAAATTTCATAGTTAAGCATTCAGAATTGGCAAAGAGTATTATACCAAATACTTTTTAGGGAAAGGCAGCTATGGGAACAGCTCACAGCTAAGCTCAATGCTTCCCGCCCACCAATCAAAGATGCAAAAATGTGGCGCAAACTTTTGTTTTAGTTTAAATAATAAATGTATAAATATATGTACATATGTCTTTAGGTATACGCTGACCTAAAGCAGAATGTTAAAAAGAAGGTCTCATTCAATAGATCTTCAAAAAAAAAAACGGGTAGCGGACCGTATGAATAAAAAGTTCTTTCCCAAATAGAAGAACAGATACTGTCTGCTGTTGGAATTGAAGTTTCTGTTGAGTGTCTAAGAAATGTCCATATATTTAGGTCTTCAAAAATATCAGAAGGCAGCCCATTAGAGAATTGCGACAAAGAAAATGTTACCCTAACAACTTCACCAAAAAATGGTATTCCTGACGTATCTTCTTGCTGTTTATCGGATTATGAATAAGACAAAATGGAACCTATCTTGTCTTCTTTTATAGAGTTTGAAGATGATACTGCAGCCCAGCTAATAATAAAGAAAAAATAAGGCTCCACAAATTGCTAGTCAGAGGAAGAGACAGCAAAAGTTTACTGTTGGAAAAAATATGGTTACAACAGAATTATACCAAAAGGAAATGCTTAAAAGAGTGGATTTACTTATTGAAATATAAAACAAAGAATTTAAATTAAAGGAAAAGGAGCATGAACTTGCTGGTCAATTGTTTGAATTTAAAAAAAGCTCTCCATATTAAAGAAATGGAACATGAACTAAACTCTCAAATAAAAGCGAGTAAAACCAAAATATATTATCCATTATACGAAATATTACAATTTTAATAAAACTTTTCTTCCTTGGATTAATTAAATTTCTTTTATTTTTGTAAGCAAACATACATATGTTTTTTGTTTACAATTTTTGCATTTTAGTCAGTGCTGTACAACGAAATTATTAACTCGTTTCACAACACCTAAGCAACAAGTCGATTCGTTTCCTATCGAATAACATCATCAGAAAATTTCTCGCTATCGAAATTATTTTCTATTCGAACGCAATTTCGATCACGACTGCGAGAATTAGACCCCTGGTTAGTGTCGAACACCTTCACGCAAAAACTACAGGTATTCATCAACAAATGCCACAGAGTCACATGTAAAATATTGTGGCCTAATAAAATCAGCTACATGGATCTCTGAAACCTTACCAACGACGAACTGTCAATAATGCAGACTTAAGAAGTCGTGGGCTGCCAAAGAACCCCTGGAAACGTTCGATATTCCAAGATCTAGGACAGTGGAATCTTACATGTCAAGATGCAAAAAATAACAGCAGTCAACTGGATAAGATGGATATGCTTTGTAGAAACCATATGGTCCCAAAAGGGGTAATGGAAAAAGACCGGCATTAATGTGAAAAATAAAGGCACCCAAACATATTTTTTATTAAAAGAGTGCCTCAGTAAGAATGGATTTTTTTATTTTAAAATAATTAATATATTTTTAGATATAGTTGTTATTTATCTGTTTGTCGTGACGACTTGACTGTCTGAAAACAAACACTTATAAAAAAGGAATTTGTGTTGTTCATATATGTAAATATTATTTATTTATTTATTAATTACAATACAATTACAAATTACATTTTAATTATATACGAGCTGAGTAACCTTGATTATATACTCCGTGTAGTGTCACAGACCAGAATTTCTGGTAGGAACCGAACTCACGACGCTCACGCTAATAGCCTAGCACACTACCCACTAGACTACCAGGGCACCCATTATAACAATTTGTAATTTTAAATAATCTTTTTTAATCTATTTATAAAACTACTTAAAACTGAACACACAATTAATGGTTGTAATGATTAAAAAGATTTCAGAAACGACAGAAGAGAAATTTTAATGTGTTTCTCTTTCTTAAGAGCCGTGGTCTAGTTGGTAGTGTGTTGGCTTATAAGACGAAAAGCTAGGGCTCGAGCCCCAGGCCAGACATAAAAAAAATACAAAAAGTGTTTCTTCGGCGACTTCCTCTCAGCAGATTTCCTGCAGAAACTCTGAGAGTAAATAAAATTACCATGAAAAGTTTCTCAAAAATCTGTCGTTCGGAGTCGACTTTAAACTGTAGGTCCCGCCACTCATGTATAGAATTACGGCGACTTCAATTCATTTTATTATTTAACTTCTAAAAATTAATTTCAAATAGAAATTTCAAATCATTTATTTTCCTTAATTTTTTTCTATATTTTTGGAAGCATGAAATTGTGCAAAACATTCCCTTGGATGCACATTCAAACCGTATTTTGTACAAGCGTACTCTGTTTTCCCACCACATTGCGCATAGCTACCGCGCATTGCGCATAGCTACCAATATTATCAAATATATGGTCAAATTTGTCAGTGCGTTTTGCTATTTGCTGCGCATTTGTGACAACTTTTCCATCACGGCGTCGATTTTCACGAATTTTTAGCAACGCTTCTACAACGCTAACCCAAAAATCGAGCTGGCTCATAGCTGGCAAACCTTCACATCCCCTGCACAAGCAGTGTAGTTTCCATGCGTTTACCCTAGCTGCGTCAATAGCATTAGTGAGTAATGGCCAGAACCACATTTTTTTCGCGGACTCGGATATGATAATTGTTGACGCGATTATCCATTAAGTCAACTCCACCCATTCGCTGGTTATATACATGTATTATGTCTGCTTGTTCAACGACAGCCATCTGGCGATGTTTACGGTCATATCTTTTGGTTTTGCACATCGGCTCTACACCCAAAAAATTACAGTCACCACCTTCAGAAAGATTTAATATACATATATACATAGGTATAACATTATAACAAATATGTGTGCAGGTAATTACCGCATTATCGTTCCAGCGAACTGCGATAATATTGTTATTTTTGTCAATGATGATGAACACCGACGTTTCTATTTCATCAATTTAATATCATCCAACAATGCGTGATTGCACCGATTATCTCGAACAGTACCTTTTCGAGATAATATACATAATAAATTATGGCTTGTAAAAAAGTTGTCGAATCTAATATTATATTGGCGTGGATCTGAAATATTCTCTAATAGTCATAGTACCACGTTTTCTCCAAGGACGAAGTCAGCACTATTATTAGCAGAAACGCCAGCATATGGGATAAAGGAATAAGAATATCCCGTCATAGAAGCTAACACTCTGCATTTCTAGCTAAATCGTATTGGCTTGCGCTTTATGTACATCTTTAGGGAATGGCGACCACAATATGCGATCATGTGTTCATCCACAGGAAGACTATGAAAAAATATGCCATTTCATTTTTAACGTACATTTTCAATGAAACTCTCAAATATACTTTAACTATGTAGTTTAGCCGTCATATAATAGAGAAAAAATTTTATTTCAGAACACACTTATGCCGAAGTGGGTAGAAAAATAACCATGCCTACAAAGGCCCCCACGGCACTTAAAAAAAAATAAAAATATTCATATCAATACAAATACTCCAAACACTATTTGTGCCAAAATTCACCGAAATCGGACCACGGATTCTAGGGTCAGGCGTTAATGGGTTAATCCCGATGAATTATTTGAGGATTTACTTTTGAAGCGCAAACGGCATTTGTCAACATAATATTGACAGCATATTGAAATAATTTCAATATCTGAAAAACTTTTAACGTCAACGTGATTATTTAAGACATAAGCATACAATCTATATGATACCAAGAAAACTAGAAAGTAGATCATGCGAATATTCAGGTATTCTACTAAAGTCAAAGCTAAAACACATTTTGTTGGGTGACTTATTTTAGGAATGCTTAACACATCTTCTGAGAATCTTGACTTGTTTCTCCGCTGTTTAAAGCAATGTCCACTATGGGTTTAGACGCATAAATAATCAACTTTCCAGCTACAGAAGTAAATGTAATAAATGTAAGTGTAAACATGTTAACGTAGTATTCAGGTTGTGAACATGTCACTCACTTTCGAAACAACCAAATATTGACACTTGCAGTGATGCACAAACTGATGGTAAGTCTGGAGAAATGTGGACTCTTATAACAACCCAGGCGAAGTTGTCAGTCATGGTTGCAACGCAGACGGACTGAAGGACGACAAGTTCTGGAATGAACCAATCTGGTTGAAGAAATATCCGACAAAATATCCAACAACACATCTACCCTCCGAAATTCAAGCTGAAGCTGAAACTGTAGACCCAAAACCATCTATGAACTTCACTCACCCTACCCAGGACATTTTGGAAAGATTTTCTGAATGGTCCAACATGGTTCGACAAAACAGCACAGTTCTGGATCGAAAAAACCCACAATCTATTGACGAAATAGTCAATATATTATTAACCCACCCGGGTATTTAACTTGATGCGCATGGGACCAAACTACCCGTGATAGGCTAATAAGTCTTTGTCAGACACAATATTAAATGATTATTTACTCTCCTGAACACTCCTTACCTACCCAAATTCTTGCCCAGTACACCCACAACTATTCATTTCAGATCCCACCCGACTGAAAGCTATGGCCCATTTAGGGGTCAGAAATTGATGTTTGGACCCATGAGAAGACCCCGAAATCCTGAGTGAAAAATTAATACCCATAACCTTTTTTTTTAACAAGTATAAATAAATTATTTTCATTCCCAGGTTGCCGGCCCGGGAGGATGTTCACACGAGGGAAGAAATTCGAACAATCCCAACCCTGACTTCCAATATAACAACACAAACATCTCTAACAAATAATAATAATAACCTCACCAACAAACATCAACATTCACAATACACAATACAACATACTTTCACACTTTCATCAACATCTCCTGCATGATTAAGCAGTTGATTATCAACAGTGAACAACTAAAAACCCAACAAGTCCTGCGCGTGTGCATTCTACTTTGTGATTAAGAATTAATTAATTTTGAAAACTTTAAATTTGTGGCAAATGATAAAATAACAAAAAGATTGTGTAAATAAATTACATTGAATTGAAACATTTCAATTTTCTCTAAACCCTAACAATAAAATACAAATTGTGAACTAATATACAAATAAGAATAAAATACATTTTATAACGTTTTTTAAAATATATACAAATAAAACAACAACTAATATTTATTATTAACATACAGACACACATATACTATATACATACTAAAAGGTTGTTGCATACATTTATATACCCTACCCCCTCTTACCCACATACTAACCCTACCCCATTACCCGTTTAATCAAAGTCCATTATAGTTTGCCTTTAAATCTATCTAAGTTCAAAGCCAAATTATTGCTTTGTTTTCCCAAAAAGCAAAACATAAAAAGAAATAATGGTGTGAACATAGACAATTATGCGAAACAATATTTGTATAATTTTTTTGTCATAGTCTGCATGTGTAAAGGAATTGTTTCCAGCTAAATTTTGTCGTTGTTTGTCTCGGTGCTATTATCCAATGACAACGACAAAATTTTAAATTAACATGACTCTTAAAGTGTGACAACTAACTAGAATACTAAAATTATTATAATTAGAATAAAATAAAACTCTCATACCTCTCATGTCGCTTGCAGACACCAGTAACATCAGCAACAATATTATTATCATCATACGCTCAAATACTAAACAAAAAAATAGAATGAGTAATTAACAAGTAAAACTATCACCAACAACAAAACAGGCAACTAACACCAGAGCGGCTGACACAAGTAATAACTTGACTAGCTGAATGAATGATATGCAATTATATGTATACGTCTGTGAACCACAAATGGTTTTTTTACGAATAAATTGTAGATATGAGTAGATAAATTATTGTCCCAGACTTACAAAGGAATGCCATTTTTTGTTGGATTTTAGTGAGATTAGTCACCAATGAACATATTAAACACAATTTCTGTTTCCTTACACTTGTGGATAATATTGTTACGAAAACGGAAATGGGGTTACATCGTTTAACATTAAAATAATAAACAAAAGCCACAAAAACAACAACTTACACGATTAACAACTAAACAAAAATATAGCAACAACATCAATATAAAAAAGGGGATAAACAAGTAAACAAAAAGAAACAACAAGCATTACCAGAATAAATTTAAACAAAATACACAAACAACAATGAAAAAACGATGTATAAATGTTATGTTATGGAGATCTCGAGAAGGCGAAGCCATGAACATTCGACTTCAAGATTATTCATCAGAAGGTTTACGTTGCCATATAAAAGGCAAGGCAAAGCTGGAAACTGAGTCAGTAAAAATTCAGTCAGCCTTGTGTGTAGAGAATAATCGTGTTTTGAAGATCTCCGTTATAAAGATCTGTCGAACAATTGCTAGTATTTACGCAGAAGAGTGTAAAGATTGTTGTTGTTTACATCAAGTAGTGAACAGTGGCACATGGAATTGTGCGAACAGTAAAAAATTTAATTAAAACTGAACATAAATTTATTTTTATTTGCAATCTATGAGTTCATATTTCAACCGCTTTGAAAAGGTAAAAACGCAACAATATTAAACGATCTTGATCCGTTTTATCAGTTGTTCCATTTTTAAGCGCTTCCTATCTTTATGTGAAATAAAACAAAGTGTGTTGTGAGGTATCATCGAAATTTTTTATTCGTTTGAAAGACCTATTGATGCCATTATGTGTGTAATATAGCATACATAGTTTATATACCCACCACGGCTTTACTGAGTAGAGAGCATTCCAAATGTCTAATAATTCATGACTCTGTCCCATAAATCAAACTAAATTTAACCGACGACATAGGTTATCTTGACTTGTTCGTAAAAATACACCCAGCTTATGACATAGTATAAGTTGTGAGTTTTGTTGAGTAGAACTCAAAAATATTTTTTGTTATAAATCTCGAACCCTCCAAACGTGTTTTATTTGACAAAAACGGTTTTTTTTTCACACATCGTCGGCTATACAACAGTGTATTCTTGCTGTTGATAATTTTCATATAAAAATCCGATACACTTATACACATTTGTTTCATACATATGTTTTTAAAAGTTGTATTGGTTTCGTACTATCAGTTTATGTAAATCAAGAAGAAGAATAAAAATACAAAATATTTTCTATGCAACTTGAGTCAACATTAAACATTTCAAAATTATACTTTTCACACAGATAATTATTTAATTCACTTTTTTCCGCAATGTTTTTGTTTTTGCTGCTTGAAAATCAATTTATTAATATTGGTCTTCTTCTTCTTCTTATCGCTTTTTGATGTTTGGAATACGAAATACAGAATACAACATAACATTGAGCGTTCACAAACAAAAAGTGTATTCAATACAACATACACGATACAAAATCGTGTGAATTGGCCAAGTAATTTTAGAAGCGTTTTACATTTTCTATTATAGTTTACAAAACTAAAGCACCAACAAGTGGTCTACATCGTTTACAAAAAAACGCATAACCATTCTGGCGCTCAACAATTTCATTATAATACCGAATAACAAGAACAAAAACCACATACAATGCTTCAATGATATAAATGCAAATTGTATACTTTTTATCATGTTTTCTGTTATATTATTTTGCATTTGCCTTTGTTTATTGCACATCCTAACTGAAATGTCGCACACAGACATGCTCGGATGTTTCTTACATGCAATTAATGTTGCTGAAATGGATGTCGTGCAATAAATTCAAAAGATAAAATTTATAAAAATATTTAGCACAGCATATTTGAATGTAAAATGAGTTCCAAATATTGCATTACATGACCTTATTATTCGGAGTTTATCTTTGACATATATGACGATAAAAAAATGAATGGGCTTGCATGAATTGCCCAACTATTTATTGTTTTACTCTCCGTTTATGGAATAAAGGGAGGTACCTTGTTGAATGAGTCCTCAGTGAATAGGTGGATAGAGATAATTATCAACAATTGCAACAACACAGTAGTCCATTTCCTCTAACCTTTGATTAAGCCACTTAGATTCTGATAAAGCCACTTACATTCCTTGTGTCTATCGTCTGCATAGTAGACTCCCAATCCTCTGCATAATAGACAACAAAAGTACTTTTCTGTGGATATGTACCCAATAGGAGAAGAACAGTTTTCCACTTTTCGTCGCCTCCACAACTTCTACAGAAGTTGTTTACCAACTGTCCATAAAAGTGCTCATAAAACGTGGTGGTAGTCTAGTAGATCTGTGTTCCTGAAAGTATCAAATGCTCCTTAAAGTTGCTCATGCGTCGAAAGTAAAGCAGTGATAAAGGTAGAAATATTTGTATGACTGTTCAACGATATGTCCGCCGTAGTTTAGTTAGTAGTGTGTTGGCTTGTTAGACGTAAGACCACTTTCCACTCAGTAGATTTCTGGCTAAACCTCTGAGAGTAAATAAAATTTCCATGAAAAATTTCTCAGCAATCTGTCTTTCGGAATCGACTTTAAACTTTAAGTCTCGCTACTTATGTATAATTATGTATTAATTAAGAAGCTAGGCCGTATTCCTGATTGAAGGATTGTAATGACCAATTATGTATGTATGTGTGCTCGTAAGAGATATAATAACTCCCAACACTATGGTATACGCTCCTTTTGAGTATGAATAGACTTTCCGTGCACTGCCTTTGTCCAGGTTTACTGTGTTCTTTTGCATGTATTTTAAATCATTCATATCAATTATAAGCTCCCAAATCCTTGCCAATGGAAACTTCGATGACTGAGGCACATCTGACTAGTTCATGTCTGCGGTTTCTTCAAATTCCGATACCCACATGCTACATATAAATGCTGCACCGCTTTCCCATGCCATTAAGAGATTTGCGTCAGGGTAAGAACAGTCGCCTGATTATCAAAAAGTATGCTAATGACCTTTGCAGATAAAAGTTCATTCTTAATAATTTTTATCGCAGCCCATATGACCGACACTTCAGTCTAGAAGATGCTGCCATGATCAGGCGGTCTTATAGAGTGGGCCAAATTTCACCACCAACAGTTCCATTCAGTTTCATCAGCAAAAATCTCAAGGTACATATGTGTTAAAGAGGTACTTGGCAGGATTCTTTAAGAATTCATAGTGTGGTATTATATTGTTACGAAAATGGAAATGCTGTTACATCGTTTAACATTAAAATTATAAACAAAAGCTACAAAAACAACAACAATGGACTTGTTTAGGTTAGGTTAGGTTAGGTTAGAGGACGTGTACTTGTCAATTAAGACAAGTACAGTACCCGGAGGTCGAATTGACCCATTGTACAACGTCCTAGTTTCTCACACCACTTATGTTGTGTGTGTTAATTTTATACATGAGTGGTTTTAAAGTTTAAAGTCGACTCCGAACGACAGATTTTCATTTATTGAGAAACTTTTCATGGCATTTTTTATTAACTCTCAGAGTTTTTGCCAGAAATCTAGTGAGAAGAAGTCGCCGAAAAAATACTTTTTGTATTTTGTCTCTGATGCCTGGCCTGGGGCTCGAACCCAGGCTTTTGCGTCTAATAAGCCAACACACTACGTACTATTCTACGGCGACTTCATGGACTTGTTTACATGATCAACAAATAAAGCAAAATATAACAACAACATCAGTATAAAAAAGGGATTAACAAATAAACAAGCAGACAACAACAACACAAACAACAATAACTTAAACAACGTGTTTACATCTATAGAGATTTCGCGAAGGCGAAGTCATTCTCCTTCAAGAGCATTCATCAGACTGTTTACCCTTAGATATAAAAGGTAAGACAAAGCAAGCAACGGAGTTCGAAAGATCTATTACATCCGTTATAAAGATCTATTGAACAATTGTTATTGTTTACGCAAAAGAGTGAAAAGAAGAATAACCAATAGAGCAATTGTGAGAATTGTGCGAACGATAAAGGAATTATTTAAAACTAAACACAAATTTATTTTTATTTATAATCTACGAACTTATATTTTAAACGTTTTTAAAAGGGTAAAAACGTAACAATATTGTCAATACTCCCGATAGTTCTAAATTCCTGTAGGATTCTCGAGTAATCAGTATTCGCGGCATTGCGTTGTTGCCCAGAAATGGTGATTAGTTGTAGGTTTTACGCAAAACATCACTAATAATGATTTAGGCAGATCTTTATAACAACGATATATGAGATTGGAGTCTGACCGACATTTTTTTTACAACCATTTAGTAAAATGGAGGTCTTTTTCACTTTGTTGAGTACATTTGGTTTCCAGGACAGTTTTTCATCTCATCATAAGCTCCAAGTAGTGCATCTCTTGAGTTCACTGTCCCGCTAATACAATCTTAATAAAGAAAACCGGCTTCTTGTACCTTTTAGTGAAAAGTACTACCTCTAAAACATGTCGCGTTGCCATGCCTTGAGTATTGGTCGTAAATTAAAAAATAGAAAATACTTTATGGTTTAAAACAAATTCTATTAAGCGTCAATAATATGTGTGGGAATATCAATACTGTTGTACATATCAGTTGTTCTGTACATTTGTTGTGCATATTTTTTTTGTTGTAGCCTGAAGTAGTAATAATTTAATTTATTTTATTAATTGTTAATTTTCATGC
Organism: Sarcophaga subvicina; assembly: GCA_936449025.2. Lineage (NCBI taxonomy): Eukaryota > Metazoa > Arthropoda > Insecta > Diptera > Sarcophagidae > Sarcophaga > Sarcophaga subvicina. Next base: position 36,919,342 of record OW388080.2, read on the forward strand.
TTTGTTACTTTCAATCATCATTATTTTTATTATTACCAATTAGTATTATTTATTTATCTTTTTTATTAAAACATTTCTTTTTTCCAGTTCATGTAATTCACTTTTTTACAAAATAGAGAAAATTATAAATAAAATCCAAACGTAATTAATTTTTAAAATATGTGCAGTGCACAGCAAAAGTCTAGTTACCCAGATTGAAATTTGTTGAGGATATAATGAAGAAGAGATAATATTTAAACATTCTAAAGAACAAATTCACCTACAGTTGGGAAGAATTAGGAATTAGTAATGGTTATTATTTTCAACAATGAACCCAATCATACTGCTACAAATGTGAAAATGTGATTTACCTACCACAGTCTCCACAGGCTTAATATTTTGCGCAAAGTCCCGACAAGTTGCCAAGCCGCTAAAACTTAAACAAAAAGCTATAGAAAAACTTTTACATAAGTGCTAGACAGCAAATATCAATAGAACACGCTAAATAGATCTGGTACATTCAATGCCCAATGGATTAAATGGAGTGCTTGACCTTAAGGGTCAACTACTAAATATTACAAATAACATATTGTTACGTTTTTACTTTCAAAAAACGTTTAAAATATGAATGCGTAGACTGCAAATAAAATAAAAATAAATTCGTATTTCGTTTTAATTAAAATTCCTTATTGTTCGCACAATTCTGTGTGCCACTGTTCACAACTTTATATATACAACGGCATTGCTTTGTTTGTTATTCCTCTGTTTACACCCTTTACATAAACAATAACAATTACTAGACAATTATTCAATTAATCTTTCTCTCTACACAAGGCTCACTGAACTTTTACTAACTCCGTCGCCTGCTTTGCCTTGCCTTTTATATGGCAACGTAAACAGTCTGAGGAATGTTGTTGAAGGCAAATGTTCGTATCTTAGTCTTCACGAGATCTCTATAAATGTAAACATCATTGTGCCATTACTGTTGTTTGTGTATTTGTTTACATTTATCCTTGTAGTGTTTGTTGTATTTTTGTTTACTTGTTTATCATTTTTTATGTGTTTGTTGTTATATATTCGTTTATTTGTTTACCATTTTTTATGCTGGTGTTTGTTGTTATATTACGCAGTGCGATAATTTGTAAACATGTTCATTGTTTTGTTTTTGTAGCGTATCTTTATAATTTTAATGTCAAACGATCATCTAGATTTTTTTCATTTTCGTAAGAATATATACATATATTTTGTCTTTGAATTTTAAATTCACTCTGAGTTATTCTGGGGGGTATCTACACTTTTGCGGTTCAAAAATATGGAGTCACCAGAATGCTTCTGTTATTTTTTTATGGTTTGGGAAAACGTTAAAAATTATTTTGTTTTATAATAAAATAGAAATAAATAAAATTAATATAAAAAACATCAAGTATTTGTACATATTATTGCTTTAAATCCATTAAATTGCGTACACATATTGGGGTACTTAGACTCATGCCGCCCACTGTATGTGTTCCATTAAGCTGATGTTCTCCTTCACTTTTAAGTGCAATCAATTTGTAAGTACATTTTTATACAATGCTGGACATTTAATTAAAACATAAGTATATCTCATTTAATCCGTTTTCTTTTGATTTGATTCCTTTGATTCCTTCTTTATGTTTTTGTTCTATTCAATTTCCTCACATAATAAGTCATTATATTGTATAATGAAAGTTTAGATTTTCAAGTGGACATAAGGGAAAATATAACATTATTCAAAGAAGAAAGGAAAGTAATACTCAACCTCAAACAGAGACCAAAACTTCCCATTTACTTGGTTGCTCTGAAGCGAAAACTTTATAATGTTATGAAACATTTTTATACATTTTGATCATTAAATAAAATAAGCAATGATCGTCTCGAGAGGCGGAATTGGTGTCGTCATTGCATCTTAATAGAGTATAAAATTGTCGTCTCCATAACCTCAGCAGGCCTTGCGAATCTGTAGCCAAGTTTCCGTTTTCATTACTGCAGGAAAATGCTCTGGCCTTTAAATATTCTAGCAAATATCGCCATAAAACTTTTGGGTGTAAAAAAACTTTTAATTTTATTTTGACTGACAAGTCGTTTCTATAGATTTCAATTATTCAATAGAATCGCACGCGCATTCTAATTAAATCAAATATAAGGACCGTAGTCCAGTCTGTTATCTTTAAATAAAATACTATGAACGGACAAACTTGAAAAAATATGACAAAAATCGCATTTGTCAAGTTTACCTCATCAAACCTCATAGCATATTAAGTCAACTAATATATACATGTATATCGTTTTAAAGTCCATTCCCTCTCTTTTCTAATAAGGTTTAAATTTTGGACATTGGTCAATAAGTTTGTGCGTAAAGACCAAAAATCAGTTTTTGTCAAATAAAACAAGTTTGGAAGGTTTAAGAAATATAAGAAAAATATTTTTGAGTTCTACTCAACAAACCTCACAACTTACACTATGTCATTAGCTGGCTGTATTTCATTTTTTTATTTTGTCGCATACATTACACTCTATGGTATGTATTCATGACGAAGAAAACTCTCCTCTGTATTTTCACTAATTTACCACTTTGTATTAGAAATGTTGTTCTGTTTTCATTGTTTTTTCCTTTCATTTTTAGTTAACTGTGTGAATATTTGATGACAGACAGCCAGTAAAGAAAATGACAAAACATATGCTGCTTAATTTATCACTTAACACTGACTTTTGGAGATTTAAAACATATTTGCAAGGACACATCAATGTTGCAAAACACTTACAGTATACATACCACTTTAATATTCATATGCTTTTAATTTAATGTTATAATTACAGTTATTATCTGCATCACTTTTAAATGAAATAACATAACTTGAACTAAGATAGATGACTCTATTATATAAAGTAATAATTATAGCACTAAACTAAAGCAAGGGTTTGAAATCTAATATTAAAACTTACTAACATATTAAAAATGTTTGATGTTCAAAAGGATAAATAACACTATGCGACCATTTAATATATATAGCAGCTGAGTCATATTTTTTATATATGTTGTCTTATAAAATGAATTTTATGTTAAACATTTTCAAAATTTTTGATGGATCTTAAGGGTTTATTGAAAAATGTGTAATTTATCCATTGGACCAAACACCGTAATTTATCTAATGTTTGCGCAAAGCGAAATAATAATATTTGCGAAAAACGGAAATATTAGACTTCTTTTGGTAGTCGGTCAAACGTGCAAAGAGCAAATTCTCAGGTAAACAATCAAGATCCATAAAAAAGGTTCATTTGATATGACTGTGTATATAAAAGCTATGACTACGCTGTTATACTCTTTAAATAATACATACATTCATATACATAATTGGCCATTACAACCCTTCAGTCAGGATTACGGCCTAGCTTCTCACACCACTCATGTTGTGTGCGTTAATTTTATACGTGAGTGGCGGGACCTACAGTTTAACGTCGACTCCGAACGACAGAATTTTGAGAAACTTTTTCATGGCAGTTTATTTTACTCTCAGAGTTTTTGCCAGAAATCTGCTGAGAGGAAGTCGCCGAAGAAATATTTTTTTTTTCATATTTCATTTTTGATGTCTGACCTGGGATACGAACCCGGGCTTTATGAATAGTAAGCCAACACACTACCTACTACACCACGGCGACTTCAAATAAATAACTACAGTAATTTTTGTCCAATTTTATCAAACGATAAGAGAATGTACTTTAAGAACGTCACCACTTGTTTGAACAAAATGTTAATGTATACTGTTTGAAAGGCTAATCTCCCCCCTTTCTAAAAAACTTTGGATTTTTAAAATAGATTCAAACATATTTAGGTAATCAATAATTTTGTGTGAAAAGATGAAAAAAACCGTTTTTCTCAAATAAAACAAGTTTGGAGGGTTCGAGAAAAAGAAAAAAAATTTTTGAATTCTACTCAACTAACTGAATAACTTAGACTATGTAGACATGTGTTAGACGGGTGTATTTTCACTGTCGCACCGTGTTATTATTTATTCAATAAAACCTTTGTTTTAAAATATTTCAGTACTAAATTAAATTTGTTGTGGGAAAAAGTATACAAACTTTTTCGTCGACAACTTGATGTAAGAAGAATAACAATTTTCATGAAGAAAAGAGTGTTTTTTATTTTTTTTCTTTACGAAAGGAGAGAGAACACTTATTCCTTTATTGCCACCCTATTTATGTGATGACTTGCATTATTTTACTGTCAATACTTTTTTAAATTATAAATTCTCTGCTTTTAATGTAGTGGAATCAATACTAAGAGTACTCCTTGCTGTAATTAAAGCAGTGTTGATTGCTAACATGATGATAATGTTTTGATAATTCCAAAAGAATTCACAAGTGACAACAAAAGAAAAATGAGTTTTTAAACATAGTGAAAGAGGACGACACGACGACGACGACGTGTTATGTTTAACATGAGAACACATTTTTTTATTTTTTAGTTATTTTGGAAGACTATAAAGATAGTATCTTAACCACTTGAGAACCGCCAAAAGCGATAGGGCAATATGTTCTAAAAAATTCTGGAACGAAAATAAACTCTTTAAGTAAAAAAAGCTATGCTGGTGTTCGTATCTTCCCAATATATGAGAACGTTAAAAATTGAAATGTGAAATGTTGCTTATCTCAACGGGATCAAAAGCATGACTGGTGGCAAGCACAATATTTCCATTTTTAAAGATTAAAGTTGTAAAGCTGTAGGTCTCCGTAGTCTAGTAGATTTAGATCGGAGTGGTAGCTCTGATATCGAAACGCTGACTTAAGCACACATAGCGGCCCGTTGTGACGCCAAAGGTGAACGAAGTCCCTGTACTTTCTACCAAAACCAGGGAAGAGGAAGAAGTTGGTCAGCGCAAGGGCTGCACGTCAAAAGTACGACTACCCTACGTTGGAAAAGCCAGCCAGAAAGTTAGATAAACGAAACTATATCCTTGACATCAATAGCTGATAGCTCCGTCAAGCTGACAAGACGGACCTATATCTGCCCTTCGCAAGAGATGGGCATTGACAAAGAAATTGGATAACAGTCTCCTCTTCCTCAGCGGATCTGCACCCACGGCAGAAGTCGTTAAATGGGAGCCGCATCCTTTCCGCGTGTCTACCTATAACACAATGACCTGTAAGCATGGCCACTATGATTGGGAAGATGTCACGACCAAGACCAAGTAACTGGATGGTACGCTTTCTATCCATCAAGGGCCAGGTGAGTCTAGCGGTGGAGCAGGACTCCTCTATGACCGAGGATAGGTTAGCGTGTCGAGAGAACTTCCGCGCAATGGCCAACTTGACCGAGGCAAGTGGCATACCCTAGTAGGTAGTAAGGCCACGTTCCAAACCCCAGATCAGACAAGAAATATGAAAAAATATTTCTTCCTCTCAGCAGATTTCTGGCAAAAACTCTGAGGGTAAATAAAATTACCACGAAAAGTTTCTAAAAAATTTGTCGTTTGGATTCGACTTTAAACTATAGGTCTCGCCACTTATTGTAATCCAGACTTAAGTATTGTAATTTCAACACAATGTGCTAAATGAGTGGCGGTTAAAAAACTTCTTCCAGTCGATTTCGCTGAGACGAGTTATGTGTTTCTCGAAATATTGGGATCTCAAGCAAACAATATCTTGGCAATAACATAAAAAGTGGTCCAACGTTTCGAAGTCTTCACCGCCTGTTGTGCATTTATCATTTTTCACCACGCCAATACATTGCGGGTGTATACATATGTAAGACGAAGCACCCCGTGATTATGCCACCTAGCGTCGCACTTATTTAGTTTTAAAATAATCATGATTCTCTCCTCATTAGGTTCGCCTCAATGAATATAAATGTTTTAATAGATAAACATTTTGTATTTGCATCTGTATGATGACTGCTGCTGACTATAATACGAGTAATATGAAAACCATTTATTATAAAACATTTAAATGATAGAGATTTCAAATATAAGTTCAGAAGAGAATGGAGAGATAAAAAAATTAAACAAAAGATGAAACAAATTTACGTTTACAATTAAAAAATTTACATTTACATTAAAAAAGCATGTTTGTATGTGCATCAGTAGCAGCCATAACAGCTATAATAATGATAAAACAGAACATAAATGTCAGCAACAAAATCCTTTTTAAAATTTTTCCAATTTACATTCAGAGTTGTATCAAAATTTTATTATTTTTGTTCTTTTTTATCAGTTTTTCTTTTTTTTTAATTGAAACAGATAAAAATTGACTACCAGCACACACATACGAGTATACATACTTGTATACATACATTTTATATTGTACAACATTAATATACCACATACAATCATGGTTAAAAGTCTAACATATCTTCTACATTTAGAGCAAACAAACCTCACATTGTAGGCCAGAAAGAAAGCTAGTTGCCGGAAATGCCACATTTATTCTTCAGGAAGTGCGGTCCATGAACAGATACCTCGCAGTCAGATAAATTCATTGCCGAAAGTTCAGGAATATCTGACATCCGCAAACAATATGAAAATTATTAAAAAAAGAGTATAAGACCAAGCATAAAACTGTTTGTTGATTTCGTAATCGGTATGTAACACGTTTTTCACTGATTTCTTTAAGTTTTTCTATAATATTTCTTGCTCTTTTTTAATGTCTTTTTTTGCTAATAAAAATAAATTTGAAGAAAATCGCAGTGTAACGCAGTGTAGGTTACGACTTTTGTTGAGTAGAAATCAAAAATATTTTTTTTTATATTTCCCGAACCCTCCAAACCTGTTTTATTTAACAAGTATTTTTGTTTTTTGACTTTACGCACAAATTTGTTGATTATGTTTTTGTGAACCGATGTCCAAAATTTAATGAGGCCAGGATTGGGAAATGCCAGGTAGGTGTTATTATCATCGGTATTAGATCAGGACCTTATACTACCCAAGGTCAACTAGTAATTGAACCTAATTGACCAACGTATTACCCCGTCAAATGATACAATTTTGTATCCATACTGTTATGCCCTTTAATCACTTACTTCCTCACTCTATTGCCTTCCAAATTTTATAAATATTCATCCTGGTTAGGTAACGTGAACTTCATATAATATTTAAATTTTGATATTTAGATGAAGACGGTTTAAACATTTTTTAATAATTTACGTGTACCTTTTTGTTGTTGCTCTTAAGTAAAGTCAGGAAGGCATGAATAAAATATTCGAAAGTACGTTGTTTCAATTCAAACAGACTTCTGCCTGTTTAAACGGACAACCGCCGTAAATTAACTTCGACTGTATTCACGCTCATTCATACACAAATTTTTAATGGCAAAGTATGTGGCTTTTATAAAGAAAGGTTCAAAATTAAACGACAACAACAGTAAGGAAAGTGGAGGCCAAAAGCACTGAGCATGAAAAAAACTCGGAAGGTGTAATAGATTTTAATGAAAAATTAATTCATTACGTTGGTTTAAAGGGTGCCAATTAGCATATCGAAGGTAAGTAGTTTGATGATGAAAGAAGGAAGGTGATTTTTAATGAATGAATTAAAAATATTTTCTTTTGTATTTTCAGAAGTAACTGAATCTCTGATAAATAAATTTAAATTCTAATTTTATGTAAACATGTTTATCTCATTTATTTTATCGTTTTAAGGCATATTTTTGTTCTCGAAGTTAAAGGTGTTTTTGTAAAGTTGTCTTAAAAGTTCTAATAAAAAAAACGTTATAAAATTTTGTAAACATGGAATATAAAAAATTACAAAAAATTCGTTTATATATACCCGCTTTCTGACAACTTGCTTTTCCAAATTGATTCTGTTCTCTACCTCCTTCGTTCGTGCCATAAAATTTTTCTAAATTTCTTGTGCTATTGGATGCCAATATTTGCACATTAAAACCATACGGCAGATTTATTGGAAGTTTGGTTATTCACCAAAATATTTATATAATACCGTTTATAATGGGTGATTTTTTAAGAGCTATAGAAAAATTTTTTCAAAAAAAAAACACAATAATTCAGAAAAATGCATGAAATCTTTATTTGAATCGATAGTACGGTCCATATAATTTAATGTTTGAAGATTATTTCATGCAAATGTTGACCGCGACTGCGCCTCAAGTGGTCTATCCGCTTAGTCGAATTTTGGCATACTCTTTCCAACATTTCGGCCGGTATCACACGAATAAATACTTCAATGTTGTCTTCCAATGCGTCAATTGAAGCGGGCTTGTCTGTATTGACATGAGCTTTAACATAGCCCCACAAAAAATAGTCTAAAGGTGTTAAATCGCACGATCTAGGCGGCCAATTGACCGGTCCCGAACGTGAAATAAAATGTTCACCGAACTCGCCTCTCAATAAGTCCATTGTTACGCGTGCTGTGTGGCATGTGGCACCGTCTTGTTGAAACCACATGTCATGCAAGTCAAGCTCTTGCATTTTGGGAAAAAAAAGTTGGATATCTTCTCACGGTAGCGCTCACCACTCACAGTTACATTACGATTCGCAGCATCTTTGAAGAAGTACGGTCCAATGATGCCACCAGCCCATAAGCCGCACCAAACTGTGACTTTTTCTGGATGCATTGGTAGCTTTTGCAATGCTTCTGGCTGATCTTCACTCCAAAATAGACAATTCTGCTTATTTACGTATCCATTGAGTCAAAAATGAGCTTCGTCGCTGAACACAATTTTTCGATAAAGAAGAGCCCATTCACCAAAAATTCTGCGTTGCGGTAGGTCGTTCGGCTTCAATTCTTGCACCAGCTATATTTTGAAAGGCTTCACACCTAAATCGTTCCGCAAAATTTTCCATGTTGTTGAGTAACAGACGCCCAATTGCTGCGAACGGCGACGAATTGACGGTCATCATTAACACTGGCCGATACACCTGCGATATTTTCTTCAGTTCACACTCTACGTAAGCGTGTTGGTGGTTTAATGTCCAACAATGTAAATTTGGTACGAAATTTAGTCACAATAGCCCGAATAGCCGCTTCAGTGGGTCGATTAAACTGACCATAAAATGGAAGAAGCGCGCGATGAACTTTCTTAACAGAGCACGCATTCAATGATTTGCAAGCGTTGTTCGTTTGTAAGACAATTCATGGTTAAATTATAGACCAAACTGAAGATGTTTGACAGTGAAACAAAACGCGAAACGTGCGTGAGCACTCTTTTTAGTTTTAGTCCATAGACTTGAATATGTGGACCGAGCCGGTTGCACTTTTTTAATGGTTTTTATTCTCAGTCAACAAGAACATTCTTTTTTCAATTTATGTGTTTGTTTTTTATGAGTCAGAAGGAGAATGTAATACAGGTAGGAACTAATATATATGACTATTGTGTATTCCCGATTATAATTACTCATCAGAAAATAAATCTAAATGAATGCTTTTATACAACGCCTTTGATTTTTTGTGGTTTACATTTAAAATTTTATGAAGTTCGAGTTCGAAATAATTTTTGATATTGCAGCAAGCTTTATATTAGAGAGCTTGTTCGATGTCAGAAAATTAGAGATCAGAAACGTTCATGTCTGCACGACAAGGTAGATGAAGTGAAAGACAGTATCTTTCTCCTCCTCAAAACCGAAGTTCCTGCAGAAGTCAATTGTTGTAAAACCGAGTCCTTCGGCATGCCTACTAAAAGGACAATAGCTCGTATGAATGGTATTGTGCAATTGAGTGATTCTTAATTTCTCCGAGAAATCCTCGGCTTTAATGGACAAGGACAGACGTTGGAACAATGTTCGTTAGGACGTTAATCACAGCCTGGCATTCTCATTAATCAAGAGATTTTCAGGGAAAATCCCACAATGTTCTTCTATTAAAATTCAACCAAACTTCATAAGTAAAAATCAACTCTACATTCTAAAAGCCTTTCTAAATATATATTAACATTGCTTTGCTGATCTAAATATATGTATGTTTTTTTAAGTTTCCAATATAATTTTAATAAAATAACTTAAAAAAACAAAAATAAAAACAAAAATAAAAACAACGTAAGGCAAGTGTGTTTATTATAGAAATTCTATTCGTATGAGTTTATATCGTTAGTGTAATTCGCAAATGTGTTAAGGCCATTTTTTCAAATTTTACAGGAGACACAAAAACATAGCAGGTTTTTCAGTTTTTAAAATTTGTAAACTTTTTAAACGCAATTATTTTTACAAAATAGCTCTCTTTAAATGACCTAGATCACAAATTATTAATAATTAATAATTAATATTCGTGGAGTTAGCACGTGCTTTTAATATTTTTTGTAGTTTTGTGGACTTAGCGTTTTTGCAAACCACAAAATTACAACAACTTTAAAGTACATAATGACATTTTTTGTTGTTGTAAAACATGTATTTTGTATAATGCTACCGTTTTGCATTAAAATCTCAATTTTGAAAAAAGTGGACTTAGCGTCTTTGCGAATTTTACTAACGATATGTTTTGTATGAAAATTTTTCTAACAGATAACAATGCTACAGAATTTAATACGTTTTAATACTTTCAAAATGTGTTCTCAAATAATTCCCAACATACTTTCAAATACTCACTCAATACTTGCACAAAGAGAGAAACAGAAAAATCAGAAGAAATCTTGAAGAGGGTGAGACAGATGTTACTCAACAAAGAATGCCTGTGTATTAAATAAAAATACAATAAGTCGATAAGACGGAATATAAAATCAGGAACATATATTAGTATGCATTAGTATTATTATATTGCCGTGGGCCGACGATGATATGTTGATAATAGAAAATACCCTTGGCAAATATAACAACAGAACTATTTATTATTGTATTTCCTTTTAAGTTGCATTGAAATTTTTAGTAACCTGCTCTGGTCAACAAATTGAAAATTTAATGGTTTTGTTTGTGTTTTCCATACAAACAGACGTTCATCTAAAACCAATTGACTTATAGAAACAGCACAAAAATTTCATTTGTTGGCACTAATTTAGAAAGTGAAAAGAAAAATACTATTGAATAATATAATAGACTAGCTGTGTCCTGCGCGCGTTGCTGCGCCACCAACTAAAATAAATTTGAAGGAAAGACATTACACCAATGTTCAATTAATTTTGAATCATTTTATTAATTTTGTTTCCCGTTGTCCTGATGATTCAGATGAACGGGCCTGAGAATCGATCAGTTTCTAATCTCACTTCTCGTTGTTCAAAGCGAACTGATCTCAGTGGCATATACTCGAAGATTTTCCAGTCTCAATGCTCGTCTGATTCTGAGACTCGTAATGCTCTTTTCTTCCGTGCTTGAGGTATAGGTCGACCAATTGCTTGACATTCATTTTGTATAATTTTCAGTGATGCCATCCATCGGAAATTAATCGCACCAAAATCCGTCTACTCATGCGCAACAACTTTGTTAAAGAATGCACCGTTTACGATTTAATTCATTTTGAGTAATTTTCAGTGGCAACACCTGTCGGAAATTAGTCATTCCAACTAAGAAACCTTCGCCGGCTCATGCGCAACAACTTTGCTGAAGATCATAACATGATCAAATGCATAGTTCATAAGGTACATACAAACAAACATTCATTTATATATATATAGATAGATAGACTATGGGAGGTGACTCGCCCACTATAGCCAATCCGACCATTTTGTTCATATATACGTCAAAGTCGTCCATACAAAACTTGAGGACTCTAGCTGTTGTAGTTTATGAGATATGTGACATTAAATACTTATTGGGTATGTGGGCGTGGCACCTCGCCTACTTGAAATTTTAAAATCCTATAGTTCCTTCCAGACATACAGGAATGTACTGTTAAAATTTCAAGAAAATCGGTCCCGCCGTTTAGCTGTCTATAGACTTCAAACAAACAAACCCACAAACAAATAAACACGCATTCATTTTTGTATATATAGACGTATTTCAATTACTGTCGTGTGTAAAATATTACATAAAGCTGACGTGTGACGTATACGTAATATTTTGTTAGACAATAACACTCATACTTTTTTATTTATTTTATTTTATTTGCCTATTTCAACATAAAAAGTAGCCTATAACTCCTTCCAGACATACAGGAAGATACTGTGAAAATTTCAAGAAAATCGGTTCAGCTGTTTAGCCGTCTATAGACTTCAAACAAACCCACAAACAAATAAACACACATTCATTTTTATATATAAGAATATTAGGGGCATGTTGAACTAACTAGATTTATTTATAACAAGATGCGAAATAAAGAACCATCCCTTAATGTTAAATGCCAAGTAACAAGTATGGTATGGACGGTACGCATTATATGGCTAGCTCGACATCGAGAAATGAAGATGCGAATATTCTGTCCAATGGAGCTAGAGCAATGAATACCATAGAATGCCCTTCATAGCATTGAAATCTGAGCTACGAAAGTAAATGAAATCGTGGCATCGACTATTGTGAAACACAATAGGAAAAATTGAGAAGATAATTTGCTGGGAGCCACTGTAAGTATTTGATCACTTTCCATTTCTGAAATATTCAGACACCATGGATAAACTTACTCGCAAGTTGCGTCGAAACCAATGTTTACAACATCAAAGGATAGAAAGTAGAGAGAGCGGGATACAGCAAAATCATTTGATCGTGAGGTCACAACCCAAGCAGTCAGCTCCGGTGAGGTTGACTTGATATTAAAATGGCAAATTGAATCAGGAATGCAAGGCAAATCCACGCAGTTGCTAAGGCCAGAATTTTTTCGTTGAATAAGAAGAGGATTGGGAAAATTATATTCACGGAAAAATTATGAGAAACGAAGTATGCTCTCGAACCAAGTGGGCTATCTAAATTTTTGTTGTGCGGACTGCCTGAAGTGCGAGGTCCCACTTAGGCCAGCATGATGGTACCTATGTCCTGTCACATGTACCAACGTTATAGGTAGCTTTCAATGATCTGAAATTTCTCCAAGAAATCCTTGGCATTTGTGGACAAGGACGGAAGTGGAAACTATGTTCGTTAGGAACTTAATCGCAGCCTGGCTGTCCTAGTATATCCAAAGATTTTTAAGAAAAGTCGTGCCACTCAACAAGCATTGCGCTGCTTTCAAAATTGAAATGACTTCTACTATGAAAACACTGCAGTGGCCAGGCAGCATAAAATAAAGTTTAATATCAACACCCTTAATAATTATACCACTAACCTGAAGTTAGACTTAAAAAAGGGTTAAAAAGTCTTGCTGACCAGTAATGTTAAGTTTTATGCGCTGGATATGGTATTGTTCACAAATATTATTATTTTTTGCTATTTTATTTAGTTTATTTGTTTACTTGGAACTACATTAAGAATAAAAATAATGAGAAAAGTTACTGTGTTGATGGAAATCAATTTTAAGGAAATATGCGTGTTAGCAAAATCAGTTGGGAGAACTAACTAACAACCAGTCAGTAACGAATACCACATAATCAATTTTGTATGATAAACTGGGAATTAACATCAAATATAACTGAATTAGACCACAAAACTTTAGTTAAGTGTGTTATGGGAAAATAATAGAGTCAAGTTCGAAGAGCATGAGAAGTAAATACAAAAAATTCACAACCTAATGAAATCTAATATAATGTTCTACATGTACATACATATGTATATATGAAAGCACAACATGAAGGACATAAATCAACTTACTTAAATCCCCCGCAGTAAAATTGGGTTTTAAAGCAGGGCAGTCTAGTTATTAATTTTCACTTAATTTTTAGATGTGGTGTGATTACTAACGTTTTATTCAATATTTATCCTGTAGCCTGTTTGAATGCTTCTTAAGCTCATCAATTAAAAAATTAATTGAATTTGCTAAAATTGTATAAATGTCATGAAATTTTTAGCACATTGTTATGTATCTTTCATGCGCTACGTTTCTTGCGAAAACATTTCTTATATCGACAAAAAAAACTTATTTTACACCGGTGTACCGGGTAATTCTTGATTAAAAATTTTCGTTTCTTTAGGATGACCGCTTTGAATTTTTGATTTTGAAGTAGAATGAAGTCGCCGTAGTCTAGTAGGTAGAGTGTTGGCTTATTAGACGTAAAGCCACGGTTCAAACCTCGAGTCAGATATCAAAACGAAATTTCAAAAAAGATTTCTTCGTCTACTTCCCCTCAGCGGATTTCTGGCAAAAACTCTGCAAGTAAATAAAATTGCCATGAAAAGTTGCTCAAACTTAAATTTCTCGACTTTAAACTGTAGTTCTCGCCACTCATATATAAAATTAACACTCACAACATAAGTGCTGTGAGAAGCTAGCTCGTAAACCTGACAGAAGGGTTGTAGTGAATAATTATGTTATGTTATGTTATGTTGAAGTAGAATCGTTATGGTTGCTTCAAGATGCGACACTTAGACAAATCTACTGGGAGTTTTTCTATTTTTACTTTTACGGCTCAATTTATTGACTATGTGTCAAAAGAAAACTATCTTCGTTTGTGTTTTTGTTATAGTTTCTTTTTGTAAGTGGTAATAATATTTTTGTAATAAAAAGCGCATAAAGGTGGAATGGATCACAGATAAACAGGTTATTATTGCTATAATTGGATTTTTTTCCGGAAGTAAAAAGATTACATTTTTTCTTGTGCAGTAACAAATTACAGAAATTCATTAATCCTGAGTTCTTGAGTCCTTGTTCTGAGGTTTTTGGAATTTTTAAACAACAAAAAATTAGAATCTATTTATGTTTATGAATATAAGGCAACAATAAGTAAAGAAAGAATAGGTGGTACGATGAGGAGAAGAGACCAACCAAGGGTCACATGTATACATCTAAGTCATATGGGCTTATTGTGCGCTCACCATCTTACTTTCTATAGCAAGTCTGTGTCTTTTACAAACCCTATTAACTTCTTCCAGTCCATGCCTCCATTCATCCTCAAAATATTGGAATCTAGCTCTTACGAAAGCTGGGCAGTGACTTAAAAAGTGCTACATCGTTTCGATGTCTTTACCGAATGCTCTGCATTAATCATTCCGACCACGTCAATGCGGCTAAGGTGTAAATCGGCACCCATTGAACCCGTATCTCTATAGGGTCACAAGCACTACCATATGTAGAAGCGGTATAAGTTCTAAATGGAGCCTCACTCTAAAAATTATGCACTGGTACTACACTATCTTATGCTTTAGCACTGTATTGAACATCGATGGAGAGCAAATACAACATGAGAATAATTCATAGGGTTCAAGGTGGTGCGATGCGAACTTCACCCACAAGGACTTTGGATACAATACTCTTCATCCAACTATATTAAGGCTTTGGGGTAATGGTCAACCAGAACCCCAAGTGGTGCTTTTTTGCTTGTCACTCAGTTATCCGATAAGATGCCCAGCACATCAACAACAACCAATTGCATCACTCTAATACCAGATCGACTTTCATGGTCAAACGGATCCCTGCCACAGTTGCCCATGAAAACGAGACATGGAACGTTACACAATATATGGGCACCTAGTCATTCATTGGAAATGAAGAAGCGTATATTTTGTATACCATAAGCTTAGATAACCCAATGTCTTTCAGTGCATTAAAGACCATGCTGGGAAAGTGGGTGGAAAAGCCATATCATCTATTCTGGAATAAAGACACTGTAGGAAAAACTTTATAAACACTTGACTTCTCTCTTAATGAGGAGAGAACCATGAGTATTTTAAAAATAAACAATGCGGACCTCCACTTTACATACACTGACAAAAATTTCCGTAAATAATGTGAAAAGGGATGTAGAATTGAAGAAATTTCTTTATATGCCAGCTAACAAAAATGTGTATTTATATTACAGCTTTTTTTTTAGTAAAAATTTACAAATTTAGTAAATTATTCATATTGAAAAAATTTATTCATATTGAAGAAATTACTTCATTTATTCATATTAAAGAAAATTCTTCAATATGAATAAAATGCTTTCATTCTTTTGCGGAATGTAAATATGACGAAATTTAGTTGAATTTATTATTAATTCTTATTTATATTAAAGAATTTTTACTTAAGTTTATTAATAATGTTCGTTAATATTTATTCATATTGACGAATTGCTTTCAAAATTAATTAATAAAAATAAATTAAAATTTTGTAAGTTGTAGGCAAAATAAAAATAAATTTAAAACATTTCTTTTAATTTCATTTATTATAAAATAAACATAAATATATACAATATTAATATGTACATGTAGATCACAAATTATTAATAATTAATAATTAATATTCGTGGAGTTAGCACGTGCTTTTAATATTTTTTGTAGTTTTGTGGACTTAGCGTTTTTGCAAACCACAAAATTACAACAACTTTAAAGTACATAATGACATTTTTTGTTGTTGTAAAACATGTATTTTGTATAATGCTACCGTTTTGCATTAAAATCTCAATTTTGAAAAAAGTGGACTTAGCGTCTTTGCGAATTTTACTAACGATATGTTTTGTATGAAAATTTTTCTAACAGATAACAATGCTACAGAATTTAATACGTTTTAATACTTTCAAAATGTGTTCTCAAATAATTCCCAACATACTTTCAAATACTCACTCAATACTTGCACAAAGAGAGAAACAGAAAAATCAGAAGAAATCTTGAAGAGGGTGAGACAGATGTTACTCAACAAAGAATGCCTGTGTATTAAATAAAAATACAATAAGTCGATAAGACGGAATATAAAATCAGGAACATATATTAGTATGCATTAGTATTATTATATTGCCGTGGGCCGACGATGATATGTTGATAATAGAAAATACCCTTGGCAAATATAACAACAGAACTATTTATTATTGTATTTCCTTTTAAGTTGCATTGAAATTTTTAGTAACCTGCTCTGGTCAACAAATTGAAAATTTAATGGTTTTGTTTGTGTTTTCCATACAAACAGACGTTCATCTAAAACCAATTGACTTATAGAAACAGCACAAAAATTTCATTTGTTGGCACTAATTTAGAAAGTGAAAAGAAAAATACTATTGAATAATATAATAGACTAGCTGTGTCCTGCGCGCGTTGCTGCGCCACCAACTAAAATAAATTTGAAGGAAAGACATTACACCAATGTTCAATTAATTTTGAATCATTTTATTAATTTTGTTTCCCGTTGTCCTGATGATTCAGATGAACGGGCCTGAGAATCGATCAGTTTCTAATCTCACTTCTCGTTGTTCAAAGCGAACTGATCTCAGTGGCATATACTCGAAGATTTTCCAGTCTCAATGCTCGTCTGATTCTGAGACTCGTAATGCTCTTTTCTTCCGTGCTTGAGGTATAGGTCGACCAATTGCTTGACATTCATTTTGTATAATTTTCAGTGATGCCATCCATCGGAAATTAATCGCACCAAAATCCGTCTACTCATGCGCAACAACTTTGTTAAAGAATGCACCGTTTACGATTTAATTCATTTTGAGTAATTTTCAGTGGCAACACCTGTCGGAAATTAGTCATTCCAACTAAGAAACCTTCGCCGGCTCATGCGCAACAACTTTGCTGAAGATCATAACATGATCAAATGCATAGTTCATAAGGTACATACAAACAAACATTCATTTATATATATATAGATAGATAGACTATGGGAGGTGACTCGCCCACTATAGCCAATCCGACCATTTTGTTCATATATACGTCAAAGTCGTCCATACAAAACTTGAGGACTCTAGCTGTTGTAGTTTATGAGATATGTGACATTAAATACTTATTGGGTATGTGGGCGTGGCACCTCGCCTACTTGAAATTTTAAAATCCTATAGTTCCTTCCAGACATACAGGAATGTACTGTTAAAATTTCAAGAAAATCGGTCCCGCCGTTTAGCTGTCTATAGACTTCAAACAAACAAACCCACAAACAAATAAACACGCATTCATTTTTGTATATATAGACGTATTTCAATTACTGTCGTGTGTAAAATATTACATAAAGCTGACGTGTGACGTATACGTAATATTTTGTTAGACAATAACACTCATACTTTTTTATTTATTTTATTTTATTTGCCTATTTCAACATAAAAAGTAGCCTATAACTCCTTCCAGACATACAGGAAGATACTGTGAAAATTTCAAGAAAATCGGTTCAGCTGTTTAGCCGTCTATAGACTTCAAACAAACCCACAAACAAATAAACACACATTCATTTTTATATATAAGAATATTAGGGGCATGTTGAACTAACTAGATTTATTTATAACAAGATGCGAAATAAAGAACCATCCCTTAATGTTAAATGCCAAGTAACAAGTATGGTATGGACGGTACGCATTATATGGCTAGCTCGACATCGAGAAATGAAGATGCGAATATTCTGTCCAATGGAGCTAGAGCAATGAATACCATAGAATGCCCTTCATAGCATTGAAATCTGAGCTACGAAAGTAAATGAAATCGTGGCATCGACTATTGTGAAACACAATAGGAAAAATTGAGAAGATAATTTGCTGGGAGCCACTGTAAGTATTTGATCACTTTCCATTTCTGAAATATTCAGACACCATGGATAAACTTACTCGCAAGTTGCGTCGAAACCAATGTTTACAACATCAAAGGATAGAAAGTAGAGAGAGCGGGATACAGCAAAATCATTTGATCGTGAGGTCACAACCCAAGCAGTCAGCTCCGGTGAGGTTGACTTGATATTAAAATGGCAAATTGAATCAGGAATGCAAGGCAAATCCACGCAGTTGCTAAGGCCAGAATTTTTTCGTTGAATAAGAAGAGGATTGGGAAAATTATATTCACGGAAAAATTATGAGAAACGAAGTATGCTCTCGAACCAAGTGGGCTATCTAAATTTTTGTTGTGCGGACTGCCTGAAGTGCGAGGTCCCACTTAGGCCAGCATGATGGTACCTATGTCCTGTCACATGTACCAACGTTATAGGTAGCTTTCAATGATCTGAAATTTCTCCAAGAAATCCTTGGCATTTGTGGACAAGGACGGAAGTGGAAACTATGTTCGTTAGGAACTTAATCGCAGCCTGGCTGTCCTAGTATATCCAAAGATTTTTAAGAAAAGTCGTGCCACTCAACAAGCATTGCGCTGCTTTCAAAATTGAAATGACTTCTACTATGAAAACACTGCAGTGGCCAGGCAGCATAAAATAAAGTTTAATATCAACACCCTTAATAATTATACCACTAACCTGAAGTTAGACTTAAAAAAGGGTTAAAAAGTCTTGCTGACCAGTAATGTTAAGTTTTATGCGCTGGATATGGTATTGTTCACAAATATTATTATTTTTTGCTATTTTATTTAGTTTATTTGTTTACTTGGAACTACATTAAGAATAAAAATAATGAGAAAAGTTACTGTGTTGATGGAAATCAATTTTAAGGAAATATGCGTGTTAGCAAAATCAGTTGGGAGAACTAACTAACAACCAGTCAGTAACGAATACCACATAATCAATTTTGTATGATAAACTGGGAATTAACATCAAATATAACTGAATTAGACCACAAAACTTTAGTTAAGTGTGTTATGGGAAAATAATAGAGTCAAGTTCGAAGAGCATGAGAAGTAAATACAAAAAATTCACAACCTAATGAAATCTAATATAATGTTCTACATGTACATACATATGTATATATGAAAGCACAACATGAAGGACATAAATCAACTTACTTAAATCCCCCGCAGTAAAATTGGGTTTTAAAGCAGGGCAGTCTAGTTATTAATTTTCACTTAATTTTTAGATGTGGTGTGATTACTAACGTTTTATTCAATATTTATCCTGTAGCCTGTTTGAATGCTTCTTAAGCTCATCAATTAAAAAATTAATTGAATTTGCTAAAATTGTATAAATGTCATGAAATTTTTAGCACATTGTTATGTATCTTTCATGCGCTACGTTTCTTGCGAAAACATTTCTTATATCGACAAAAAAAACTTATTTTACACCGGTGTACCGGGTAATTCTTGATTAAAAATTTTCGTTTCTTTAGGATGACCGCTTTGAATTTTTGATTTTGAAGTAGAATGAAGTCGCCGTAGTCTAGTAGGTAGAGTGTTGGCTTATTAGACGTAAAGCCACGGTTCAAACCTCGAGTCAGATATCAAAACGAAATTTCAAAAAAGATTTCTTCGTCTACTTCCCCTCAGCGGATTTCTGGCAAAAACTCTGCAAGTAAATAAAATTGCCATGAAAAGTTGCTCAAACTTAAATTTCTCGACTTTAAACTGTAGTTCTCGCCACTCATATATAAAATTAACACTCACAACATAAGTGCTGTGAGAAGCTAGCTCGTAAACCTGACAGAAGGGTTGTAGTGAATAATTATGTTATGTTATGTTATGTTGAAGTAGAATCGTTATGGTTGCTTCAAGATGCGACACTTAGACAAATCTACTGGGAGTTTTTCTATTTTTACTTTTACGGCTCAATTTATTGACTATGTGTCAAAAGAAAACTATCTTCGTTTGTGTTTTTGTTATAGTTTCTTTTTGTAAGTGGTAATAATATTTTTGTAATAAAAAGCGCATAAAGGTGGAATGGATCACAGATAAACAGGTTATTATTGCTATAATTGGATTTTTTTCCGGAAGTAAAAAGATTACATTTTTTCTTGTGCAGTAACAAATTACAGAAATTCATTAATCCTGAGTTCTTGAGTCCTTGTTCTGAGGTTTTTGGAATTTTTAAACAACAAAAAATTAGAATCTATTTATGTTTATGAATATAAGGCAACAATAAGTAAAGAAAGAATAGGTGGTACGATGAGGAGAAGAGACCAACCAAGGGTCACATGTATACATCTAAGTCATATGGGCTTATTGTGCGCTCACCATCTTACTTTCTATAGCAAGTCTGTGTCTTTTACAAACCCTATTAACTTCTTCCAGTCCATGCCTCCATTCATCCTCAAAATATTGGAATCTAGCTCTTACGAAAGCTGGGCAGTGACTTAAAAAGTGCTACATCGTTTCGATGTCTTTACCGAATGCTCTGCATTAATCATTCCGACCACGTCAATGCGGCTAAGGTGTAAATCGGCACCCATTGAACCCGTATCTCTATAGGGTCACAAGCACTACCATATGTAGAAGCGGTATAAGTTCTAAATGGAGCCTCACTCTAAAAATTATGCACTGGTACTACACTATCTTATGCTTTAGCACTGTATTGAACATCGATGGAGAGCAAATACAACATGAGAATAATTCATAGGGTTCAAGGTGGTGCGATGCGAACTTCACCCACAAGGACTTTGGATACAATACTCTTCATCCAACTATATTAAGGCTTTGGGGTAATGGTCAACCAGAACCCCAAGTGGTGCTTTTTTGCTTGTCACTCAGTTATCCGATAAGATGCCCAGCACATCAACAACAACCAATTGCATCACTCTAATACCAGATCGACTTTCATGGTCAAACGGATCCCTGCCACAGTTGCCCATGAAAACGAGACATGGAACGTTACACAATATATGGGCACCTAGTCATTCATTGGAAATGAAGAAGCGTATATTTTGTATACCATAAGCTTAGATAACCCAATGTCTTTCAGTGCATTAAAGACCATGCTGGGAAAGTGGGTGGAAAAGCCATATCATCTATTCTGGAATAAAGACACTGTAGGAAAAACTTTATAAACACTTGACTTCTCTCTTAATGAGGAGAGAACCATGAGTATTTTAAAAATAAACAATGCGGACCTCCACTTTACATACACTGACAAAAATTTCCGTAAATAATGTGAAAAGGGATGTAGAATTGAAGAAATTTCTTTATATGCCAGCTAACAAAAATGTGTATTTATATTACAGCTTTTTTTTTAGTAAAAATTTACAAATTTAGTAAATTATTCATATTGAAAAAATTTATTCATATTGAAGAAATTACTTCATTTATTCATATTAAAGAAAATTCTTCAATATGAATAAAATGCTTTCATTCTTTTGCGGAATGTAAATATGACGAAATTTAGTTGAATTTATTATTAATTCTTATTTATATTAAAGAATTTTTACTTAAGTTTATTAATAATGTTCGTTAATATTTATTCATATTGACGAATTGCTTTCAAAATTAATTAATAAAAATAAATTAAAATTTTGTAAGTTGTAGGCAAAATAAAAATAAATTTAAAACATTTCTTTTAATTTCATTTATTATAAAATAAACATAAATATATACAATATTAATATGTACATATTATTAATCAATGCTGTTACATACCATATACATTATATGTATGTATGTATTAATAGATATACACTTAATCAATAAGGTCTGCGTTCACCTAATGTATATTTAGAGTTTGTGAATTAAATTGCATAGTTTTGTAATTATGTAATTATGGTATCATTCTTAAATTTTTTTTTTGTACTTATAACATTTCATATTTTTAAATTAAATAGAAAAACACTCACTTAAAATTAATAATTTTTTTAATTGAAAAACACAATTTTTTTATAATCACACGTTCGTGCTAACTAACATTCTGACAATAATTATTTCCAACGGCTACTTCGTTTATTTACAATTTCAAAAATAGTTCATTTGAATTAACGAATTTTCTTCAATTTTACTATAATAAAGGAGTTAAATTGACGAAATTTCTTTAATTTAATTTGTAAGTTTTATAAAATTTATATCGATAATGACGTAAGAGTAATCGATTACTTAATTTTAGTGCACACTTTATTTGTTATTTTTAATTTACTACACAATATTGTAGCATAACATTCGGATCACCAACCAAATGAAATTAACAATTTTACAACCATCCTGATATCCTTTAGACAAATACAATTACTATCCTTACGCTAAAGTATGTATATGTAAACATTCTATACAATACCTACATAATTTTTCAAATTTATTTACAACATAAAACATTAAGGTTAACAAGAAAAAAAGGTTTGTTTTCATTAACATACCATATATATGTACAAAGATTTTAAATTTTCCAATTTTTTTTATTCCATTTCATTTACCATTTTGTGTTGTGTGTCTATGACAGCAGCAACTGAAATTTAAAGTGAAACTAAATTAAAAAAGAAACAATTTTTTTATATTGTTCCATATAAATCTACAGCATCTAAAGTCATTGTCATCCTAGTGTTGACAATCTATACATGTCTATTGTGAGATATTTGTTTTTAATTTATTTTTAATTTTATATTGTCGAATAACACAACCGTTGTTTTTGTTGTTAATTTCTTTATCAAACATACATATATTTAAAAATTGTTTGTATAAATATGGTGTCATTTTCCTCAATTGCTTTTCAAAATAAAATGTTTTGTCGCTTAAGCAGAAAGAGATTGGATTGCACCTCAATTTATGCGAAGTCTGTTCACCTCTGCATAAAGCATCAAAATTTGTGTTCAAACATATTATTTGGAAATTAAGGTATTATTATTTAAGCCCCAGAACGTAATGTAACGTAATGTAACAGTAATGCCTACTGAACGTAAAAATGTAAGAGCAATTATAGAGAACGTAAAAACGTATCATGCTTTTAGGTAAACAAAACAATGAAAGAAATAAACAATAACAAATAAAGAAATAAAAATTGCAAAAACTAAAAGACAAAAATTCAGATATGGATATAGAACACATCTTTTTGGGTTTGAGTTTTTATTTTATTGTTTATCGTTTTTTAAACATATTTAATATTAATTCCAAATTTTAAAAACTTTGTTTTCACTCCTTTTATCACTTTCAATATGGCGTATTTTGTTTTTATTTATTTATTAATTACAATACAATTACAAATTATATTTTAATTATATACGAGCTCAGTAACCTTGATTATATGCTTAGTGTAGTGTGTCACAGACCAGAGTGTCTGGTGGGAATCGAACCCACGACCCTCACGCTAATAGTCTAGCACACTACCCACTAGACTACCAGGGCACCCATATATTCTTGTTTTTATTTACTTCAGCTGTTAACCATTGTTATCACTACATAGTTTTTGGATTCCTTTCAACGATTTTATATTTATTTAAAGGTATTTGTGGGGGTGAGCAGGGAGAGAATAAAATAAAATATTTTGCGAGAATACGGGGTAAATAAAATACAATAGTATTAGTTTCAAATAATTATAATTATTATTTATTTATGTGTACACAAAATGTACCTTCGGGGGGTGGATCGAGTAGTGATCTCTTTTCTTTAATTCTTTACAATTCACTATAATTCGTAGTAATGCTGGGGTGGTTTATTACACTTTAAGAAAACTTAAATCTAAACTTAAAAGTATTTATTAAAAGTTGTATGTACTGCTTCTGTAAGCCAAACAATTTTATTTTCACACAAACAAAAACTTAAATTGAGTGCTTTTGATTGTATTTTCCATATATGTAAATAGACAAGCAAGTAAAATCGTTTATCCTACAGAAACAGGTCAGGTATTACGGAAACCAAATTTGTACGAATGTAAAAACGTTTTCATCTTTTCTAGTAAAAGTAAAACGCAAACTGAAATGCTTTTCGAACGCTTTAATTAGTTAAAAGTCGATAACTATATTTTTCTAATATAAAATAAAAATAAACAATATCTACAAAACGTAATAATAAAATAGTGTTTTTTTTATTTTAAATTATAAAAGTTAATAATGAAATAAATTATAATTTGGGTTTTTAAAATATGTGAAGTCTTATTTAAAGAGAATTCCACATACAGACAAACATAACATACGTACAAAATGTAAATTCTGTTTATAATTTCAATTTTCAGTTTTAGTTGTTTTTAATATTGACATGTTGTTAACACTACTAAACATATGTCACGTAAAAATGTAAGAAAATTCTATTTTTTACAGATTCTTACGTTCCGGTTACGTTACATTACATTTCTATAACCATTCGTATTGCTTTATACCAGTGATGCTCAAAATCCAAATTTCCTATCACATGTGATAGGCAAAGAAAATTCTGCTGACGCTGCGTAGATACACGTACACTATAAGCTTACTTGTGTGGTTTCTTATAATGATCGTGTGTTTGTTGCTTTGTTTGTTGTTTTGTGTTGAACTCGGAGAACAAAATCAATTCAGTTGATGTTTAGCACTTGATGAGGCAAGGCCTTGCTACGCAACTTTTTTGTATGATTTTTTGTTTTTTGCAAATACACGCAGCAAAATGTTTAATGCAAATTGGGAATATGATTTCTTTTTATAGAGAATATGGATGATAATGCACAATGTATTGTGTGTTATCGCTCTTTATGCCGTATTTTTTTTATAACAAGACATTACGAAGCTAGCCATGGATTTTTCGACAACAATAAAGGCAATGACAGGACTAAAATTATTGCAATTAAAAGAAGAAATTTTTAAAAGTCATGGTTGACGAAACGGAAGTACCAAATTGCAATAATTTACAATCAATACATACATACATACATACATCAATTTATTAATCAATACATACATACATCAATATATTCATCAGTACATACATACATACATCAATATATTCATCAATACATACATACATACATCAATATATTCATCAATACATACATAAATATATCAATATTTTCATCAATACATACATACATCAATATATTCATCAATACATACATACATACACACATACATCGATATATTCATCAATACATACATACATAAGTTCATTATGTAGTAACATACACGCAACACAATAAACCAATTTTGTTCTTCATTTTTATTTTCCCAGTGTACGATTCTCAAAAATTAAATTGAATTTTGTTCTCCGCTGCTTTACCAACACAACCAAAACTATGATAGTATGTGTTTGAGCACCACTGCTTTATACATAACAAAAACGATCAGCTGTTTCTTACTGTTGCGGTTACATTCCGTTACGGTAGCATAACTGGGGCTTTAGTATTTATAGAAGAAAAAACATATTTAAAAATAAATGAAATAAATTTAAAGACAATTACACATAACAGAAAATAAATGGCACGTCTCATAGCCATAGCCGACAGATTTGATGTCATATTGACGATTTATACCCTTATTTTGAAGAAATTAAAAATTTACATAATTTTCTTAATTTAGTACAGGGGTTACCAAAAAATTTTTGGTTGTGTATTAGTGAGTAAGAGAGAGAAATTAAGTTGAGAGCTTACAGACATAGAAAAATGTTAACAATATAGCTTATTTTGATTTTCATTTCATCAACATACATAAAGTTATACATCTTTGACTTAATAATTAGGTCATGTTTTTTAGATATTTGCTGGGTACAATATTAGTAAAAATTAATTCATAAATTTCCTCTCCTACTAATAACAAACCTTTTATTTCTTCCAAAATATTGCTCTATGTATATAAAAAAGTTGTTCTCTTTCCATATTATCTAAAATATTTACTTGACTATGAAAACAAACAAAATGTGTTTTAAGAACATGTAGGCCCTTGAATTTTAAAAAAGGATTTTTTAACATAAAATATTTTTTGAGTGTAAACCTAAAAAAAAAGTATTATAGCATCCGCTGGCATGTGTGCTTGTCGCAGTCTATTGGACAACTAAATGAAAGAGCATAAGCAAATGTGTGGATTCTCTCTGCACAATTGTGTTATGAAATGGTAATCCCTGCTTTAGTACATTAAAAGCCTCTTTAAGCTTTGTATTTGCTTTGCAATTGTTTGTGGACCATAGATTTGAAACCTTTTATACCATACAAATAATCCGACTAAAGAACAAATTTTGTGTGCGATCCAATGGCCAATCGACTACATACGTAGGAGCTCGCCGAGAAAGACCAGTGTTATATGATTCTCGGGAACAAGTCCCCTTATTTAGCATGAGAAAAATCCGTTGTAGTGAAACCCAAGTCAAATTGTATCGATGCTCTCATAAATCAATGAAGTTAGATATCGTACGGTCATTAACGAGAACTTTCACCCTCTCCTGTACCCGGTCAAGAAGTCTCAAAACAGACGATGAGGCACAGGCCCATACATCGGTCAGATATAAGTGATGTAAATGGGAAGAAGCTCAGATGAAGTGAAATATTTCTTTCACCTTCTTAAGAAGCCAAGGCACTAAATAATGTGTCAGTTTTGGCGAACATCACACTGAATTTTCATGCCCACACCATTCAGATCTTCTGATTCCCTCATATTTACACCACCCATAGCTATAGATGATGCAATATTATTGCAGCGCTTATGTTTCTATAAACAACACTGAAATAGATTGTAAACCTTAAACAATTTTTTCCCAAAAATTATATAAAACTTCTCGATGTTTGGAAAAAATCTCAGAAATGAAAATAGGAGATGGTAGCTTTTAATTTACAGCCTTGACTAAATTTATCAAGAAATATTAGTGTTATCACATTCTTTAGCTAATGTAGAGAGAGTATTAAGCCAAATTAATTCAAATTAAACAAAATTCCTTAAAACTTAACCTAAATTTCTTAGAAGAATATTGCATAAATAGATTATTTAAAACTTAGCAATTGTAACCGCTTCGACTTTAATATTGTACATGATTTAATTAAAATTTTTAATTCTAATACATCTAACATATAAATATAAATATAGAATATAAAACATTATTTAATTAAATTTATTTTTATAATTACTTGTTAAACTTTTTGTTAAGTGTTTTTATGTTTTATTTTTGAACTAAAATATATCCCTACAAGAAATGAATGACCGAAACTAACACATACAAGATTCACTTACTAATACATACATAACATTTTATAGTCTTTTCAGCTGTAGAGTTGCATTTCCAACAATACATCATTAGTGACGGTAAAATGACCGGTCTTTTGATTATTAGACTTGATGGCGTCAAATATATCTTTGACATTATCTTTCAAAAGAAAAAATTGCACTTTTGAAAAATTTTAAAATGAAAGTTTTAAGTGTTAAAAATGTTTAAACTGGGTTCGAGCCCCAGGCCAGGCATCAACGACAAAATACAAAAAGTATTTTTCGGCGACTTCCTCTCAGTAGATTTCTGGCAAAAACTCTGAGAGTAAATAAAAACTGCCATGAAAAAGTTTCTCAATAAATAAAAATCTGTCGTTCGGAGTCGACTTTAAACTGTAGGTCCCACCACTCATGTATAAAATTAACACACACAACATAAGTGGTGTGAGAAACTAGGACGTTGTAGAATGGGTCAATTCGACCTCCGGGTACTGTACTTTTCTTAATTGACAAGTACACGTCCTCTAACCTAACCTAGCCTAACCTTGGGAAAAATTAATAAAAAAAGACATCATTAATAAATTGATAAGAATTTAAAAAAAAAAATTAGGTTAAAAATATATCGAACAAGAAATCGAAGTGCAGTGTAAAAGGACCAGAAAGTGTTTGGAAACGTAAGTATCTTTTCAGTGTGAATCATTTGACCAGTATTTAATAAATCTTTTTACTAGATCGTTGTAAAACTAAAGTTGATGATACATTCAAGCACTGTGAGGGATAAAGTGAAAGAGGCCATACCAGTGGCAAAAAACTGACGGCAATTGAATTCGGTTCTGAGCCACCTCTTGATGAAGTCGGCAATTTTAAATATTATTCAGATATCAAAATTAACAGTATTTAATTATGTATTCAAATTATGTACTTATTGTATTTTAATTAATGAAAATAAATTGCTTATAAAAAAAAATTAAGTTTTTAAGTAAAATCTATGAATCAATTAGGTAGTCAACCGTGAAACAAATACATGTCAATCACGACCGGTATATAAGTTTGACTAGTTAACAGTGACTTTTACTTCAACACTTTTGATGTATTAACTTTGACTGATAAGTGAATCAAGTTTGACTAGACAACTGTGACCAATAATATATCAACTGTGATTTAAAAACAGCGAAGGAGTGATCAGTTTAGATATATGTTTTACAGTCGAAAGAATTCATATATTAGAGAGAAGCAAAATCACACGTACACGAATGTTGTTGTAATAACTTAATGGGAACTTGTGATGTGTTTACAAATCACACTTGCCGGTCAAATGACTAGTCATTTGACTAGTCATGTTCTGGTAAGGTATGTTTTACTGCAATGAAAATAATTTTTTTTAAACCTTTCAATTTATTTACTTATATTTTCTGACAATTTTTTTAAGATTTTAATGAACGTCTTCGACGATTTTGACGATTTTTTGCTAATATTTGACGATTTGACGCTTTATTTATCTGGTAGTTAGCGGAAAAGAAGGAAAATTAAACGTACATATTAAGTTATTACATTCGATTAGCAAATTAAAAATACATACCAAGTGTACCGGTGTGAAATTAACGTTTTCTTGTGAAAAGAAAACACATTTTATTCAAAATTTTTCCATCTTCCAGGCAAATTGTTGTTCCCATGCTAATAAAACTGTTCGCCCTTCGAAGCAAACCAATTATTTCCGTAATTTTCGACTTCCTCGTAGAAATTGAAGTGTTGCTCAGACAATAACTGCTCCAGCGATGAAAACAAATACTAGTAGAAAGCAGCCTAATCTGGTGATTACTGCGGATGGTTTAGCAGCTTCTAGCTTAGTGCTTTGATTGTTTTCTGAACGACTCTAGCTTTGTGTGCTGACGCATTGCCATGTTGTAAAATTCCATTGCAAGTTTTAGGAGTACGTGGTACACTACACCTTTCTGGTCCGATTAGATACACAGCATAGTCTTCCTTTCGAGTCGAACTGGTTTTGTATCCAGAGCTGATGCCTGTTACGAAATAACTCATGTTTTTTCCTGTTAAGAATTGTGAAAATTTATCCATTTTTCATCGCCTATAACAATTAGATGCAACACAGATTTTCAATCGTGCTTTTAAAGCAAAATTTCACAAGTAGTTTTTAGGTTTTCCATCTGTCTGTCATTTATTTCAAAAGTCTGGAAAATGGGAGTCACAGCTTTTAAACGATTAGAAATTTTTTGTTGCGAATCTGAATAAAAATTACATTTTCATCCAATACATACATGTAAGATGGCAACCCCGAACGATCGGGAACAGAAAGAAGATGAGAAGAGAATAGAAAAGAATAGAAAGTAAATTAACATCAGAAAAAGCAGAAGTTAGTAGAGTCAGTTGTAAAGTAAGCAGTGAAAGAACAAGTAGTCAAAAGTTGAAGAGCAGTTGTTTTAAGTTGTTTTATTTTAAAGAGAAAAGGAAGATAAGTTGAGCAGAGTTGTGAATTAAAAAAAAAAAATTTTAAAAAAGAAATTTAAATTTTTGAAATGCCCAAATAAACTAACTAAATTTATTTTAATCACTTATTTATGAATTTCTAAATAAAATATAAAAATTAATAATACTTTAAATTTATATTTAAATAAAATATTGCATTAAAAATAAAAACGTGAACTATATTATTTAACAATAAAATATAACATTTCATCTTTACATACATACATTGAAGTCGCCGTAGTCTAATAGGTAGTGTGTTGGTATATTAGACGTAAAGCCAGGGTTCAAGCCCCAGGCCAGACATCAAAACCAAATACAAAAAGTATTTCTTCGGCGTCTTCCTCTCAGCAGATTTCTGGCAAAAACTCTGGGAGTAAATAAAATTGCCATGAAAAGTTTCTCAAAAATTTGTCGTTCGGAGTCGACTTTAAACTATAGGTCCCACCACTCATGTATAACATTAACACACACAACATAAGTGGTATGATAAACTAGCGAATTAGTCATAACATTATGTATATACATTAGGGTGGTTTTAAAAAATCGATGTCGAATTTTTTTTTGTTTTGTCAAATTTTTTGATTGTCAAAGTTTCAGCATGATTGACAGATGTTAACCCGTGTCACTGGGGCCTCAAAGTTGTTGTGATCGATTTTTTGGAAGTTTGGCGACTTTGCCGACCCATATCTCGAGAACGGTTTAATATATTTGCCCGTGTCATACATCAAATTGAAGTCGATACTGTTTATAATATTTTATATGGAATAAAAAAATACGTAAATAGTACTCAATTCGAGATAATGAACCCAATGTCCATAAGAACGTGACTAGGTACCCCTAAGAGGGAAGTATAATAATTGTCTTTTTCATTTTATTCTTATTCAAATTTATTCAAGGGACCGACATAATGTGGTTTTGGAGCTATCTGGATACAGCTGACGGCATCTGGTGACTACTTGGAGAACGTATTGTTTTTTTTGCTCGTCCTTTGTAAGTAATCGGTTGTAATCTGTGCTGAGCTTAACTCCTCGCTCTGCCATGTCGTTCACAACTTTCAAGTTGTTTACCATCCTTTGCCCCTCCTGGTAGTTGATGTTCTGCGGCCAAGTTGCAGGATCTTTTTCCAGAAATTCGGTGTTAATGTTTAATCTTTTGAACAACAGATAAGTCTCACTTGTAATTAGGGCAGGGAGACCTTTATCTAGGAATTTCATCACTTTTACGAGAAATAAAAATGTTCACTAGAATAAATGACACAGAATGACACTAATGTCAAAGTGTACGTGTTAGTAGCTACTAGTTTGGTTTTACCTGCTTGGGGTCGCCAGTGCTACAGTATGTGGGTCTAAAATTAACGGTATGCCATAGCAAACATACTTAAATTAAATGAAATTCCACAGTACAAGTATTTGTCCATAATAACCAATAATAATACAAATAACCAATAATAATACAAATAACGCTCTCAGGTTTTAGTCACGTTGTTAGGAACATTGGCTCTATTTTGCGGTTTCAGTACTAGTTGCATATTTATTGTGTAGAATACAAAATATTATAAACAGTATGGCCTTTAATTTGATGTATGACACGGGCAAAAAATAGCTTTAGCCGTTCCAGAGATATGGATCGCCGAAGTCGTAAAACTGCAAAAAATCGAGATTTTCAAAACTTTGAGGCCCCAGTGGCACGGGTTAGCATCCTCCAATTGTGCTCAAACTTTGGCAATCCTAAAATCTGACAGAAAGAAACATTTTAGAGGGGTGCCACCAAAAAATTCGGACATATTTTTTTTACCCTATGAGATAAAACCACCATACATATACATACATACATAATTGGCCATTACAACGCTTCAGTCAGGATTACCACTTGCTTCTCATACCACTTATGTTGTGTGTGTTAATTTTATATATGAGCGTCTAAAAATGACAGATTTAAAAAAAGCAGTTAATGGAAATTTTATTAATTGTCAGGGTTTTTGCCAGAAAACTACTGAGAACAATTTGTCGAAAGAAATACTTTTTCATATTTCGTTTTGTTGGACATGTCTGACCTGGGCTATCAGTTAACAAGTCATCACCCTACTTAGTAGACTACGACAATTTCTTTATCTTCATCCAACATTGTTTGAAATTCGGCATCTTCTTTTACAGGCTTCCACCTTCTTCATTACTTACATTAAAATCTTTGAATCGTTGAAACTATGTTGCTTCTGATAGAACATAGTCACAACATACATATCCAAACATTCGAAGCGATTCTCCATGACCTTTCTACAAATGAAAAAAAAAGAAAAATTAATGCTTTTCGTAACTTATCATTTTGTACAAAATTCGACATCTTTGAGACGATGAAAATATTGCTTTTTCAGTGATTTCATGAATATTGTATATGTTTGACGGAAGTCATCGGCCATACAAAAAAAAAAAAAAATAATTAAAGGTCGTTCACAATAAATGTTCCCTATGGAGACATCTGTATCTCCATACCAGTACACCTGATATATACGTGGTAGCCACGAAGTTAAGACACGACATATGGCTGTTTTAGTTGTGATAATATTTACAATCCTGTAATATCAAATTTGATATTCTGTATTCTTCTATGTATCCTGTAACATTAAAAAAAGTACCATTATTTTATTTTGTTTCTTTTTACATTTTGTTGCTTTTTTATTATTATATATATATATATATATATATTTCTTTTATTATCGTAAAAACGTTTATTTGAAACTGGCCACGAATTTAAGACGTAGTACGTATGGCGCCCTCCAAGCCTGGAGCATCACCCAAAGTACACCTTAAAGCAGTCAAATATGGTGGTGGTAATATGATGGTATGGGTAGCATTTTCCTGACATGGTGTAATTCCTATTTACAACATTAATACTAAAATGGACCAGCACGTTTACAAAAACATTATAACAGACACTATTCTACCATTCGCTGAAGACAACATGTCCCTAATGAGGAAATTTATGCATGATAATCACCCTAAGCACACCTCACGTCTAGTGAAGAATTGCTTAGAGGAAAACAATATCACTCTTTTAAAGGGGCCAGCTCAATCCCCGGTCCTCAATCCAATTGAGAACTTGTGGAATGATGTTGAGGAACACTTACGATCAGTAAAACCAAAAAATTTAAACGATTTATGGGAAGAAATCCAAAAAGCATGGTATGCGATTCCAAAGCAACATTGTATGGCATTAGTCGAAAGTTTACCCAGGAGATGTGCTGCTGTGATCCAAAATAAAGGATTTCCAACTAAATACTAGGACTTTTTTATGAAGCTGAGCTTTTTTTTAGTCAATTAAGTTTTATTTTGCCTATGCCTTAAATTCATGACCAGGATGGCGTCTGGGAAGAAATTCCGTGCGATGGCCAGTACAACGAGGTAAGTGGCATTCCTATTGATTGAAGAGGATTCCGGAAGTAGTGCGCCAGCTCTGGCTAGCTCGTCGGCTCCGCAATTTCCCGGAATGTAACAGTGTCCGGGGACCCAGACAAGTGTGACACTGAAGAGCCCAGAAAGAAGGTTGAGGCAGCGGCGACATTCCCTGACGATACTGGAATTATTCGCAACGTTCGACAGAGACCTTATGGCAGCCTGGCTATTAAAAAAGATGGCCATTACTTCCGCCTGGAACACGCTGCAATAGTTCTGCAGCTGGAGTGAAATGTCCAAGTCCAATTTCCCAGAGTAGACTCCGCTACCCAACCCGCCATCGAGTTACTGGTAATAAGTCAAGTCTCCTGTTTAATTTTTTTTTTTTTACAAGTTCTGGGATACAGTGAACCAAGTTTAATCGCAATTCTTCATTGATTAACTAGCATTCATCAAAAATAGCTTCATTAATATTATATTTAAATTTGAAAACTTGTGTTTATAGTACGTATGTAAAATGATGTGAGAAAAATCTAACTTCCCTCCATGTTTCTCATTCATATGACCTAATAAAAACTATTTTTAAAGTTTTAAAATTGTTTATTATTCATCAAACATTTATTACAAATCACAAGTTAAAATTATTCATAAAAAGTTACACAAATGCACATGGTACCTGCACTATTATAAGAAAAAGGATAATAAAAAGGACAACTTGTCAGAATAACTTTTATTTTACATGCTACACACTCGTATACACAATATTGTGCGAAACAAAAGTAACAACTTGTTTGAAAACTTTTTCACTTTATTTCTGTAGCGTTGAAGAAAAAATTTTTTTCTGCACTCCGTTCATTAAAGGGTATCTCAGTGAGGATGCTCTTTTTTTAGAATGATAACACTGTGCGACAAAATACAAAAAAATTAAATACTACTGAGTAACTACCTTGTCTAGAACTCTAAAATACTTTTTTATTTTTCTCGAGCCCTCCAAACATGGTTTATTTGACAAACACTGTTTTTTTGGACTTTACGCACAAATTTATTGATTACACAAACATTTCTGAACCAATCTCACAAGTTTAAACCTTATTAGAATGGAGAGAGATCGGCCTTTAAAACAATATACACATATGTATATATATAATTCGACTTAATTTTATATGAGGTTTGATGAGGTATACTTGGCAAATGCAAATTTTTTCATAATTTTTCATGTTTGCAAGTTTATAGTAGCAAACTTTAATTAAAAAATATAAAATAAGTGAAAACTTACTGGTAGTCGTACAAATGTGAAATTTACACATTTTGCGACAAACAATCAAGATCATTCAAAACTTTTGAATATTTTTGAGCTGAAAGTTCATTTGATAAGATGACATTTATAAAAAATATAATACGACTGTTATATTATTTTAGTTATAACTACGGTATTTTGTCCGATTTGATTAAACTATATGTAAGGCACTTTCAGAATGTCACCACTTATTTTATATTTTTTAATTAAATATTGCAATAAAGAATAGCTAAACTTGAAAAAAATAAGACAAAAATAATATTTTCCAAGTTTACCTCATCAAAACTCATAACATATAAGTTTGAGTACACCAATTTAAAGACGAATCTCTCCCCTTTCTAAAAAACTTTGGATTTTTAAAATAGGTTCAAACATATTTGAGTGCTCAGTAATTTTGTGTGAAAAGATAAAAAAAAAAGTTTTTTATCAAATAAAACAAATTTGGAGGGTTCGAGAAATATAAAAAAAGTATTTTTGAGTTCTACTCAACCTAGTGAATATCTTAGACTATGTAGTTACTCGGGTGTATTTTCACTGTCGTTCCGTCTTTTTTCCTGATAGTTTTGAATTTTTTTTTATTGGATTGTATCAGTACTGGGACTGCGCATAATTGTGGCATTACAACGTGCTACTATGCATGCTTAAGTGAGCTTTGGTATCAATGTTACCACTGCAACCTAAGGAAGACATGTTTCGAATAATTATGAAATAATATATACATCAAATGGCCGCTATATCTGCGATGACAGGCCATCAGTATTTGAATAAAATTATTCATGACTTTTTACAAATATATGATTATGCCCCACTGATGCAGCTTTGGATTACAGATGTCGCAAAACATAAAAAGAACTCGCCAGAAGTATGACCTAGCTTCTCACACCACTTATATATGTGTGGCGGAATTTATAATCTAAATTCCACTCCGAATGACAGATTTTTGGGTAACTTTACATGGCAATTTCATTCATACTCTCAGAGTTTTTGCCAGAAATCGGCTAATCGGATGTTGACGACGAAATAGTTTTTCAGATTTTGTTTTGTTAGAGATCTCTGAGCTGGTTTCTGCAACGATTGTAACTACTGCCAGATCTTTAAAAAGACCAAAATCCGCACCAGACAGTTTTTCGTTGTGGATGCATTTGTTTGCATGGATTTCATGAGGATTTTTTCGGCCATCGGACTAAGTCCAAACACACTACGAGGTGAGAGATGGAATCTTTTCAGAACAGCTGAATTTAGGACAAGAATATTGTAGTACTTTGCAGGCTGAAATAATGTCTATAAAAATTGCCGCCGTGCAAATTCGGTATCAGCAAATATCGATTTACTCATATTTATCGACTGTAAAGCGGTCCCTAAAGAAAGGAAACATCAGATCTAGGTTAGGTTAGGTTAGGTTAGCGTGGTAGTTTTAATTTACCAAAAAGCTCACTTGAGCACGCATAGCGGCCCGTTGTGATGCCACTGGTGAACGCAGCCTCTGCACTGACCAAGTTCCTCCGATCCAAGAAGGGGGAAGTTGGTCAGCGCAAGGGCTGCACAAGCATCAGATCTAAGATTATTCAAGAATGCCAGATATCTTTGGAGGATATTGCGAGATATTCGACTGTTACACTCATTTGGGTTCCTTAACCCGGTGACATTGAAGGTAACAACAATGCCGAAGCAATTTTTAAAGCCGGCACTATGAAAAATTTAATCGAATTCCTATATGAGATTGGCGTTTCTCCACAGAGGGGCAAA
Organism: Sarcophaga subvicina; assembly: GCA_936449025.2. NCBI lineage: Eukaryota > Metazoa > Arthropoda > Insecta > Diptera > Sarcophagidae > Sarcophaga > Sarcophaga subvicina. The sequence goes on from OW388080.2 coordinate 36,955,813, forward strand.
GAAATAGCCTTACAAGTTCGCCATTCATTGGCAAAGGTAAGATGGGATTATGAACCTACTTGTGGAGCTACTAAATAGATCGGGCCCGACATGGATGTATGTATGTCGAACAAATTACGCATTAAACATATCAATATGATGAAGGATGATGAACCGCATATCTGTGGGGAACTGGGAATACCATAATGATTTCAGTAGAAGCTGTAATGACAAGGGCACCATGAAGGACAAAAGTAGAGGCACCACGTAACAATTTTTCTATCATTGTCCGGCGCTTGGGAGCGTAAAAAGAAGAATTGTTAGGCTCGGAATTTAATGACAATACAAGTTTAGTCAAAGACGATTTGAGAAAAATTCACACTTTCATCGAACCATCAATCTAGTCTTAAAAATCTTCATAATTTAAGCTTATGTATCACTTATGATACATACTTGGAGTAACATAGAATTTGCAGTTAGTGATAGATTTTGTCAAAAAATTTAAATATTTGTATTTATTTTAATTCGTTTTAATAAAAATATTTCATATTGTTACATTTTATTAATACTTTTTGAAATTTACGTCAAAATTTTTGACACGATATACATTACAGTATGGTTTTTTAAGTAAAAATTAAACACTTCATGTCAGCGTGGTTTTTTTCTAAATGGTAACATTTTGAAATCCAGCACCCTTGCTTTGTGGCGATTTATAAGTTTCTAATTGTTTACATGAGGCGGCTTATTGCCACTCGCATCAGTAACGCTCTCAATTGAGTAATGGCTGAAGTCTGATGGTACAAACTATTGTTATATTGAATTAGAAAAATGTGTTTCAATGTAATGTGAGGTAAAATTGTTTCCCGTTGCAATAGAACATCGATTATTTATATCACAATGCTCTCTCTTTGGTTGCTCTCTGATTTCCTTGATACAGGTTTTCCCAAATACTGCTGTAAGTAGTTGCTACTCACGTAGAATGTTATTGAATCCAAGACTGCCAATTCGATTTCGGTGGACACTGAAATTTATAACGACCATAAAACTCAATTAATTACTAATATAAAGCGACAAAATCATTGGGATTTTTAAAAGCTGAAAGACTTCCAGATCAGTTTTCCAAAAGGCGTAATTGGTGTAAATTTATCATCATTACCGAGTAGCACATTATCAAAGCGAATGATTCTGCTATCTCATACGTACGAAATATTATCATCTACAATATCTAATGTTTTTCTAATGTTTGTCTGTCACGTGAGATAAGTATGAAAAGAACAGTATAGAAGACTCTCCATCATTTCAAGAAACAGCTGCTAGCAATTTGCGCGTACCATTTTTGGCGATAAACATCGTATTGTCATGTTTGTTGCGGCCAATACTTTCGTTAGTTCATAAGAGGAGCTTCTGTTTTCTTCTTCTTCAGAGTCTTCAGCAGCAGAATACTACATACATAACCGGTCATTACAACCTTTCGATGTAAAATGGAAATGTCTGACTTGATTTGAACCTTGATATGATGTCTAGTAAGTTAACACGCTACGTACTAGAGTACAACTACATCAATCAATATCAAGAACACATCAAGGGCAGAAACTTCAACATTTTCACTTTCATCCAACACTTAATATTCAATTCCTTTTCAAATACCATAAATTATGTATTATTTACTATAAGACTTTACAAAATCTCTAAACATTAAAAAATTACATACACAACGCCAAAGAATCCCTAGGATAGTCGTATGTATCAAAAATGATACATAAGTCAGAATTATGAAGTTTTTGAATTTTTGAAGTCCTGTTTGAAATTTTCTTTTTTTATTTGGTTTAAAATAATGGCGATAACAATAGTAACGAATTAAAAAAATATCAATCATCTAACTTTTTCTGAATTAAAGTTATATCGCATGAAATATTTTTTAAAGTCTCCGTAGTCTAGTAGACAGTGTGTTGGATTATTAGACGTAAGGCCACGTTTCAAACCCCAGGTTAGACATCAAAACGAAAATATGAAAAAATATTCCTTCGCTGACCGTCTCTCAGCAGATTTCTTGCAAAAACTTTGAGAGTAAATAAAACCGCCATGAAAAGTTTTTCAAAAATCTGTCGTTCGGAGTCGACTTTAAACTGTAGGTCCCGTCACTCATATATAAAAATTAACGCACACAACATAAGTGGTGTGAGAAACTAGGTCGTAATCCTGACTGAAGGGTTGTAATGACCAATTATGTATATATGTATGTAGTCCCAAAAATGTAAATGTATCATTTTTGATACAAAGCTCGATCTACGGATATTCCACTCGGGATGGAATTGGTAATATAGGTGTTACAATCGGACCTTATAGGATCCAAGTAAAATGTGCCTATTGAGGCTGCTGCTAGCTTAACCCCACATACTGCCTAGGAATGGTTATTATGTAATGTAAAAAAACCCATTTGATCATTTGCATTTGGTATTTCATTTGGATAGTCAAACATGAAAACACGTGATAGGAATCAAGAATGACTTAAAACGTACTTAAGGATCACTGGTGGCCAAAGGTGGCCCAAAGATACTTAGGATGCCTTCAAAAATTAATTTTAATTAATTAATTTTATTATATCATATACAATGGACAGCATATACAATGGTACCGCAATACATTTTAGCAATTTTTGATATTTTTTGCAAACCAACAGAAAAATAAATAAAAGGTTCTTGTGACTACATATTTTTGCACCGCAAACTAGTAGCTACTCCAAAAAAAATGCAGACTATATTTGTTTGTTTATAGTAAGTAGTGTATAAAATTAACACACACAACATAAGTGGTGTGAGAAACTAAGAACTATAATGGGCCAATTCGACCTCCGGGTACTGTACTTGTCTTAATTGACAAGTACACGTCCTCTAACCAAACCTAACCTAGTAAGTAGTTGAAATTAACTGTGATAATATATTTCCGTAAAAATTATATAATTTTTTTTATTAGCATGTAAATACCAGATTTATACGCCTACTCGTTCAGAATAATAAATTTAAATAAATACATAAAATACTCATAAATGATTCGAGTGATTCAAATCATTCAGAAAAATTTACAGTCTTAGTTGTTGTTTCTTTTACAAAAAAAGCAGAAAGAAAAAGACAAAGACAGCAAGCAAAGCAAAGTGAGTATTGTAGATAGATGTTCGTAGGATAATCATACTTATTTTGTGATTCTTGTAAATGTTGCGTAAAAGAGTGTCGAAATCAACAACATCATGCGTATTGTTAAGTAAAGGTACGATGAGTACTTCAAACGTTGAATATGAGTAGTATGTGTATAAGAAATTATGAGTATGATTAGAATCTACTCATCTTTTTGAATACTCATTGCTGATCTCTGGTACATCCCAACTCTTATTTAAAGACTAAGAATATTATGCGTTTTCGTTCATAATTTTGCATTTATTCAAGGATTTTAAATATTCCACTTATTCGGAACAGGGAAAATATTTTTTTTAATAGAATAGATGTTAGGTATACTTTTAATAGCTACATGTATGGTGTTTTACAATTAATATTCTCTTTTCATAGTTTTCTTCATACAAAATGTATAATATGGTAATATTATTAAAATAATACATGAGTATATGTATAAAATGACGATAAATCGTCAAATTTGGCAGCTATAATTGTGAGGCCAACCGCGGCAGCCATATAAATGAAATAAAATTCCATTTTCAACCGGAGCAGTTGTAGTTCACAGCAAAACAATAAATTTATCAAAATTTCAAACTATTTTTGTTTTATTACATTTCTAAAATTTAAACTTTTAGATCGCCAACCTATTATATTTATTCACATTATGCTCATATCTAATAAGTAAAATTCATAATGCAGAGAACATATGTGACGTATGAGTGATATTTACTTCCATTAGTTTCATACATGACAAAATCGAAGATTTTTTATTGCATACCTTTCAGAGTAACTATTCTAGCACATGTAATATGGTGCGTATGAGTAATATATTTGAAATACAATGAAAAAGAATGTATACCCCATGGTATAAGAAATATAGAAGGTAGTTTCATTCTCTCTTTATTTTTTAAATTTCCCCCATTTTCAATTTTTTTAGAAATTAAGGAAATTCTTTAAATACTAGCCCAAATTACGTGTTAAACCTGTTGGACTTAACTAATATAAATTTAGATATAAAAATTGTTAAAAGGTTTTATCTTGGACGAACATTTTTTCGTACATAAATATACTAAATTATAAACTACACATATTTCATAAATAATTTATTGAGAATATACAACAAAATTATAAATTTGGCAACGCTACATGTATAGTTTATGAGAAAATAAAACTTAAAAAACCTTATTTTATAAAAATAATTTTGATTGAAACTACCTTCTATATTTCTTATACCATGGTATACCCCATAAATTTGGGATTATTTGGAACTAAACTACATGATATGACAATTCTGATGGATTTTTAAAAATGTTTAATATTTCGATTCTATGCTATTCTAGGCTATATTCTAGTAGGTAATACATCATGCCCTGTATCCTCATAATCTGTATCTTGAACATCTTCACAACAAAAAATTTAATTTGCCATAATTTCAAACCGTTTTTGTTTTATTGCATTTTTAAATATAAACCTTTAAATTGCCCAGCGGGTCTAATGGTCACATGTCATAAGTGAATATCCTGCCGGTGACTATACATCTTCCAATCTAACAAATATTTAGCTTTGTGAATGAAAGTCTCATTTGTAAACGCTTCCTATTTAGTTTAAATAAAGGAAAGTGTGTATTGGATATCACTGATATTTTTTATTCATTTGAAATAGCAATTATGTGTGGAAAATAACATCGTTTAAAATTCCATGACAGACTTTCGTCTGGGTGGATCGCATTCAAAACGTCTAATTTGCCATGATATCAGGAAAAGTTTTATTGATGGCATGGGTTATGGTAGTTTTGAGAACAGCTGTAGTTTGCGGCTTATTCGCATACAACTGCAACTCAAGAAAACTCCTCAAAATAGCTAAGGTCACCTCCACGTGAGATTAATTAGTGAATTAGTTATAAATGCTGTATAAACAAAAATTTTTTTATTGTGAATTATATTTCAACAATTTTTCGACGAAAAATACAAATATTAAAAAACGAGTAACGTATATCTTCTTTTTTGGTGCTAGAAGAGGAGAAACTATCCATGGAAAGGTTGCAGCGAAGGTCTATTCGACATGAATCGAATCCACTATCACTCCCTTAGATAAAGTAAGAATTATACAATTATACATACTAAAATATTTATGTTTGACGTTAAATCATTTGTCCTTTACAGATTCCAGGAATATTAATATTATTGAGTAACTTCGACCATTTGCTCGGACCAGAGACCAGAGTCTCTACTGTTAATCGAACCCACGACCCTCACGCTAATAGTCTAACACACTACCCACTAGACTACCAGGACACCCAATTATGCAAGTATGTTGCAGCATAATCGTCACCTTTGTCCGTTTTTTTTTTTTTTTTTTTTTTTTTTTTTGGAAAATCCGCAATAGTTTGTTTTAATGTTTTCACTTAAAAAATGATGAAAAGCAAATTCTTTGTGAAAACAAGTACAAATATTCGTATTGTTACGTTTTTACCTTTTAAAAACGTTTCAAATATGAGCTCGTAGATTGAAAATAAAAAAATAAGTTCGTGTCTAGTTTAAATTAAAATTCTTTATTGTTCGCACAATTCTCTGTGCCACTGTTCACAACTTGATGTAAACAACAACAACTGCTTTGTTTGTTATTCCTCTTTGCACTCTTTTGCATAAACAATAACAACTACTAGTCAATTGTTCGACAGATCTTTATTGCGGTGATTTTCAAACAACGATCTTTGTATATGTTTGTTCACTTGTTTATCACTTTTTCTTTTATGCTGGTGTTTGTTGCGATAATTTGTAAACAAGTTCATTCTTGTTGTAGCTTTTGTTTATAATTTTAATGTTAAACAATGTAAAAGCTAAACACCAGTATCTAGATTTTTCCATTTTCGTAACAGTATTATTGTATTATGACCATAAAAACTGTTGAAGATATCAACTCAATTATAATGTTTCCCAATAGTGGCTGAAGAAATCAATGCGTAAAATATAAAAAAGAGATATGTGAAAGAAAAGTTTTTCTCGTCATATATTTTGGACTGAGAATAAGCAACAGTACAAGCGTAGTTTTATTGCTTAACAATCACGTAACATGGCAATAAAAACTAATTGTCCAAAAACTTTTCTTAAACTCGAATAAATGTACTTTCTTTCTGATAGTACTCATAAATGTGGACAATATTTTTCACTTCTTTAAGTAATTGTTTTAAATTTTCTAAAAATTACTTTTTGGTAGTCTTTATCTTACAAATTATTCAACAAACGATGCTGTTGCTTAAAAAAAGTAATATTTACAAGCACTCCGACAGGTTCAAATAGGCACTAAAAATCAATGAAAAAATACAATTTATTTCTAACCTATTCTAACCAGTTATGTATAAACCAAAATAAGAACGCCAACGCAAACAAACCAACACATAAATAAACAAATGGATATATCGAACAGCGCAATTAAAATCTACTCACCTGTAATAGGAACTAACTATAAAAAAACTAAAATTTTTTCTACAATAATTGACGCGTGAGAGATAAAAATTTGCAATGTGCTCATCGATTTGAGGTTATGTTAAATTTCTATGTTGTTGCAAAAATGAAGGCTTCTAGGAATATCTTCAAGTCGAGACTTGAGATATAAGTTGTCCTCATTTCTAATTCTGTAGACCAGCACTTTTTAAATTATGGTAAAATATGATAAAAGATTCTATAATTAGAAGGAATACTTGATGGGAGTACATTGAGAAACAGGAAAAACATTCGGAATGTATGCTCTCTGCTCTCCCTTTTAATTGCAAAAGTTGAAGGATTGGATAATTTTTGCTGTTAGAATGCCGTATCTTAATTTTAACATTAGATACCACTTGATATCGTCTTGTTTCAAAAACCTTTAACCATAATTGGTCATTACAACCATTCAGTCAGGATTACGGCCTAGCTTCTCACACCACTCATGTTGTGTGTGTTAATTTTATACATGAGTGGTTTAAATCAGCTCCGAACGACAGATTTTTTGAGAAACTTTTGATGGCAATTTTATTTACTCTCAGAGTTTTTGCCAGAAATCTGCTGAGAGAAAGTCGCCGGAGAAATACTTTTGTGTTTTGTTTTGATGTCTGGCCTGGGGCTCGAACCCTGACTTTACCACGTCGCCACTATTGTCTCCCATCAATATATGCTAAATTTCATTTTCGTTGAGTTAATTCACGTTACATCCTCTGCTAAGCTAATCTACAATACAAAAAGTAAGTAAATTATCTGTATGTAATTAGAAAAGCTCCTTTACGGACCATAGGGATACATGTGTCCCTTAGTGTTTACAATTTATTATTTAAGTATTCAACACCAATAACTTTTTATGTCGTTGAGAAAATGGAAATGGTGTTACATCATATAACATTAAAATGATAAACAAAAGCTACAAAAAAAGAAACAATGGACTTGTTTACATGATCAACGTATAAATAAAAATATAACAACAAGATCAGTATAAAAAAGGGGATAAACTAGTAAACAAGAAGCAACTACAAACATTACCAGAATAAATGTAAACAAAATACATAAACAACAATAAAACAACGATGTTTACATTTACAGAGATTGAGGGAACGTGAGGTCATTCTACTTCAAGAGCATACATCAGACTGTTTACTATATAGGAAACCTAAATACGTGTCTGTAGAAATAAACAAGAATTATATTCAACACCCATACGGTATTGAATTATTCAGATTTTTAAAATTTTCCGTTTGCGACATATTGTGGTCGTTAAAGTGTTGAAAAGTTGGCGTCATTCTGCACTTTTTATAATACAAATACGTAAACGTTGTGTTGTTATTGTGTATAAAATAAAAATACTATACAATTGAAAAATCTCAATTTGAATGGTTTTTATTTTTATTTTTGGATACAAACAAACGTGAACTTTTTTATTTCATTTTAAGTTTTTAAAACTAGTGTATGCCATTATTCCATATAGTATAGTAAATATTGGTGCAGTATTTTATTCTTCATTATTTATTTAACAAACGAATAACAAAACTAAATTCAAAACGAAAATAAAAATTTGTAAAACAAATTTGGTCAGAAGTAGAAACTAAATATTCCGCAAATTAGACAATAGAAATACAAATAATAGTTCAGGCTTTTTGTGATAAAATATTTTTTTTTCAAGTTTGAAAATATTGTTAAAATATTGAAATAAAAATGGAGACAGCTATGCAGATGTGGAAAGAATTATTTGATACAATATAAATGGAGTCAGTATCATAAATATAAAGATTCAATACCAGATAACTACAATTTTTTACTGCTATATATTTAATGTATTGTTACAAAAAATGGAAATGGTGTTTTGCTTTTACATCGTTTAACATTAAAACATTAAACAAAAGCTACAAATACAAAAACAATGAACCTGTTAACATGATAAACAATTAAACAAAAATATACCAACAAAAAACCAGTATAAAAGGTGATAAACAAGTAAACAAAAATACAACAACAAAAAACTGCAAGAACAAACGTAAACAGAAATACAACATATAAGAGTAAATGTAAACAACATGTTGCGAACGCGATGTCACTTGCCCTCAAGAGCATCCAGCAGTCTGTGACTAGTAATTGTTAGTGTTTATGCAAAGGAGTACAAAGAGCAATAACAAACAAAGCAATTGTTGTTATTTACATCAAGTTGTGAACAGTAAATATAGCATTTTCAGTTTAAATTAAACCTTTTTCAAAATAAATGAAACCTTTTTCAAAATTAACGAAACCTTTTTTAGATTAAAGGAAACTCTTTTTAAATTAAACGAAACCTTTTTCAAAATAAATGAAACTCTTTTCACAATAAATTAAACTTTATTCAAATTCAATTAAACATTTTTCAAATTATAGAATTTAATAGAAAACAAACATATTTATTTTTATATAATACTTGTTAAAATTAATGAAGAATTTGTCCACTGACCGCTTTAGGAATTGTCATGATCATATCCATAACATAGTTCGCACAATCATTTTGATTAATTTGTGCGACACTTTCCTCAATTACACTTACTATGTTATGCTCTGTGGTAATGCCACTTAATAATGATCGGGCGAGGAATTTTATCTTAGAAAATGTTTTCTCTATCGGGTTCAACATAGGAGAATAAGGTGGTAAAAATTTAAGTGTACAGTCACTATTATCCACCCTATTTCCAATTTCCTGGGTTTTAATAAAAAATAAAAAAGAATTTTGTAACTCTGGGCTGGTTTCAATTTTATCCAGGAGCTCACTAAGAAATATTTGGAAACGGACTGAATTTACAGTGGGAAGGGAAAAAACTTTATGTTAAACAACACCAGTATTAATTATAGCAGCAATTAAAGTAACATTCCTTACCCTTACAATTGGCACAACAACATGAGCTCTTTCACCTACCTTAGCACATGTTTCTGAACGCCATAAATGTAAGTTAAACCCGCACCCATCTATAAAAATCACTTTTTCTTTTTGTTGAGGAGACCAAATTGCAAATTCTAAGGCACGTCGACGGTTTTCAATAGTCGATGCGCTATTCATACGATATTCATATATGATAAACCTAAATATAAATAAAAATAAAATTGCCATGAAAAATTTCTCAAAAAATCGGTCGTTCGGAGTCGACTTTAAACTGTAGGGCCCGCCACTCATGTATAAAATTAACACACACAACATAAGTGGTGTGGGAAACTAGGTCGTAATCCTGACTGAAGGATTGTAATGACCAATTATGTATGTGTGAACAGTGGCACACAGAATTGTGCGAACAATAAAGAATTTAATTAAAACTAAACACAGATTTATTTTTATTTGCAATTTACGAGTTTTTAAAAGGTAAAAACGTAATAGTAAGTTAGGACATATATACATCTGAACGTTTTACCGTTGTTTTGCACATTTTCCATGTTTTTCCACATGAAATAATTATACGGCACAGAGCTAAAATGGAATAGTTTCGTAAAAAATATTTTTGATTATAACATATCTTCCGCAGGGAGTACACAACTTGTAAGTTAATTCAGCTATTTTATATTTGTATTTAATTTTAAAATAAGTCTCGTATTAAAAATGCTACGTGCAACTAAATTAACACTTGAAAAGCGTGAAAAAATAGATGTGTGGTTATGGACTTTTACTAAATTGAAAAACTGCGATAATTATAAAGTATTCCAAGCACCCATGGAAAGGGGAGTCGCAACACCACAAATTTACTCAGCATAACATCAGGGCTACACTTAACGGCTGAGTGAAATTCTAGATTCCAAAAAATTGCTTTTCTCACAAGTTTTTTAGAAGGTCTGCATTCCATGCCAGTATCAAATTATTCTTTTTGGCGATACGTTCTAATACAAACCATTTTATTTTATAAAAACCGGTTTTATTTAACCCCCCTTACAAAAATCTACTAGAAGGATAACTTATTTTTTGCTCACTTGAGAGTCGTCTTCACGTCGAATTTGTGCAATGATTCGACCTTGAACCACTCAGAGCTACTGATGAAGCGTCAATGCGTGACAATTCCTCTAGATCGTTTAGGTAATGGTCAGATTTTCTGTGCCGTTCTGCACGTGTGCCAAGCCGCTAATGTATGGTTTTGAAGTTGATGACAGCATTGTCAAATATAATCCTACAGGTCCAAAGAAAAATCGCCAAAGGCGAGAATTCGATAGTCGTGATACGCCTGCCCAGTTCATTCGCTGTGCAGTTACCCGAAATGTCACTGTGTTCTGGCATTCATCATATCATCATCATCATCCTTTTTCGATCGATTGACGATACTTTCTATCCAGAATGGCTTGCAAAAAATGCTTCTAATACTTGAGTTTCGGTTCTGTTTCGTACATTCTCAGTGCATGAATAGGCTGTGGTTTGTACTCTTCCTAGTAAATCCTACCACCTCCGTTTTCTTGGGAGTAGCACCCAAGCAGCGATTAGATGCCCACTTGCCTACATTCTTTAGAGCTACTTACTAATCCTGCTCGAAACTGTAAGAACCACATCATACGCGAAAACAAGACTCTCACATCAATCTTGCACCAACATCACTAGCAGCTCATATATAATAAGGTTCCATAGGAGGGAGAAAAATACCAAAAATATTTTCCTTTAACTTTCACTTAGCTGGGGATGTATGAACATGAATATTATTATTCCATATTTGTTGTCTATAGTAATCCAAATATTTTTTTTTTTGTATTTAGAACTCATAGAACATTGGTTACCACTGCTTTGAACAAGTGCAAGAATATTGTTTACAGGACTGTATGTACGGTGCGAAATATTACTGGCTTTGAACTAACTTCACTTACTTCAAAATATATGGCATGGATGTGAGTAGTTTTTATATGTTAAACAACCTGTAGGACTTTAATTTTATTATTTCTTTTTATATTTACAAACAGTTTTTGTCTTCTGTTTATTTTTGTATCGCTTCCGTTTCCTTTTATAAATTTTGTTTTGTACGTAAGAGCAAACAAGTTGAATTGCAACTTACTTTCACTGGTATTCGTAAGAAATTTACTTTCGAATGTCTGTAATGTCTGCATTGCTCTTATTCAGTTTATTGTTATTGTTGTGAATTGCAAATAAGTTACCATCTTAAGAACACAAAAACAAAAAATTTTTATTTAAGTTTTCAGAAATATTTGTATTTCCGTTATTGTTAGTATTTGGTTAGTAAAGAATTTAAGTACATACGAAATACATAGAAAGGCATTTAGGAAAAATTCTTAATCAACTCATGATACGGTCTTGAAAGGAATTGTTAATGTTACACTGTTATGTAACAGAGTCAAATAACCACTGCGACAATTTAAGCAATCAATAACAAGGTTGCAGTCGAAGGGAATTATTGGAATAATTAATTTGAACCGGTCATTTATGTTATGTGGCACCAATTCGTTTAGCATTTTACAGTGTTGGATTTATAATTAAAACATCTCATTTGTTCGGTTTTTTATATGATTTCTTTATATTTAATTGGAACTTTCTCACTGGAAAAATAAGTTTGATTTTTTTACACTTGATTACTTCATTATTTTTCTACTCTACTCAATTTTCTTATAAATTAAGTCATTTTGTAAATTGTTGTTATTCAAGTGAGCGCGTAATTCCAAGTTTATTTGCAACTTTAGCCAGAAAATGTTTGCTTCTTCGGAAAAATATTCCATTTCCTCGGTCAAAGAATGTCAAAAGGCATATGAATTAATTAAAACTGAAGTGACATCCGATCAGGTTTTAGTTCATTTTAACCCAAATTTACCTATAATTCTAACTACCGATGCTAGTAATAATGCAGTGGCTGGTGTTTTGTGCCACAGAATAGGAAACTTGAAGCCATTTGCTTTTGTTTCAAGAGCTGTATCCAAAAGTGAAACAAATTACAATACTTTAGAAAAAGAAACTTTAGCGTTAATATTTAGCTTAACTAAATTAAAGCAATACCTCTTAGGTAATCGATTTATTCTGCGTACGGATCACAGACCGTTATTGGGCATCTTTGGTGAACATAAGAGCTTACCAATCATGGCTTCAGTTCATATTCAAAGATGGTCATTAATTTTTTCAGGCTTCAATTATTCCATTGAATACATTAAAGGTAATTCAAACATAGCTGATGGACTCTCCAGAATGCTCCAATTTTTGTCGGCTGAAGATAAAATTGAAAACAATTATATTAATTTAATAGAATCGAATAGTGATTCTAGTATTTCTTCAAATTTTAAGGACATAGCTAGAAGGACACGCCGTGATCCAGTTTTATCAATATTAAGTACAGCCATTCAAAATTGCACTGTTCATTTGTTAAAACGAGATGAATTCGCAACAAAGCATATGAGCTCTCAGTTGAATATGACTGTATCCTTTCGGGGTACAGATCAGTTATCCCAAAGAAGTTACAAGATTTTGTTCTCAAGAAACTTCATGCATCACACTTGGGAGTTGTGAAAACGAAGATGTTAGCTCGTTCATACGTTTGGTGGCCAAACATTGACCACGAAATAGAAAATATGATAAGAGGTTGCATTCCTTGCCAGTAATTGCAACAAAATCTTGAGAAATCTCCTTTCATACCATGGAATCCTACCAATTCAGTATGGAGTCGTATCCATATAGACTTTGCCGGTCCCATTAAGAGCTTTTATTTTTTAGTAGTGATAGACTCTTACTCTAAATGGGCTGAAGTTTTCAAAACAAAAAAATAACTTCGTCTTTCACTATTACAAAATTAAGGGAATTATTTTGTAAGAATGGGCTGGTTGACACTCTTGTTAGTGACAACGGAAGACAGTTCACGTCTGAAGATTTAAATTTTTTTTGAAAACGAATCATATCAAACATATTCTTACTGCTCCTGGGCATCCAGCTACTAACGGTCAAGCAGAAAACTTCATAAAAACACTTTAAAAGTTAATCTTAGCAAGTTTATATAGTTTATAACGCGCCGTAGAAATGAGGCCTCGGTTCAAAGTCAAATATCTCCATGAACAAATTTTTCTTCCCTCACTTTCTCTCTTCAGATTTCTGGCAAACATTTTGAGAGTTAATAATAAAAAAGTTTCTTACGAATCTATCGACTTTAAACTGTAGGTCCTACCACTTATTTATAAAATTAATGCACACAACAAAAGTGGGATGAAAAGCAAGGTCGTAATCCGGAGTGAAGAGTTGTAATGACTAATTACAGATTCGAGTGGCTCGAATCATTCATAAAAATGTACCGTCTTAGTTGTTGTTTTATTTACAAAAAGAGAATAAAGAAAAATACAAAGACAGCAAACAAAGCAAACAAACAACCTTCTAGTGAGTATTTTAGTGTTCGTACCTATTTTGTGATTCTGTAAGTGTTAAGTAAAGGAGAGTCGAAACCAACAACATCATGCGTATTATTAAGTATGAGTACGATGACCGCGTATAAGTATCAAAAATTATGAGTATGATTCGAATCTACTCATCTTTCTGAATACTCATTGCTGATCTCTGGTATGTATAGAGAAATAAGCTCAGTTTTAACAAAAATTTAAAAAAAAAATTAAAAAAGAGAATTTATATACGTTCATCCCAATATTTTATATTGTGTTAGTTTTACATGCATAAAAATGGGTTTTCCAAACGAATACACAGAAATGCAATATCAGTGGACGTGTAACATGTGCACAGAAAACAGTTGAACAAACTATATAAAATTTCCTAGAACAATAACAAATAAAGCAACGACAGAATTCAATGGAAGGAAAATAAAATTTTTTAGCGTGAAAACATTTTATGCCAAGGAAATTACACCATACCACTGCACCCCACCATCAACTCAGCACTTCATCGTCAATTTAATGTCATGCCAAAATAATAGTGTTTATAAAAAATGTAAACAGAGGATTATAACCATTATTTTACCGAGCTCAATATACTCAAAAAACACTTATTTTAGAATAGGGGTCGATTGGACCCCAATATGCTGGGCTGAGACAAACGAATATCCAAATACGTACTTGGAATCGTCTAGTCGCGGTACTTCGCTGCTTCTACGCAATAAAGAAATACTCAATCGATATGCAGGAAACCTCGATATACAGTAGCGAGAAAAAAATTCAACTCTATGTGATATGACCTTCAATCGAGACTCGAAACTTATAACATTATCCAATTCCACTCGACTTTTGTTTTCTTTACTCGTCGCTTCTTAGATTGTATTAAAAAGTATCAGTAAGCGTTGTTTGCTTCCCTTTCTACTTATTTTTTTTAGATTTATAAAAAAAAGTGAAGAAATTTAGCGAGAAAAAAACGCGAATTAAAGGTAAAAGTAGGTCAGCTAGAGTAATTAAAATAAAAGTGTAATGAAAAATTTGCAAATTGTGAATTTTAAAATACAAACGGCTATCAGCAGATAGCAAATTTGCCATTATAAGGTCTTTGGAAGAAGGCAAATCAATGAATGAAGTTTCTCATGAATTTAATATTAACAAATCAACGGTTTGTCGGATTTCATCGTAATATCGTCAAACAAATACCGTGGAAAGAAAGCCTATTGGCGCCCATACAGTAAAAAACCGATTAAGAGAGGCAAATTTATTAGCTAGAAGAACAGCCAAGAAGCCACTTATAAGAAAGATTAATAAAAAAACGGCTTGACTTTGCTAGACGGTATCTGCATTGGTCAAAACAGCAGTAGGCCAACGTTTTGTGGGTTGACGAATCAAAGTTTAACTTATTTGGCTCTGATGGGTTAAATTACATTCGTCGGCCCCCAAAACAAAGATATTCACCCAAATATCAGTTGCCAATAATAAAGTAACAAATTAACAACATTCAGTAAACAAGACAAAGCACGGCATTGAACACAATATGGCATCGAGTTGCATTTTTTTCTTCTCGCTACCATATTTTGCACTAAAAGGAAAAACATCGATTGTTTCTGTCACTATGCTTTACTTACTGTTTAAGAGAAGAAAATTAATTTTATCTGCTTATGGCTTAAATATCCTTCTACATTTTTTAACAATGTATTGTACATATGGTAATATTTTTAGATTTTTCGGCGTAGTCTAGTAGGTAGTATGTTGTGATATTAAACATGAGGCAGTGATTCAAACCCCAGATCAGACACTTCCATCAAAACGAAATATAAAAAAATATTTCTGACTTCAAGGGTGCAACTGTATTCTGGCTAATACTCTGTGAGTAAATAAAATTGCCATGAAAAGTTTAATACCGCATATGGATGCCAACGTTATAGTTCCCGACCATCAGTTTGCCTTTGGGCGAAAGCATAGTACGATTCAGCAAGTGTACAGAATTACCAATTTAATAATAATTTAATATTGCTTTTGCAATATTGTTCTGCGCTATTTATCGATACATCTAAAGCATTCGATAAGGTCTGGCACGAAGGACTTCTATTTAAGATCACATATTTTTTACTAACGAATGTGCATAAATTGCTAAAAAGTTATTTATGAGAAAGATATTTCCAAATAAAATCAAAAGATGTCATCTCTTCCCGCAGAAAGATATCTGCTGGCGTACCTCAAGGAAGTATTTTAGGGTCGTTCCTATACTTATTGTTCACTGCAGATATGACTACAAGTTTAGTGACTCACACGTCTACTTTTGCGGATGATACGGCGTTTTTAAGTATTTATAGAGATTCTACAGTTGCGTCACAAAGACTTCAATCTCACGTTAGTGAATTGGAAAATTGGCTGCTGAAATGGAAGATAAAAGTAAACGTTTCTAAGAGAGTGCACATTACGTTTACACTGAGAAGGGGATATTGTCAGCCCATCAAGATTAATGGTGTGACAGTACCAGAACCTAATAGTATAAGATATCTGGGCAATCATCTCGAACGTCGCAAAAAATTACCCAGTTCAAACTCAGAACAGCACAGCTTTACTGGCTTATTGGACCTAAGTCAACCCATGATTTAGAACTAAAACTGCTTTTGTATAAGTCAGTATTGAAAACTATTTGGCTTTATGGTATCCAACTGTGGGTAACAGTCTCATCATCCAATGTAGAGAAGCTTCAAAGGCGGCAATTAAGACTGCTTAGAATAATAACAGGTGCTCCTTGGTATATGAGAAACAGCAATATCCACAAAGATCTGAAGGTGACTCTAGTTGAAGAGGAAATAGAAATAGCAAGTTTCAACTACGTTTCTAGGATTACAGAACATCCCAACCATCTTGTAAGAGACCTATTTTAAAAACCAAAATTTTTTTGGAAAGGGGAGAGCTTAGCCGTTTGAAAGTATAATCTCTCCCCTTTTAAAAACTTTTGATTTTTAAAATTGGTTCAAATATATTTGGTTAATCAATAATTTTATGCGTAAAGTCCAAAAAAACTGTTTTTGTCAAATAAAACAAGTTTGGAGGGTTCGAGGAAAATAAAAAAAACATTTTTGAGTTTTACTCAACAAAACTCACAACTACACTATGTCATTAGCTGGATGTATTCTCTTTTTCGTTAAAATTATGTAATTAATGTAGGGAATTGTTTAAGCGATTTCTATCTCTAAAATTAAGTAATACAAAATGGATATGAAATATTATATTATTCTACATATCGTATACAAGGTTCTTACAGGTGCATTGTGTGGACGACTGATGCCACTCCTCAAAACACTGGCTGGACCTTATAAGTTCGGCTTCAGACCTGGCAAGTGCACCATCGACCAGATCTTCACACTACGCTAAGTCCTGGAAAAGACCAACGAAAAACAAGTAGACACACAACGTGTCCATGTCAACAATAAGGCAGCCTTCGATAGGGATCATGTTTTTGCCGTAATGTCTGAGCTTGGTATACCTGAGAATCTGATAAGGCTATGCTGAATGACGTTGAGCGATTCCGGCAGCTGCGCCAAGGTAGGAATAGACCTCCCCGAACCTTTTGAAACTGTGCGAGGTTTCAGACAAGGCGACCCCTTATCATGCGACCTCTTCAACTTTGTCATGGAGAGTGTTCTGCGAGTGCATCGCAATGGCACTATTTTGCAAAAAAGTGTGCAGTTGCTTGCGTACACTGACGACATTGTCATCATAGGGCGTACCAAGTGAGATGTTACTGCTGCCTTTAGTGCTTTTAAACGGGAGTCTACTTAGATGGGTCTGGCAATAAATGAGGGCACATCAAAGTATATGTTATCGACAAGTAGAGACTTGCGGCGTATTGATTCTCAGCTTATGGCCGATAACTATACTTTTGATATAGTCAAGGAATTTATTTATCATGGCTCGGCCATTAAATCCACATATGATGTCAGTCTGGAGATCAAGGGCAGTATCACTCTTGCCAACAAGTGCTACTACGGTCTCAATAGACAATTGAGTAGCAGAGAGCTCTCTCGTAAGACTAAACTAATATTCTACAAGACGCTCATCCTACCCGTGCTTCTTTATGGCGCAGAGGCATGGACCCTACTAAACACTGATGCAGCAGCTTTGAGAGTATTCCAGAGAAAATTCCTACGTAAGATCTTCGGTCCAGTGCGAGTTGACGATGATTTCGGCATCCGATCGAACAGTGAGCTGTATGAGCTCTTCAACGACATAGGCGTTGTGCAGCGTATTAATATCCAGAGGCTGCGCTGGCTCCGCCATGTCATTCGAATGGGCTAGGATGCTCCGATGAGACGGGTATTTGATGCGGGGGTCTGCGGAAGTCGGCGAAGTAGACGACCTTGTATGAATTGGAAGGACCAAATCGAGGAAGCCCTGTCATCGATTGGTGTGATCAACTGGCGTAGGCGCGCAAGAAGTAGAGGCGCCTGGAAGGATATGTTACGGCAGGCCGAAATCCATTAATCGGGTTGTTAATGGCCAGTTAAGTAAATAAATAAGAAATATTGCAAACATTTTTTATTCGTTTGACGGACTATTCGAAGTGTTCAATATTCCATAACTCTGGCACATAAATCAAGTTGGATTTTGCCAATGGCATGGGATATGTTAGCTTTAAGGTCCGCTGTGGTTTGTGGCTTTAATTTTATACAAATTTTAGTCAAATCGCACGATCTCGGTAGCTAGTTCACATCGCCTCCACATAGATGGCCGAGCACTCAAATATCCAATGTATCATGAGCTGCGCGCCGTGTAGTGAAGACACGTAGTTCATTCAATCTGGGCCAGAAGAAGTTGGTAGTCAGCGACCACACACTTGTATGTTGCCCACGCTACATGATTCGCAAAGAAATTTCAATGATTAATATCGCCGCCAGCCCAAAAATTAGTGGCTTTTAAGGGATGCATTGGACTCTTTTGGATCTCAGTTGAATTGGTATTGTCCCAAATTCGATAATTTTGTGTATTTATGTATCCCTTAATCCAGAAATCGGTGACAAGGAGCTTTCAATGAAAATTAGATTCAATTGCCTAGTGATCCAGAGCTGTTCGCTGTGACACATATCGTTGTCTATGGTCGTCCATTGTGATTTAGTGCAACAGACTAATTTATGATGATTGTTTTTGGCAATTTTTTATGATTCTATTGACTAATTTAGAGAACTCATGTACAGAAATTTTATAGGAAATGCCTTTTACAGCATTTTTAATTTTTTTTTTGGTTCAGAGTTTTTAAGTTTTTTTTAATTGACACGGGCAATAATAGCCCATACATTTTTACGGTTTATACCTGCATATGTACGTGGCCAACCTAGCACAGATATACTTTTGTCTTTAAATCAGTCCATTGAAAATTTCTGCTAATGGCCTAGATGCCTAATAACTCTTTCCTAATGTGCAGATAATTCGAAAGAAATCAATTCGATATTGCTCCGATCATTTATTCATCTTTCATAAAATAATAATAATTCGGTACTATGAGGTATCTATCATATGCTAACGGATCCATAACTATTTTGTAAACAGAACGGCTGATGCTTTTCTTGGATTGCACGCCTAACAAATGACCGATTATTACAATGTCTTTCTATGTAGTTAACATAAATCTTCTCTGGTAAGAGCGAACATTTTGTGTAGCTTTTGACCATGTAACAACAAGATGCAGAAGGGTTGTACTTGGCGTAATTGAATTTGGAAATATTATGACATGAGCATTTGAAATATAGCAAGCGACTACTAGCGAATCGATTACGCTTATATTTTTACGAAATGTCGATCTTCTCCAATAGGAGCACTTTTTGGTAAAACACTTAGGGACATTATTACAACTTGCCGTTAACTAAAGGGAGGATTTTGACAGGCAGATAAATTGTTTTTCTTTATTATAAGTGGACAATAAGTCAGAAGTAAGCGGTAAGCTAAAGGGAGGATCATCCTACCTCTAACTTTTAAGGATAAGTTTATGTTTGAAGTTGCCATATTATACATTATTTTCAATATGGCAACTTCAAATATAAACAAAACGTGCAAATACAACAAAAAGAAGCCCACAGTTGCCACTGCGTTTAAATAAACATGTTTAATTGAGCAGTGTTATCGATATTGCTCCGGCACTGCCATATTTTTGAAAAAGTTAACTTTATTTTATCATTACATAATTGGTCATTACTACCCTTCAGTCAGGATTACGACCTAGTTTCTCACACCACTTATGTTGTGTGCGTTAATTTCATACATGAGTGGCGGGACCTACGGTTTAAAGTCAACTCCGAAAGACAGATTTTTGAGAAATTTTTCATGTCAATTTTTATTTAGTCTCAGAGTTTTTGCCAGAAATCTGCTGAGAGGAAGTCGCCGAAGAAATACTTTTTGTATTTTATTTTGATGTCTGGCCTGGGGGCTCGAACCCTGGATTTTACGTCTAATAAGCCAACACACTACCTACTAGACCACGGCGACTTCTTATTTTATCATTAGGTTCTAATAATGAAAAGAAGTTAAATGTGACTTTAAAGTTCACTTTAGCTAAAGTTACCTTTAACTAAACCCAACTTTAACGGCAATTTGTAATAATGACCCTTAGTGTGTTAGTTATTTCGATATGGGAAAAATATTCCAAAAGTGAAATTTTTACAACAATTTTTTGATCCATAGTAACACTTTTACGAACTATAACTTCAAAGACAGCAATCAACCTCAATAACAGCAAAATATGTTGAAATATCATACCGATATGAATAAACTACACACTTAAGTTATTATTTTAACTAAAGCTGAAAGCATTTTAATATTTGCATTAAATTGTTGTGAGAAAAAAGAGTGCGCCAAAAAAGAATGCATTTCCATGATATGCAACACCATTTGTCTCTGTCTTATTTTATTTGTTTTTGCTGTTGTTGTACGTATATGTAGGAAAGCCCAGTCGCATATAACGCATTGTGTGTAACTTGCAATAAAAAACGCATAGAACGAGAGAATCGCATTAAACGCACTTTCGGCTTAAAAGTATTTAAACAATCCGAAAAAAATAAAGTTTTAAAAATAATTTTGTAAAGAATTCATAGATAAATCTTTACTTGAAAAGTAAGCTATAAATTAGATCACTACTTTACATATTTTCCTTTTTTTGGAAATAGAAATTTTAATGTTAAATTTATTAAGTATACCCTTTGTCTGAGGTGTAATGACTTTTTCTAGGCAGTACAGTTTCTTTTGACTTCTTGCCTATTCAAGGGTTAATGCTTCATAATAAAATGTTTGTCTATTTTCTATTTGTATTGTATTTCAATTTCCAAAGAGTTTTTCCATGCAAGCCATTAAAAATTTCAAGGGTATCATACTGGCTGTCCTTTAACAAAAATTATGTTTTCGTTTGTTTTTTAACAATTTGTGAAACAAATATTTCTTTTGAAGGTATTCATTTTGTGTTCATATTGTTGAAAACATTTAATTATTTTCTGGATACATATACTTGAGAATCTTAAAATTAATGACTCTTAAAATGGAATCTGAAACAAGCAGAAAATGTATTCAACTCTTTTCTATATTTACTCGAATCTATTCAGTTGTTTCGGTTTCTTTAAAAAAATACAAAATTTAAATATATTATCAAACTAAATTGAAATTTAACTGTGCCTGTATTCCAAATATTCACAATATTTTTTTTTACTCTATAGGATATAATACCTAACGTTCTGTATAATTTTGGTTGTCCGAGTACGTCCCTTCGTAATAGTGTAACGAATAACTAAGAGGTATTTTAACTTTACTCAATAGAATTAAGATATTTTGAATACAACATTACTATTTTTTGAAGTCGCCGTAGTCTAGTAGGTGTGCTGGCTTATTAGACGTAAACCCAGGGTTCGAGCCCCAGGCCAGACATCGAAACAAAAATACAAAAATATTTCTCCTGCAACTCTCAGGCAAAAACTCTGATAGTAAATAAATTTGCCATGTAAAGTTTCTAATAAAATCTCTCGTCCGGAGTCGACTTTGTAGGACCCGTCACTCATGTATAAAAGTAGCGCACACAACATAAGTGGTGTGAGACTGAAGGGTTTTATTGACCAATTATGTATGTCTGTATGTAAACTCAAACTGTTATTCAGCGCCAAAAACAACTCGATTTCAATACCTTTCTATCCAGTTAACATTGGATCTTCTATCTGATCCTCGGAAATTAAACTTAGACTCGTCTGACTATATCTTTTGATCTTAATTGCGTACCGTATTTGTTTCTAGCCATTTGCTCTCAGAAATTAATAAATCAATGTAAACTTTCTTAGCTCCAAGCTACAACGGTGTAAACAAGACTGTTAACATGAAATTTTGAATAAAATGCAAAAACTCTAATATAAAATGTTAAAAAGGTTGTGATTACCGTTATATGCTATAATTTTCTAGTGTTCATAACATAATCTGCAATAAGAGAAAGCAGAGTTGCAAATGTTTCGAACACTTCAATTTCGACGCTCCCTACCAACTTTATTTGTTATTGTTGTAAAGTAGTGGAATCAGTTTTTATTTGACATGATCAATAAAACCGGGAATTGATTTAAGAAATTCCTAAAAATTTTTGAAAATTGATAATTAAAAAATAATAATAAAGCAAACCACGTATGTGTTCTCAGTTGAAAATGTTTTGTCCCACACTGTAAATTTTTATTGGAAAAGTACGCTATAAATTTGATCAGTACTTTATATAATATTTTAGTTTTTTGTGGAAATAGAAATTTTAATGTTAATGAGAAATTTTAATGTTCTCTTTGAGGAGAAATGACTTTTTCAAGACAGTACAGTTTATTTTGACTTTATGCCCATGTAAGGTGCCTTTATAGAGATTCCTTCTGTACTTTTTTAATACTTCGTAAAATACAACTTGGTTGTATGTACGTATGTATGTAGATTTAGTTTTCAATGTTCGTCTATTTTTTATTTTTTATTTGTATTGTATTTCCATTCACAAAGATTTGTTCTATGTCATTGATACCCTTCAGACTAGATGTCCTTTAACAAAAATTATTTTTTGGTTTGTTTTTTTTTTTTTGAACAATTTGTAAAACAAATATTTCTTTTGAAGGTATTCATTACGTGTTCATTTTCTTGTATACATTTAATTAATTTCTGGGTACATATACTTCTTCTTAAAATTAATGACTCTCAAAATTGTATTTGAAACAAGTAGAAAATTATTTTAAACTCTTTCCTATATTTACTCAATTATTTTGGATTGTTTCCGTTTCTTTTAAAGAAAAAATAAAATACAAATTTATTGTCATCAAATTAAATCGAATTTTAACTGTGCCAAAATGTAAAATACTTAACATTTTTTTATTTTGTATAAAATTTTGTACAATGAACAAAGATATTTTGAATACTATTAATGGACGCGTAAAACCGCTGGATTACAAACTTGAGCAATTCAGATTCGAATCCAGGAAAAAATTCCTCATGGTTCTTGTATTAAAACAGAACACTCTTCTGGTCTTTCGAAGAAGAAAAAATCAACAACAAATATCTTGGCAATCTACCTCTTCAGAAATACTAAACTTGAATATGCCGAGTATTATACAACAACACCCAATACGGGTATCAGAGTCTTAAAATTCTGACTAACACCAGATACCAACTCCATTATTCTAGGACCTGCAATAGACCAAAACTAGTTAATGTAATTTAAAAAAAGCAAAAAAAAAATGTTAAGAAAAATAATAGAGACAGAGTTTTGCAATGTATTGTTCAACGTCAGGCCAATTCAAAGTGTTCCGATTCCCCATAATGGCCGTTAGAAGTTTTATTGCTGGAAGAGAAGGAAATGACTTTAAAAGAAGTTAACTCATACGCTTTTTGGTGAAAAATAATTTTTACAAAGTCTACCATAAAACGAAATACCAATTCAATGACATCATCACATATGACAGTAGCATGGGAGCCATTCGTCTTATGTCATATCAGTCAAATTAGTTGTTATAACGACCATTGACAATGCCGTCTATGCTGAATTTGCGTTGGCTCAATTGGAAACTGACTTTAATTTTTGTCGAAAAAATATCTTCAAAGTTGAGTGCCATATATTTCGGATAAATAGGCACGTAAACATATAAAGTTGTCAAATTTAGAACGATACCGATCCACATGAGTACTGGAGTATCCGATGCAACCCGAAGGCGCCACGGTTTGAAGTGGATTTTAGGCTAGTGAAGTCATCGGCCCAAATTTCTTTTAGAACAACGTTAATCAGACCAATATTGTAAATAGTGAGCATTATAGGTAGACAATTACCAACTACGTTCAGCCCGAATTGGATTATCTAGCCACCAACGACATGTGGTTTCAACAGTACGGAGCTGCAAGGCACACAGCTTATACCACATTGGATATTCCGATCGAGCGAAGCTATAGGAGATAACTTGGAATGCCTAAATGTTAGATAATTTGTCTTCCGAAGACTTTTTCAAAGGCGTTGGGGTTTCAGACTTTTATAATACAAAGGCTTAATCAGCAACATTCCCACCGTGCAGAAAGGTAAGTCTATATTTTGATATCATTGGCCACTCCTCTTCTCGTTTAACGTTTCTTTGCTAAATAAAGTATAGCTTCTCAATACAACTTAAGTTGTGTGTGTTAATTTTATACATGAGCGGCGGGACTTACAGTTTATAGTCGATTCCGAATGAAAGATTTTTGAGACAGACTACGGAGAGAATATCGTCGCAGAAACGTTTTTTAATATTTAGTTTTGTTCGAGATGTCTGAATCTCTTGTCTAATATGCCACTACACTACCTACTTGACTATGGCAACTTCAACCGTGAAACCGATAAATGTGGCATTACTCTAATAAAGTACAGTTACTGTGGAGGTAACAGTATACACCCGGATCTCATTTTATGTGGATTTTTTTATGCGAATTCAAATTCATGCGATTTTAAATGAAAAATTTGTTTTTGGATTTTTATAAATTTTAAAATGTTATGATACTTTTTAAACTTTTGCATCATTTTTGCACCACTGATATAATCATTGATTGACTGATCTGTTTTGCGGATATCATGAGTTGCTTAGGCAACTTAAAAAATCATAGTCACAAAGTTTAATAACTGACTACATATCCTACAATAAAGGAAGCACTTAAACTTTATAAACATTCGTTGATCTAGTCTCCTATATATGTATGCACTACCTGATAAAAGTGACGTCGAACCAGTTCCAAAACGATGCATAATGATTGATCGTACATTTATAATTATAGACTTCAGTTTATTATTTTTTGAATTATTCTGTTTTTTTTTTCTGTAAATAATGAATTAATATTTTATTTTTATTTATTTTTTAGCAGTTTTTGTTTTTAGTGCTTAAGAAAATAAATATACTTTTGTTAATTTTTTATGCGATTTTTCTTTGATCTTTCAATTAAAACATGAATTTATTGGAACGAATCAGTAATTTTTATATGAAGCTGGAATATCGTTTTATGCGAAATCAATTTCTGCGATTTTTTTTTTGGAATCATCTCATAAAACGGGACCTGAGTATACTCCTTTATTAGAGTAGGTGTAGGTAATGTGGAATACCCATTTGATTTTATGATAGATTGACACATTTTTAGCTTTTGTCCTATAAAAACAAAAGTTTTATTTACTCTCCGCGTTTTTGACAGAAATCCGCTGAAAAGAAATCGCCAAAGAAATATTATTTTCATATTTCGTTTTTGTTGAAAATGTCTGCTATAAAGTTTGAACCAAAACACTACTCGTCGGCTTAGCCTACTTGTTTCAATTTTTATTTCCTTCA
Organism: Sarcophaga subvicina; assembly: GCA_936449025.2. Taxonomy (NCBI): domain Eukaryota; kingdom Metazoa; phylum Arthropoda; class Insecta; order Diptera; family Sarcophagidae; genus Sarcophaga; species Sarcophaga subvicina. The sequence goes on from OW388080.2 coordinate 36,981,598, forward strand.
CTGTCTGCACTTACAGATCTTCCGAAAACTATTATGACATGAAGTTGGCATTTACTTTTAAAATCGTATGTCAACGTAAATTGAAGTGAAAAGGAATAAAAAATTTGACGATGTAAATTGAAATGACGTATATCGAGGGATTGCTGTTTATGATTTTCAATTTCATATTTAAAAGGAATTTTTTTTTCAGAATGGAATTTTCTTCCTTCCTTCCTACAACGCTTAATGCGAAAAACGATTTAATTTAAATGGTTTTAGAATACTTTATAAATTCCACTCCATTTCTCATAAAATTTATTTATTTCCGGCATTAAATTTCAATACCATAATTAAGTGAAATTTATTTGAATTAAATGATGGTATAATAAGGCATAAATAGTCGAATTAAGTTTCTCTAACACATAATCAAAACCATGAAATTAAAATTTAATGAAATGCTTCTTTTTTACTTTTTTTAATTTTCAAACTTATTGTTCTAAAATTTGAAAATAAATCGAAAGTATGCAGGAGTTAGAACGAATATTATATTCATTATATTATATATTTAAATGTTTCATACAAATTTTATGTGTTCAATAGTAATTGCCGAGGAACCATATGGCAAGCTGGTTATTTTATATATGGCATGTGGTGGGGAGTATGGTGTATGGGTAATAATGTGTGTAAGTTACATATTTTTGGTTTGGCTGAAATTTAAATTTGTTTAACGTCACTGAAACGTTAGTATTAGTATAATATGGTAGGTTTTATTATGATTGTTAAATTTCGCTGATTTAGTAGGGTATAGTGGAAGTGTTTAGGTGAAGTATTTTAATTTAGAAGTCATATGCTCCAAACATGTCTTGATAAAGTTCTGTTATGGTCAAAGTTGGATAGAGAGCGAACTGAACCTCCAAGGAAACATGCTCAGTATGGTCATTGCCTTATGGGCACTCGTGCATCGGTTTTGGTTTTTTATGACTTATGCAGAAGAGCTCAACATAGCCAGCACTATGTCAAAGAAGAAAAAGGTGCCTTGGTTTTACTACATGGATAACTTAAATGAACTATGATTGATAGCATTGGTAGACTAAGGTGCTACATTACCAGTTCATAGTTAAGAAAGAAATACAAAACTGTGGCCCAGGTCTGTCCTTTCAAAACCTTCCTGCCTTCATTATGCCTGTCTTCATTCGCAAATTTAGTTGATTCCTAACTTATTACGATTTGTTTTACATTTCAACTACTTTTTATATACAAACAAGTCACATCGGTGCCTATTTGATGGATTTTTGAGAATTGACTTCCAAAAGTGTAGAATATTTTTCTTTTGTTTTTAATTATTTATTGTGTCTACATTGTAGTCCAATGAACTGTGAATAAAATCTAAAGCCAAATTCAAATTCTTATTTATATTAAACAACGCTTATACGTCTCATCTAAGTGCCAGAAAATCCCATCTTTTTAGTTGAGAATGGCCAAATCATTCAAAAAACTAATGGATTTTGGTGGCTGTCAAAATTCCCTAAGTGTGTTTTAACATATATTTTTTTTAACACCCGATACGTTTAAAGTTCTATGAACATTAGAATTCATAAAATTTTACTGTACGCTTAAAAATGCATGTTTCATTAGCATATAAGTGGAAACGTAAACTTCTTCTCTTACTGACATGCCAGAGGAATATATTCAATATAAAACTGCACTTAGAGTATTATCCTGGAGCGATTTGGAGTTAATTACTTGAGGAGAAATCGTAGGTCAGGCAAATCAAACAAAATGAAATATGAAAAAAATATTTCTTCGGTGACTTCCTCTCAGCAGATTTCTGGCCAAAAATTCTGAGAATACATAAACTTGCCATTAAAAGTTTTTCAAAAAAAAAATCTGTCGTTCGAAGTCGACTTTAAACTTTAGGTCCCACCACTCATGTATAAAATTAACAGACCCAACATAAGTGGTGTGAAAAGCTAGGTAGTAGTCCTGATTGATTAATTGTATGCATATGGTTTCAAACTTTGTCGATCAATCATCTTGAAATCTTTTTATTTACATTAATTGAAAATAAAAATAATACTTCAGTTATTAAATTCCAGTGTAGCATAATTAATTACTTAGTATTTCATTTCAGTAAAATCTTTCCAATTATAGTGTAAGGCTATGCAAAAATAATTATGTTTTAAAGTGTTGACCCTGGATGGTTACTGTTCTTCGAATCGACGAACTCATATACTCTTTATCATTTAACACTTTTATGTTTGATCAAATTCCGCTCTTTTTTCAACAACGTTAGTTGATAATGAAAGCTTGCTGTCAGTAGACGAAAAAAAAATTTTTCTTTGTTCGTCGATTCAACGAAGAGTAACCTTGCTGTACAAAAATAACCATCCAGGATTAAAAAAATGGTTGGCCAGGGTACGTTTACGTTATCAACCAATATTGTTGACAAAAAGAGCGAAATTTCGTCAAACATAAAAGAATAATATGATAAAGAGTAAATGAGCTTCGTCGATTCGACGAACAGTAACCAATTAGGATTAAAGTGTTCGTCGATTCAACGAAGAGCAACCTCAATGTACAAGAATGAAGAGTAGGCGTCCAGGGTTAAATTTCATTTAATACAAACCACTTATGCATGTCTTAATGTTCGACAATTTGTCAATATCACCACTTATTTAAAATGAACGAAATTGAAATGTCTTTATTTATAACCCAACAACGTTGCAGAGCTTAATGAAAACAATAAGGATGAGTAATTCGTTAATAAGGATTTTTAACGTAGAATAACTGCTGACCAATACACTGGTTTATTTTTTAAAGGGATATACACAATATTTGATCATAATTAAAAATTATTTTTGTATACATTATTGCAGAAGGAAATTCCGAATTTTGTCGTGACACACGTTTGAGATGTGATTTTATGTTCCATACAAGTGAATAAAAAATGTTGGTGATAACCCACACACATTTTGTTTTATATAAATTTAAAGCTAGGCAGCGCTTTAAAACAGAACCAATATAATGTTCTTTAATGTTCTAGTAGGTAGTGCTAGGCTATTTGGGGATAAGTCACAGTTCAAACCTCTGGTCAGACATCTCGAACAAAACGAAATAGGATAAAATATTTCTTCGGCAACTTCCTCTCAGCAGATTTCTGGCAAAAACTCTGAGAGTAAATAAAAGTAAAAAAGATAATGAAAAGTTTCCCTAAAATCTGTCGTTCGGAGTCGACTTTAAACTGCAGGCCCCACCACTCATTTATAAAATTTAACGCACACAACATAAGTGGTGTTAGAAACTAGGTCGTAATCCTGTCAGAAGGGTTGTAATAACCAAATTTGTCTATTGCTCCAGAGCAGATTCAGCTATCACACATCCTTGTCGTTTACCTTCATATCCTTTGTCAGTTGAATTTTGTACAGGTGCAGGCCTAAGTCATGACCCAAAATTAACCAAGTAGTGTTATACGAAAAACTGAGATCTTATGAGCAGATATTGCCTTTCGCCGATGCAGCGAAATTAGTAATTGAAGTCTTAAATGAGTTCTATAAAAACGTATTGTCACCTACTATCTGAATAGTAGAATAAGCAAGAAGGGTATCCATGGCCTGAATTAATAGCTTTCCAATACGCTAATACTGTTAACTGTTACTGATAAGAAATATTATTATCCCGCGAGTATGCTCGAAGCGCCTTCATTCTGTCCTTAATTTCTTTAAAATTGCCAAATCCTGATTGTGATCAATGTTGTTTTAGTCCATTTAAAATATTAAATTTAATAGGAACTTTAAATTGTTTTTCTAGGGGAAAGGTATATCGGCCCGTTATATATTCCAATTGATACTTTGCAAACACAATGATAAATATTTTTAAAATTTTTACACAGTCTTTTAGCACCGTTACTTCAAGTTACGTCGAAGCAAATGCCATATGTAGAAGGAATATAAGCAATTGCTGTCATTACTACTATTTGTTAAACAAATTGTATGTTCGCCTTTACAATATTTCAAAAGCAATTTTTCTTTCGTTCGAATATAAAGGAATGACAAAACCATCACTTTTGAGTTTAACAGACGTGGTGAATAGGCATTTTTATGCCTTTCTATGCAAAATCAATAATAATCGAAATCTAAAATGTTAATAACATTATTGGGTAACATATAGCAGAAAATTATTCTTAACATCCATCCTTTTTTATTCCATCGATAGTTTTAGAATGTGAATTTCGTTATCAAGGTTAGGTTAGGTTAGGTTAGGTTAGAGGACGTGTACTTGTCAATAAAGACAAGTACAGTACCCGGAGGTCGAATTGACCCATTGTACGACGTCCTTACAGAGGGAAAGATAATATAGGGATAAAAGGAGAGGATGTAGGAAAGGGGAGTTCGTTATCTAAGATACTTAAAAAATCTTAAGACTGTAAAGAGAAAAAAGGTTATATAATCATAAGCCGTTAATAAAGTAGTTGGTGACAAATGTAGTAGTTGGTAGTTGTTTTAAGTTTTTTTTATGGCTTTCAACCCAAGCAAACTTAAATAGTTAAGGTTAATAAACCAGTTCATATACTTAAAGTTATTAACCCAGAATAACTTACTCAACAGGTTTTTTTTATCAATTTACGGCTAAACCAGTTAAGAAATATGTAGATTAGGTTTGATTAAATTTAAGTTGTCTCAATGGGCATATATTACTTGGGATATATAAGGTCCCGTTGTAACATCGAAATTAACTATCACATCCCATAATTACACCTGGTCAGCACATCACTATCATCCCGAAAGTTTTATGAAGATGTGAATTCAATTGAATCAAATCTTATCAAGAAAATTGCTTGTGTCAATAAATTCTAAGTGAATAAGAATTCCTCTTCTTAGGTTTCCAAGCAGTGGATAAGCGTTATTGTGAGATATTCCGAGTCCATTGTCTCTTTTTAACTATTACATGATTCCTATATCCATATTGGACCAGTTCTGCTTAATTTCTCTGCAATTGGGTTCAATGCAGTTCCGTCTTACTTTTACAAATAAGTAAAGTTTGTGTGCGACGGCTTGTGTGATACACTGTTGAGGAATGCCAATTTTATGTGTGAACTCAATTAAATTTATCATTGGGCCAACTTTTGTTAGCGAGTCGGCTTTCTTGCTACCTATACACACATACCCGGCTTTCTTGTACAACCTCAGATGTGGTGTACACACTCTTTAGAGATCTAATGACCAATTAACTCTCAAAGCATATATATACAAAAATATCCCACTCGATATAGTCCACTGCCGGGTTCGAACTGTAGCCTTAATTGTACTACAGTAATCAGGTAGTGCAAGAGGCAATCTAAGGTTCAGTTGTTCTGAAAAGATTTCACGTTCGACATTGCTGCGTGACTGGATCCATCGGTAAAATGACAAGTGTTAAAATAAATCGTTAAATTAAGTCAACTGTAGTTGGTATGTACTCTTAATGGGTGTTTTTAGTTGTCATAATTTTCATTCGGTTTTATATGTTAAGTGTTAAATAAATGTCATACTCTAAGCACTTTCATTTGAAGAGGTTCCTTAGTTGTTCACTGCTGTTGCTTTTGTCAGTTTTTTTAATTACTTTTCGTTACACAATTAGGGCAGCAATAATAGCACCACTTTAGTTATTAGAACTTAAATAATAAATTGTGCATATATGATGAGTAATATGAACCTCGCTTTGTATAAAAGTATTAAAATACTTCATAGACAGATGTTGGACATCATATTTGACCGTTTTTATTCGATAAAAGTAACATTGGTGAGAAACTGTGGTTATACGCAACAACAGCTAGGTAGTGTGCTGACTTGTTAGAGTTTAGCCAACGGTTCAAACCAGAAAAAAAACGAAATACGAAAAATATTTTTCCAGCGACTTCCTCTCAGCAGTCTTCTGGTAAAAATGAAAGCGCTATGAAAAGTTCTTGAAATCTGTAGTTGATAATATACATTAAACTTTAGGTCTAGTCACTAATTAATAAAATTAACACAAATCCAAACGGATTGTTATGCCCTGTTAACAAGTTACTCCGATAATCAATTTGGATTTAGTATGAAACACGGATGTACTGAACAAAGCCAAAAATTAGTGCAAGGTGGAAAAATGTTGTTCTTGCGTATTTATTTATATTTCTCAAGCATCCGACGGGATTTTGATTAATTAACCCAGTAATTTTGTTGGAAAAAAAAAAAAAAAAAAAAAAAAAAAAAAAAAAATATTTCTTCGGCGACTTCCTCTCAGCAGATTTCTGGCAAAAACTCTGAGAGTAAAATAAACTGCCATGAAAAAGTTTCTCAAAAATTCTGTCGTTCGGAGTCGACGTTAAACTGTAGGTCCCGCCACTCACGTATAAAATTAACGCACACAACATGAGTGGTGTGAGAAGCTAGGCCGTAATCCTGACTGAAGGGTTGTAATGGCCAATTATGTATGTATGTATGTAATTTTGTTGGAAAGTTATATAATCGGCCGAAAGTTTCTTATTTAAAAAGTAAATTGTGACTTTGATTCAACCAATTATAGCTTGTGTGCCCGTTTTTACTGTGTACACAATCTCATTTCTAATTTTGCTGACGATAAAACATACAGGAGAAACCCCTCGAAGCATTTCAACACCTGTAATATAACATATTCTATTTAGATAGGATAGATTTATAGGTAAGTTTACCCATTTTTGTGGCAAAAAATCGTTTTCCTCACATTCAAGAATGCTTTTTTTGTTTTGGTATTTTATAAAGAACATTTCAAAACTAATAATGCCATATTTTGGTTTTCAAAAATATTAACGACGACTTTTTAGCGGGTGTTCAAAATCATTGTTTGTGAGCAAAGTTTAAAGGCAATATATACAGTGTGATTTGGTCGATTTTTTTAAGTTCTCTAAATAGGTGAAAAACAAACATAAATTTAAATTAAATAGGAAAAAAGTGATAGAGAGTGTATAATAGTTTAAGAAAAGGAATTAGTTAAAAAATATTTTTTTGCGGAGTAAATTCATAACTCTGACATAACCTTTAATTCTTATATTTTTTTCTGAAAATTGAGTTTTGGATAAACTTTTAAAAAATGGTAGAATTTGGTAGCGTTAAAACAATTAGAAAAGTTTTAAATGAAGAGTTTTGAGTTAATTTTTGTTAATTTCATGTTGCGATTATTTGTGTTTTTGAGACCAAAAAAAATTTATTTAAATTTTTTAAATTAAATTCTCTTTTTTAAGGTATAAACGCATAGACGATAGACGACAGATAACAGAAAGCTGCCTAGTTTAGAATACACACGTTTATATGAAAACGATTATATTGAAGGCAGAACAGAAAAAGCCAACGCAACAACCTAAGTAGTTGCCGCCCAATTTAAACTATTTTATATTTTTGTGAGCAGCTAAAAGCAAATTAGTGATGCCAATAAAATGTAAAATCATAATAAAAAACAGCTAAAAATACTTATATTATTGAAAAGAAAGAACAATCCTAAAATTAAGAAATAAAAAGCAATCCATGTATTCATAATAAATAAAAGAGAATTATAGATTCAATTTTGTATCTGAATTCATTTGATAAATGTTTTGTGTGTGCGGTTTTTTCATAAGTGAGTATATTTTTGCGTACAAAAAACCTGATAGTGAGAACACCGAAAAATATATTTAAATTCAAATTTGAAAGTTTTTGAAAATATTTGAAAGTTAGTGTGTCACTCGTTTTTTTCCGCTCTGCTTTCAAAATATTTGAGCAGTCAGCATACAACAGAAAAAACAGTTGGCAGAATTTTCTGTCAAACTGCCGAACTGTTGTCTGTCGCCTAAGTCTTTATACCTTTAAATGAACAAATATATAGGTTCTACAAGATTTTAAACTTAATTTTTTATTTGTTTGGAGGTTTTAAACAAAAAAGTTGACATAACATAACTTAACAGAAAAAAATTTATAATTGAATACTGAATACCCATTTTGTATTTAAAAAATTTTACCTCAAACACTTATTTTCACGCAAATTTTGAACTTAAGGTAGCCATTTTGAATTCGAAAAATGTTACCTCAGATTCGAAATTTGTAACCTCAAAAACTCCCGTATACCAATTTTCATCCTTATGTGGTAATTCCTTATAATTTTGGCAATATAATGATTTTTACTATAGTGCAGTAGCTTAAGGTTTCCATACAAAATATCTTATCATACACCCTGATAGACGTTCGATTTGAGAATTCTAAGCAGAAACAAAGTTGAAAGTATTTAAAATATATTGTCTTATTAGTTGAAATTAAAGTTCAACCACTTGTTTCTGAAAGACGAAAATCTGTATCCATGAGACTACTCAAATATTTCTGAATTATTTTCATACATATTGACGTTCGTCTGAAATAGTTCGTTCTACAGGAACATATGTTAAGAGTGGGCTGTAAACTACTCCCAATAATTCGCTTTTGACACCATTGCGTGAAAAAAAATTAAAAACAGAACAATGATTATAGTAGCTCCTTGGTACATTCCAAATTTTAATATACTTAAGCATCTAGTGGGGCAAACAGTCAATTTGTTATTGGAAAATATTCAGAAAGTTCCTTGAACTACATCGTAATACACTGAAATTCTATACCTTGTAACACTTTGAATTTTTGCAGTGATATGTACTAAAAACTGATAGATATTGTGTAATCGTCTCCATATAAAAGATATTTAGTTTTACAAATATCTGATCTTTCATTGAGCGCTTCTTGTTTTTAAACTAAGTATGTGTAGAATATCATCAAGATTTTTTATTCGTTTAAAAAGTCTATTTTTGTCTATTTGTATGGAATGTAACATCGTATAAATATCAGCCACAGCTTCTTTGGGTAGATCATATAAGAATGTCAAATTTCCCAGACTCTGGCGCATAAATCAGGCTGAATTTGATCGTTGGCACGGATTGTGTTGGTTTTGAGGACGACTGCAGTTTGTGGCATATTTACATACATCTGCGGCTTAAAAAACCCCACGAGAAAGTCTAATGGGGTCTAGAATATCCAATGTGACATGAAGTGTCGTTGATGTCAATTCAGTTCAAAAGAAACTTGGCCTGTTTAGCATCGTTTTCATAGAGTACGTTCCTATAATACCTCCAACCCAAACTCTGTTCCAAGCAATGACTTTTCCTAAATGCATTGCACGTTTTTAGACCTTAAGTGGATTGAAATCCTACCACAACAATTTTGTTTGTTAACGTATCAATTCACCAAGAAAATGATCTCATTGTTGAAGATGATTGTTCGATGTAAGATAAGGTCAGACATAGCACTTGTTTTGATCATTTTTATTATTTGAACGTATTGTTATATGCTTTATCCGTCTGTACTGAATTTTGCAAAACAGACTGAGTAAATGACAACTAATTTGATAGATGAACTTCAAAAATAAATATAATAAACTTAAGAGACACCTATTTTTCTTATATTTGTATACATACATAATATAATTTGGGCATAAAATTTGCAATAGAATTGGACGTTTATAGTTTTCCTTAAAAGCGATTCATATTCGCAATTTTATTTATTCTTTTTTTAATCATTTCAACATCATTAGGTTTTTCCTTGTTGCTGCAATGGACATATGCCGTGATATAATTTTATATCCTGTTATTGTTTTGGCACCTACTGTAAAATTTTTTCACCATTTTCCATAGTTGTATTTATAGTTGCAATTTCTCTTATATGGTTGTTTTTTATTATTGTTTATAATGGAGGACATGTCGTGTCATAACGTATGGACATGACACGAACAATAAACAAAATAAACATAAAGGGGGACTTAGTAAGTGGTATTCAACTGGATCTTTCTTTGTTATTGACTTGATAAAATAAATTGGAATAAAATTTATGACAAGTGGGCCTATTTAAAGAAGAGGTCGCCGTGGTCTAGTAGATAGTGTGTTGGCTTATTAGACGTGAGGCCTCGGTTCAAACTCCAGGTGAGACATCTCCAACCAAACGAAATATGACAAAATATTGTTGACAGACAAAAAGGTTAGTCGTGTTTTGGTGTGCTCTTCGATTTTTTACTATTCGAAGAAATGGATCAAAGAAACTGTATTAAGTTTTGTGTATAAAATTAAATTAAATGTGCAAGGATATTTGAAATGTTGACTATGGCGTTTGGCGAGTCTACTATGAGCAGAACACAAGTTCAATTAATTTAAGGAAGGCCGAGAAGATGTCAATGACGATTCTCGTCCTTGTCGTCCGAGTACGTTAACAATTGATGAAAACATTAAAGCAGTGAAGAAAATAATTTTGGATGATCGTCGAATCACTATTGGAGAGGTTACTGATGATGTTGGCTTTTGTTCCAAAATTGCTAAATTATGAGCAAAAACAACATCGCATGGACATCGCTTAGGAAATGTTGACGACGTTCAACGACGATCCAAATTTGCTCAAAAAGGTCGTAACTGGTGACGAATCATGGGTGTATGGCTATGACATTGAAACCAAAGCCCAATCATCCCAATGGAATCGTCCAGAGGAGTCAAGACCGAAAAAAAACACGTCAAGTTCGGTCAAATGTGAAGGTTTTGCTCACTGTTTTCATCGATTGCAATGGCGTGGTGCATCATGAATTCTCGCCACAAGGTCGTACGGTTAAGAAGGAACACTACCTTGAAGTTACGCTCCGGTTGCGGAAAGAAATTCGTCAGAAACGCACAGAATTGTGGAAAAACCAATCATGGATTTTGAACCATGATAACGCACCAGCTCACACATTGCTTGTGCGTGAATTTTTGGCCAAAAACAAAACCGTAATCATGCCTCAACCACCGTATTCACCGTACTTTGCCCTTGCTGACTTTTTCCTCTTCCCGAAACTCAAGACACCGATGAAAGGAAAGCGTTTTGCTATGATTGAGGAGATAAAAGAAAAATCGAAACAGGAGCTTTTGGCGGTACCAAAAAGCGCGTTTCAGAAGTGTTTCGAGGATTGGAAATAACGCTCGTATAAGTGTATTATATCTGAGGGGGGTTACTTTCAAGGGGACAAGACAGTTATTGATAAATAAATAAATACTTTTTGAAAATATATTATTTTTTGCTCTCACCTCGTATGTATGTAATTATTATAATTTCATATAGAAATATTCCATAGATTCCAGCTGAGAATTTAGTTTGTTTCCCCTTCAATTGCCTTCAATTTTATTACGTCCTCTTTTATTACTAATACTTTAGTACTTAAAGCTCTGCTTAAAATTATTTGGAGCTTTTGAAATTTAAAAAGACCAGTCGTAGATAACGTTACATTTGATAAATTGCAAATCTTTAATTTCTCATGTTTAATGTTATACTAGTAGGGGAAAACGACAAGCTCAGTCAATTTAAAATTAACTTAGCTCTGCTATTTAGTATACAATATTCATTGTTGTTACAGACAATAGCATAACAAAAGCAAAGATCAATGTTTCTAACTTTTGTTAAGAATTAGAAAATTTGTTAACTGCTATTAGATAATAATGCCATGAATGTAAAAAATTTCCATAAGCTAGGGATTAGTACATTAAATTAAAATTGTATATGAAACAGGAGTAACCCTGTCAGCGTTATTGGGCAATATAGAAATATATATAAATTTACGTATTTTAATAAAAAATGAAATCTTGAAGAAAGAATTGACATTTCCCTGCAAAAGAAGTGCAAAACACGTGTTGCTTATCCAGCCGCCCCTTATTTCAATAAGTATATTTCTTTTCATTTTTAATACCCTTTTTTGCATCAAATACATACACACATACAGTGGGGCGCACAAATGAGTATATGTTTGTACTCTGAGCAACTTTTATTGCATAAAAATAAAAGTGATAAAGCAATTCAAATTTTTTTTTCGTTTTTAATTTAGTATTTAGTACTTAACAAAATAATATAAATTTCAAAATTAAAATGATCAAATTCTAAGAAAAAAAAAAACAATCAAGAGGAAAATAACTCGGATGTACTTAATTTTGTACCATTCCAAAATTTTATGGAATACGAGTAGTTTTAATATATAGTCCCAAGACCCTTGTTATGTAAAACCTCATTTAGGCGACTTGGCATGCTCTCCACCAAATTCTCTATAATTTTTTTCAGAATATTTGTCTATTGAATCCGTTGCCAAAGCTCATCTAAATTGGTTGGGGCTAATCAGTACTGTCCTAACCGTCTCTTCGCGATTGACCACAAATTCTCAATCGTATTGAGGTCGAGACTTTGTGCTGGCCACTGCACTAATTAAAAATTTTGCTCACTAAACCATTCTTTAACGATTTTGGAGGTGTGTTTGGGGTCACCATCCAGCTGGAAAAGTACTTCTTGCATAGGATAGGCACTCATGTCGATAAAATCGGGCAAATGCGTCTGCAAAATTCTCAAACAATCTTCCTTTTCCATAATGTTATTGATTCTTTGCAGTGGTCCGAGGTGCCATCATGTAAAGCAACCCCATACCATGACATTTCCTCCACCGTGTTTCACCGTTTCCTTAACATGGTGTTTTTCAATTCTTTCTCCATGGCGGCGCCAGAAATATTGCTTACCATTGGACTGAAAGCGGTTAAATTTTGATTCGTCTGACCAGATCACATGTTTCCAGTCATCTCACTGTCCAATTTCTGTGTTCTCTGCAAACTTTAACCGAGTCTTTACATCTTTAGCCGGAAGTGCAGGTTTTTTCATTTTGACTGCTGAGGTATAGCCAATATCTTTAAGAGCTCTACTTACCGTCCATCGGCTAACGGTTTTCCCGATTGGTGTTAAAAATTTGTCCATTTTCATTTTTGTTAGCATTAGACGACCATCTGCATTAGTTAGTAGGTTTTTACGACCTCTGTCTTGAGGCTTGGGAACAATGATGACTGATGACTACTGACTGACTAACTCCAAGTTGTTTACAAGTTTCCCTGGTAGAATAGCCACTTCCAGTCAAACCTACAATACTATCTTCAGTTGATTTCGAGAGTTTCTTCATTTTTTAATAGAAATTGATTTTTGTTCGATAAGTTGCAAAAAATATTCGCTCATCGAGACTAAGTAATTAATATTTAACTAATATTTTATTAAAAAAATAGTGCAAAAAACATGAAAAATAACGGTAGTTTTTGATTTCGTTTTTGCAAATATATAAAATGGAGACGTGCAAAATTGAGTACATGCGAGTTGATTTTGCTTTGTTTGTTTTTTTCTTAGATTTTTTTTACTTACTCTCACAGTTTTTGCCAAAGTTTTTTGCAGAAATCTGCCTAGAGGAAGTCTCTAAAGAAATATTTTTCCATATTTCGTTTTGTCTGACCTGGGGTTTGCACCACGGCCTCACGTCTAATAAGCCAAAACACTACCACGAAATTGACGACTTCAGTTTCCGGACCTTAGCTAAATGGTAGATCTTTAGGAAGTTTCAAAAAGAAACTTCTAAGAACATTGAAGAATTGTGGACCCTGTGCGAACAACGAGAAACTTTGTAAATCCAAAAATTCTAAAAATTTATATAGAAGCTGTAGTTACTGTAAAAACAGGCCATACAATAAAATCATAAAATTTGTTTAAAAAAAAAGTCATTCAAAAACCCTTTCCAATGCCTAATTTCACATTTTTGCATATTTTTCAATAATGTTGCAACAAGGACGTTGTATGATAATCGTAAATAAGAGAACAATAAACCATTGGAACTAAAGTAGTGTTGTTGCAAATTGCTGCATACGAATCGTAGAATTTATTTATTTTTGTAATATTTGACATCAACCTGACGTACCATTATTTAAGGACTTGTTAGTAAAATTTATTCAATATCAGTGGCAGTTTTTTTTATTTATTTTGACAAACTTTAAATAGCATTATATCAGGTGTTTCAACAGGGAGTAACAAAATTTAACAGTTGATAACGACCATCTTCTTAAAGCTACATCTGTCAAATTAATTGTCATTTATACAGTCTGTTATGTCAAATTACCGCGGAGATATATAGTATTTCAGAACACGTGTAAATAATAAAAATTAATATTTAAAATAGATGTTCTGTTTGGACAACCTACTGCGCGCTTCAACCAATTTACGAACATCATAATGGTCCTACCGAGTGGACTATTCGCCTATAAATTCTAGTTCACTGGTTCAGTAAACTATCGACCAACACCATTATGTCGACATAATACAGCGATCATAGACAACACGTGTGTTCAGTGAATGGGTTCTAGAGCAGTTGGAAACTGACCTTAATTTTCGCCGAAAAATCATCTTCCGCAATGAAGCCCATTTCTGAATTTGGATTTGATTTTAAATTTTGTTGAATTTGGATATACCATTCCACATGTGATCCATCGGCGTTTAATGTATCACGAATATATCACTTTTTGGTATGAATTTTGGCCTCATAGCGTCATCGATCCAAAATTTCTTTGAGTTCGACGTTGACTAAGCCATCACTTCTGACTTGAATTGGATGATCTGGTACCAACGACATATGGTTTCAACAAGACAACTCTACGTGTCACACTGGATATTTGAGAACATACTCATCTAAAGTGAAGTGATGTGAATTGGTCACCGAGATGGTGCGATTTGACCCTACTAGACTTTATCTTGTGAGATTTCCTGAACCTGTAGGTATGTGCGAATAACCACAGTCTTCAAAGCCAACATAACCCATGTCACCGAAATTTCAGATTCAGTTTAATTTTTTAATAACTGGACATTTGAACGCTGTTGTCATTATCATCGAATAAACAATTTCGATGATATCTCGCACAGACCTTGTTTTATTTAAATTTAAACATAGAAAGTGCTTAATGAAAGACCCAATATATTCAAGTATTTACTATGTAAAATTCATATGTAGAAATATGCACACATATTACAGTCTTGATTTAAAAAACCTATGCATGGCGATTTATTGTAATTTTGTAATTTGAAAAAATTTCATTTTATCTGTATGTATGTAATAAAATGATATCATAAATAAGGCAGACAACTATATAAATATTGTTTGTTATTACGAACCATTGAATAAATTATTGTTTCCTTGCTTTGGAAAGGGGCATTTGGAATTAACCCACGCACTTACCATATATTAAATGTTATTTCGTACAAAAATTATGCAAACTAATATTCGTATTTAGAATTCAAGGTTAATCGCAATAATATGAATTTATTTTTTTTAACCTTTTGCTTCTAACACGTAGAAATATTAAAGCATAACCAGTAAATTACAAATCAATTATAATTTTAAACAAATCGATGTATCAGGTGTACTGGTATGAAACGATTTCGTAGAATTAAAATACATATATACAAACTGACATACATAATTGGTCATTACAATCCGTTAGTCAGCACTACGAGTGGCAGAACCTACAGCTTAATACTGTGCTCAGGCATGAATTTTAATTGAGTCAATATTCGTTTAATTGATAAAAATATTTTAAGTGTTCAGGCATACGCAAATCAGTTTACTCAATACTCATCTGACAGCCGAAAACAACAAAAAAAAATTTATTTTTTTTTATAACAATTCATAATTTTAACACTAAACCTACCGTGGCGGGAAAAATTACTCATTTAAGATTTTTTTATCAGAACTTCTTGAATATAACGGATATTTGCCTTTACGACTTCTATTAAAAAATACATCGAATATGTTTTTGAAGATTTTTTTTCTTGTAATTTTTTTTTATTTTAAAATACGTATGTGCAAAACAATATAATTTTTTTCCCTCAGTGTCCAGTGGACATTATTGAGGCCAGTTGGCAAAGTAAATATATCAAAATTCATTCTAGAACATATATGTATATACAAGAAGAAAAAAATAAAAAAAATTAAATTTAACAATAGGTATATGTATACAAATAAAATGTATGGTTAATAAACTTTAAAGCGTTATTTTAATAACAATAAATATTGCAATAAATATTCATATTCTGTTCAGCTGTGCTACATAAGAAGCATTTCAATGTTATTAATTAAATGTTCTTTAAGAGCATTTTTAAAGGTTTAGAATATAGGATTGTTTCTCAAGTTTTCCGGTAAGTTGTTATATTCTAAACTACCACTTTTTGCTCTGTTTCCTCTAGTCTACACAGTGCTATTATCAAGTTACTTGCATTCCTTGTATTGAAAGCATTTTGATTTCTGGCAAATGAAACAGTACGGTGTCCGATATTATGCAAAGACTTGTATACATAAAGCAAAAGCTGAAGTTTATATAAACCCTTTATGGGCAGTATTGTTTTTGTTATGTTCTGTATAAATCTAAAGTTGAAGTAGATTGCCTTTGTTCCATGCATATACAATACCTAAATAATTAAAATGACTTTGAATCAAAGATTTGTATATTAATAGTTTAGATTGAGTGTTAAATTTACTACTGAATTTATAAATCAGTCCTGTTGCAGAAGAGACCTTTTGCGTAATGTTTTTTATGTGTTTATCCCACGAGAGATTACTTCGTAGATTAGCACCCACGTATTTTGTATCAAAACTCTCCTCCACAACTTTTCCATCTACATATGCACTAAAATTGTTATTAATGACAGTGTTAGGTCTAAGCCTTAATATTTTTGTTTTTTCCGCATTCAAGCAGCGTGGTATTAAATATGAGCTTCTAAAACAGTTTCACATTTGTATGGGTAAAAACACTTATCATCAACATCAGCAAGCATTACCAATTTTCCAAAAAGCTGTAGGTTTTTAATATCGTTGATATAAACGCTAAAAAGTAGAGGGCCCAATACGCTTCCTTGCGGAACTCCATACTCAACAGTTCCAACAGAACTCTTCTGATTGTTTATCTCAACATACAGCTTTCTATTTGTCAAATAACTTTCCAATAGTTTTATAGCCTTTCTCTCGACTCCATAGTAAGCTAGTTTCTCTATGAGGATTTTGTGTTCTACAAGATCAAAAGCTTTAGAAAAATCGTAAAAAATGCCGGCAACTCCATTATAACCATCATCAAGTCCTTTGCATATATTATTTAACACGTTCACTACAGCTTCCTCAGGGCCACATCCTCTTCTGAAACCAAATTGTTATTCATATAGCAAGTTATTATGGTTAAAATATGAGGAAAGCTGTTCATAAAGATATTTTTCAAATATTTTGTCAATTATAGAAAGTAATGCAATTGGCCTAAAATTCTCTATCCGTTTAGGTATGGGAATAATCTTGGTAATTTTTAAACTTTCAGGAAAAGACGTTTGATATGGAATAATTAAGTCACTACAACACATTAAAGCTTTTGGAAAAATTTCATCATGTCCACAGCCTTTGCTTGTATCAAGTTTATTCATTATTTCCCTTATTACATTTTCTGTTGTGGTGTAAAAGTTGAAAATACATTGACTACGTTCCAAAGTTCTTAGATTATTACATGAATCTCGAGGCAAGTAAGTAATTTGATTTTTAATTTTTTTTCAGTTTTTTTACTGAGGAATGCATATAATCTGCTGGAAGTTATTTGCCCTGAGCACAGGTTCTGTATCTTGATTTGCATATTTTGTGATATAAAATTGCCTGGTATGATTTGGTATATTGAGGTATATTGTTTGTTTTCTGGCAGAGGGATATTCACTCTACTCCAAGCGAGTATTACAGTAAAATTCTCTAGTGCTATTTTGTTCATAAAAATTCTTATTCATTGTTTTGTTATAGTGCTTATCCCCAAAATTTTGAAACATTCAAAATAATTTAAATTATTAGAAATTTTAAATAATATATAGTAGAAAGAGAATGAAATAGCAATAGAAATACATGAAGTATCGGTAGATTTAGTGTTAATATAAAAAAACTTACCTTTCACCTCACATGCCATTTTTATTTGACGTTGTTGATATTTGTATGTATTTTCAAATATCAACAAAATTTGTTCGCATAAATGGTAAAGTTCTCACTGAACATACTTATGACAGTGCTGCATTTTAACTCAATATTATAATAATTTGTGTATTTATTGCGCAATTATTAATTGAAACTTTATATAAAATATTGAGCTCAATGATGGCGTTTATTGCAATTTACGCAATAAAAGTGTATATCTGAACACCGTATAAAGTCGACTCGGAACGACCGATTTTTGAGAAACTTTTCATGGCAATTTTATTAACTCTCAGAATTTTTGACATAAGACTGCTATTAGGAAGAAGAAATAAATATTTTTTCATATTTCGTTTTGTTGAAGATGTCTGACCTGGGGTTTAAACCGTGGCCTCATGTGTAATACGCTATATTTCTACCTACTAGACATGGATATCATATCGTTCACTATTGTATGAAATATCAGCGACAGCTGTACACCCACTTGGTACTTTAATAGTCGCCGGAAATTATCTTATAATTTTTACTATTTTCGGTTTAAAAACATCAACAAGACAAATTAACGTGCACGGCGAAGAGCATAATGCTGCTGTAGTGCGTAGCCTTGAAGAAGACTGAAATGTTGACTCATCGTATTTTTCAACTTGTTCGCCTTAACTTACGTGTCTGTGAGATACAACTCGACCGACGATTACGACATATTTTTTCTGACTGGTTGCATTTGAAAATGGCTGAAGATAAACTTTTTTTTTATCAAAGAATTATCTTTAGTGGTGAAGCAAAATTTTTAGTATTTAAAGTAAAGATTGTTAAAATCACTATTCGCTACTTACTTACTTACTTAATTGGCCATAACAACCCGTTTATCGGATTTCGGCCTGCCGCAACACATCCTTCCAGGCGCCTCTGCTTCGTGCGCGCCTACGCCAGTTGGTCACACCAATCGATGACAGGGCTTCCTCGATTTGGTCCTTCCAACGGATGCAAGGTCGTCCTCTTCGCCGACTTCCGCAGATTCCCGCATCAAATACCCGTCTTGCCGGCGCATCCTCCTCCATTCGAACGACATGGCCGAGCCAGCGCAGCCGCTGGATATTAATACGCTATACAACGTCCATGTCGTTGAGGAGCTCATACAGCTCATTGTTGTATCGGATACGGAAATCATCGCCAACTCGCACTGGACCGAAGATCTTGCGCAGTACTTTTCTCTCGAACACTCTCAAGGCCGCTGCATCTGTACTTAATAGGGTCCATGCCTCTGCGCCATAAAGAAGCACGGGTAGGATGAGTGTCTTGTAGAGTGTTAGTTTTGTCGTACGAGAGAGGTCTCTGCTACTCAATTGCCTATTGAGACCATAGTAGCACCTGTTGGCAAGAGTGATCCTGCGCTTGATCTCCAGACTGACATCATTTCTGGTGGTAACGGCGGAGCCAAGATAGATGAATTCCTTGACCGTATCAAAAGTATAGTTATCGGCCGTAATCTGAGAATCAATACGCCGCGCGTCTCGACTCGTCGATAACATATACTTTGTTTTGCCCTCATTTACTGCCAAACCCATCTTGGTAGATTCGCGTTCAATAGCACTAAAGGCAGCAGTAACATCTCGCTTCGTACGCCCTATGATGTCAATGTCGTCAGCGTACGCAAGCAACTGGACACTTTTTTGAAAAATAGTGCCGCTGCGATGCACTCCTGCCTTTCGCAGAACACTCTCCATGACGAAGTTGAAGAGGTCGCATGATAAGGGGTCGCCTTGTCTGAAACCTCGCACGGTATCAAAAGGCTCGGAGAGGTGTATTCCTACCTTGACGGAGCTACAGGAATTGCTCAACGTCATTCTGCAAAACCTTATCAGCTTCGCAGGTATACCGAGCTCAGACATTGCGGCAAAAACACGATCCCTTATGGGGCTATCAAAGGCAGCCTTATAGTCGACAAAAAGATGGTGTGTGTCGACTTGTTTCTCGTGGGTCTTTTCCAGGATTTGGCGTAGTGTGAAGATCTGGTCGATGGTGGACTTGCCAGGTCTGAAGCCGCACTGATAAGGTCCAATCAGTGTTTTGACGAGTGGCTTCAGTCGTTCACACAATACGCCTGTAAGAACCTTATATGCGATAGGGAGAAGGCTTATACCCCTATAGTTGGCGCATATAGTAGGGTCTCCCTTTTTCAGGACAGGACAGAGGACACTGAGGTTCCAATCGTTGGGCATACTTTCCTCTAGCCATATTTTGTTAATAAGCTGGTGCATGCGCCCTACCAACTCATTACATCCGGTCTTAAACAATTCAGCGGGGAGGCCATCAGGACCTGCCGCTTTATTGTTTTTAAGGCGCGTAATCGCGACTTTGACCTCTTCATGGCTAGGCGGCGGAAACTCCACGCCGTCATCATCGATCGGGTTCGGAACATCATCTCTAAAGGCGGTATTGGTGTCGTCATCGCCTTGTAGCAGAGTAGAGAAGTGTTTCCTCCATAACCTCAGTACTCCCTGCGAATCTGATACTAAGTTTCCATCTTCGTCCTTGCAGGAAGACGCTCCGGGTTTATAACCCTCGGTTAGACGCTTAACCTTTTGATAGAATTTTCGAGCGTCATTCCTACATCTATACATCTCGACTTCCTCACGCTCACGCCTTTCCTGCTCCCTCTTCTTGCGTCTGAAAAGGCGTCCCTCATCCCTTCTCTTCTCTCTATAGTTCTCGACAATGGCTCGCGTAGCGGCAGACTGCAACGTTTTCTTGTATGCGGCGTTTTTCGCTGCAGTTGCCTCGCGACATTCCTCATCGTACCATTGGTTTCGTTGGGGTGGGCGTTCGAAACCAAGGACTGTTTCCGCAGTAGTGCGCAAGGAGTGGGAGATGTTGGCCCACAGTCCGCCAATGTCGTTGAGATTAGATGGGGAACGACGGAGCTTATCCGAGAGTTGAGCGGAGAACGCCTCAGCAGTCCTTTGTGATCGCAGCTTCTTAACGTCCAGCTTTCGCAATGCACTAGAGTGCGCAGACCTCGAAGCGCTAATGCGCAATCGAAACTTGGCTGCGACAAGGTAGTGGTCCGAGTCGATGTTTGGACCTCTGAATGTGCGCACATCTAGTACACTGGATACGTGCCTTCCGTCTATCACAATATGATCGATCTGGTTAGATGTTGACCGATCAGGGGACATCCATGTGGCCTTGTGAATGTCGAGATGTTGAAACTTAGTGCTACATACTACCATGTTACGCGCCGCGGCGAAATCGATCAGCCTCATACCATTGGAGGTAGTGTTTGCGTGGAGGCTGAACTGTCCGACAGTGGGGCCAAAGATACCTTCCCGCCCGACCTTTGCATTAAAATCCCCGAGGACGATTTTGGCATCATGGGCCGGGCACTTATCGTATACGTCCTCGAGTTTAGCATAGAAGGCATCCTTAACCACATCGTCGTTTTCTTCCGTCGGGGCGTGAGCACATATTAGGCTGATGTTGTAAAATTTTGCCTTGATGCGGATTGTGGCTATTCTTTCGTTCACAGGTGTGAACCCAGAGACAAGGTGACGAAGTCTCTTATTAACCACAAATCCGCATCCAAATTCGTGCTTGTTTTCATGGCAGCTGTAGTATACATCGCAAGATGCAAGCCTTTTGCATCCTTGTCCTGTGCATCGCATTTCCTGAATGGCAGTGATGTCAGTCCTACATTTAATGAGGGCATCCGCCAGCTGGGCGGAAGCGCCTACCCTGTAAAGGGTGCGGACGTTCCATGTGCCAATACGTAAATCATAGTCCTTTATTCGTTTGACGTGGTCGTCAACTTTAGAGGGGATCTTTTTATAGGATTCTGTCTTGGTTTTCATTGGATAATTGTTTTTACGTGGTGGGTTCCAAGCCCTACGCACAACCCAAATTTAACGTCCAGGGGATTGGACATTCGCTGCACGCATTAGTTAACATCTAGCGGGTGCTAGAATGCCATCCAGGAGGGGCCACGAGGAGGCTGCGTGTCAACTTGAATACAGCAAGACAAGGATCGTCCTGGTGGCCGCCACGTTGACCACAATCAGAAACTTTACCTTGTTTGCATGCATCCCTCCCTCCCACTATTCGCTAAAGTCCTTACAAAATCACGATTACACTCATTAAAATTGTTCCTATTTTTGAAGATCAGGTCACTACCATTACTGCTAATAGCGCTGGATATTGAGTCATATTGATTGAGTTTCTATTCCTAAAAAGTTAAAATTTAACCACATTTAGGGCCAATTGCACAACGCAGTTTATCAAATTAATTTGAAACCAACTTTCCATACGGCAGTGGTTCTGTTCATTGGCCGTTTTGCTTGTGTACACGCATCCGGATAACATTTAATGATTTGATTTGACTTTAAATCATTGATTTGTGCTAACCAAGCAGAAAATCTTGAAGCGTTCTATGATCATGTTTAAATCATTATTGTTGCCTCATGATTAAATTTATTTTAGAAACTTGACTGGTCGAATGTACCATGTAACTCGTAATCGATGCGTATACAATGGACATCAAAAGTCTGGGGAAATTTAGGAATGTCATAAATTTTAAGCAATAAAATGTAAAAATAACACAGTGCGACAGTGAAAATACACCCGATTAACTACATAATCTAAGGTATTCACTAGGTTGAGTAGAAGTCAAAACTGCTTTTTTTATTTTTTCGAACCTTCCAAAGTTGTTTTATTTGACAAAAACGGTTTTTTTGATCTTTCCACACAAAATTTTTGATTACCCAAATATGTTTGAATTTATTTTAAAATTCCAAAGTTTTTTAGAAAGGGGAGAGATTAGCCTTTCAAACGAAAAACATAAACATTTTGTTTAAACTTATGTATATGTTCTGAGATTTGATGGGGTAAACTTGGCAAATATTATTTTTTTTTATTTTTTCAAGTTTGGCCATTCTTAATTGCAAAATTTATTTAAAAATATGAAATAAACGAAGACGAAACGATCGTTTGATAAAATTGGGCAAAAATTACGTTGTTATTATTTAAAGAGTATAACAGCTTAGTAATAATTTTTATATATGCTGTCTCATCAAAAGAACTTAAGAAACTTAAAAATTTTTGATGGATTTTGATTACCTGAGAATCTGGTTTTTGCACGTTTGAACGTACAAAGGAAAAAGGACACATTTTTCAATAAAAACTTAAATCAATCAAAAATTTTAAAAATTTGTAACTTAAAGTTCATTTGATAAGACCATTTGAAAAATATAACTTAAAAATATAACTAAGCTGAAGTGATAATCTCTTCTCAAGAGAATGGACTTCAAAATATCACCAGCCATTTTATAGTTTTTAATTAAATTTGCCAATTAGGAATGGCCAAACTTAGAAAAATAAGAAAAAAATAAGTTTTTACCAAGTTTACCCCATCAAATCTCATAACATATAAGTTTGAACAAAATATTTATGTATGTATATCGTTTGAAAGCCTAACCTCTCCCCTTTGAATTGAACTTTAAATTTTTAAAAAAGGTTCAAACATATTTGGGTAATCAATAATTTTGTGTGAGAAGATCAAAAAAACCGTTTTTGTCAAATAAAACAATTTTGAAGGGTTCGAGAAAAATTAAAAAAAGGATTTTTGAGTTCTACTCAACTAACTGAACAACTTAGACTAGGCAGTTACTCGGGGGTATTTAATTTTCGTTTTTTGTCCCCTAGTGTAATTGATGTTTTTAAGTTTATTTTCTTAATTTTTTTACCATTTTATTATGCAACAAAAAATTTTAATATTTTTCACAAACCATAAGAAAATAAAGGTAAACATTCTGGTGACTCCACATTTTGCACATTAAAAGTATAAGTACCCCCAAGAAGAATTCTGAGTAAACTTGAAATTCAAAGCCCTAATATATTAAAATGTTATACTTTATATTTAGTAAGATATCACTTATGGACAAGCTTTACATTTACCCTATTTGGTATTGTACCATTGTTTTCTGTTGATATTTACCGCATTTCACACATGAGCAAGTATTTCGGCTGACTTTTGTTCGACGTTTATCGACTATGCAACTATTCTTCCAAATGATCAGGACATTGTGTAAGAGGAATAAGACTGAAGGGACTTTGATAGGCAAATCACATATTCACATTAGCAGCAGAATGATTGCGTTCATTGACTTGTTGTATGAATAGACAACCATTACGAATTCCTAATTCTTCCGCACGTTAGGTTAATTTGTTCTTTAGAAATTTTAAGAACTCCCTCTTATTCATTATTTCTGGATAAATTTTAAACCTCATCCCCACAATATTGTACTACCACCATTCGAAATAAAGAAATATATCATTATCAAACTAAAAAATAAGGCTACTTTTCACAGATTAATTTAATTTAAATAACGTCTTTCTACAAAATGAATCTTTACACCCTTCTTGCTATTAACGTAACAAAATTTAATAATTTTTTATTGAGGTCGAACGTTGGCGAACATAAAACGTCCAACATTTTAATATAAAAATTTATTATAAATATTATTCTTTCATTTTCATACAAACTTATCCTTTATTGAATAATAAATCAAAAAAGAAAAATTGTGGGAGTTTAACTTTTCCTATCTGATTCATATTGATCCTTTATTAACAAAAAAAAAAAAATAGTTTTGAAAGAAAGCGGAAAAAAACTTTTTTATAATTTCTGATAGAAAAAATAAACGCACAATTTTTTCAACAGAATTGGGAGTTTACTTCGAACGATGTATTAAAGGTATTCAGTGAATATATATAAATATTAAAAATTTTTCTAAAAGTTCGAAAGAAAAACCATAAAAAGGTTTTGATGAGTTCACATTAAGATGTTAATTTAAATTGAATCTTAGAATAAATATTTTTCACAAATTATGAAAACTACATATATACATACTGTGGACAATAAAACTCTAGGTACCCCAATATATTGGAGCAGTTTCATGAATATTAAGCAATAACATACAAATAATAAATAACACTATGATACAAAATAAATATAAAAAATAAAAATAAACCCAGCTAAAGACATAGTGTAAGTTTTGAGTTTTGTTGAGTAGAACACAAAAATATTTTTGTGAACCAATGTCATAAATTTAAGCTTTCTTAGGAAGGGAAGGGATACATATATATTGTAACGAAAATGGAAACGGTGTACCATCGTTTAATATTAAAAGTAATAAACAAAAGCTACACCAACAAATACAACGAACTTGCTTGCATATACCAACAACATCAGTAAAAACGAAAGCGATAACAAACAACGTAAGCAAAAGTGAAGATCTATCGAAGAGTTGTTAGTATTTGCGCGGACAGAAGTACAAAGCAGAATAGTGAATAAGCAATTATTGTTGGAGTTGTAACAGTGGCACATAAAAGTTCTATAGTTCGAAAAATAAAGAGTTCAATTGAAATAAAACACATATTTGTGTTTACTTTGTTTGCAATCATCGAACACATATTCTAAACGTTTTTAAAAAGGCAAAAACGGAAGAATATGTTATTCGACTTAATATTCTATGAGGTTTGATGAGGTAAAAATTGGCAAATGCTAATTTTTTTCATATTTTTTGAAGTCCATTTCCATTCATAGTAGCAAACTTTAATTACAAAATATACTTTTTGCAAGAGTTTTAAGCCTGAGTGTGGACTCATTTGTCAAAATATTATATGTCGTACTAAGACTTTTGCTGTCCACTGTATATACTCTTCTATTAGAGTGAGTGTGTTCAATGTTGTAATAATATGTATGTTTCTACTAAATACATATGTATCGGTGTTGTACTTCACTGCACTCTGAAGTGAATGATAAACATATTCACTATCACTCAAAATAAGACGGAAAGATAGTAAGAAAGAGTGAATAAGAGTAAGAGTAGTACGAATTGTATTTACCAAGTGCCAGTTGCCACTTGCAAATGAGGTAGTCATTTAAACTTTGTCATCTTGTTAATGGCAGTTGACGTGGTCAATTTTCTGATTTCTGTCGTCTTTGTTGTTTACTGGAAAGGAAAAGTGCTGTACTGTTGGAATCTCTAGCCATTGACAAAATTTAATTTGAAAATTTTATTTTTACGATACACATGCTTGCATAGCAAACAAAAGTCTCACGTATAAAAATTGTTTTCTATTTGTGGTCACCAAAATGAATCTTAAAGTAAACTTTCTTCGTTTCTAGTGGTACAATTTCCTTTGCCCTTCTAGTGTTTGGATTTCACTTTTTTACAGACATTGTCTGGAAAAGATTAAGAAGTTTATGGTTTGTATTTTAAGGTTGTAGCATCATTGGTCTGTAATTTTTTGAAAACAACGTTGGCCAGGCCTATCAATGTCGAGACGATACTTCTTTCTTTGATGATCTGGCCATCAACGACATGTATTTTAAAAGGCCACACAGCTCATTCTGCATGGAATTTTCTGTACGAGAAACAGTAAATACAGGGGAGTACGTCATTCTAAAGATTGTTCAATAATAATGCGTAAGGTGTTTGCCTGATCTACGCAGCTTCTGTTCGGACGGAAGCCAGCCTGTTCATCTCGCAATTGGCCTTCAATTTTATCTCGAAGCCTATCCCCTGTATTATTATTGCTAAAATTTTGTATATGGTGTTAAGCAGAGTTATTCCTCTCCAGTTGTTGCAGTCTATCAAGTCGCCGCTTTTTGGTAACTTTACAATCATGATTTCTTCCAGGTTGGAGGCAGCCTTTCTTCCTCCCAAGCCGTTGTGATATGGGGCCATAGAAGTCTTGCTGTGGTTTCGATGTCAACATGCAGAATTTCTGCGGGTATTCCATCTTCACTTTGTTTCTTTTGAGTTGTTTGATGGCTTGTTGTATCTCGTTTAAACTGGGAGGGTTGCACGCTATTCTTAGATTGTTTTCTGCTGCATGGCCGTTATCGTTTGTTTCGATGTCTTATTCATAAGCTGCAGTTTTATCTCCCTTCTCTGAGAAATCAGGTGCCAACTGTTGTCTGATATCCATGTTTTCCATGAGTGTTGTTCGTTTCACATTGTATGTGAAGCCGCTTACGCCTTGTGTACCCGGTGTTTCTTCTTTGGCATTTCAGCTTTATCTTGATGTCGCCTGTAATGAGCTCGTGATCACTTCCAATGTCAGCTCCTCTCCTATTCCTGACATCGGATAAAGAGCTTCTCCATCTTCCACTCAATCATATATGATCGATCTGATTGCGAGTATTGCCGCTCGGTGATGTCCACGTATATTTGTAAATCTCCTTGTGCGGGAAGATAGAGACACAT
The DNA here is from genome assembly GCA_936449025.2 of Sarcophaga subvicina. Lineage (NCBI taxonomy): Eukaryota > Metazoa > Arthropoda > Insecta > Diptera > Sarcophagidae > Sarcophaga > Sarcophaga subvicina. The sequence goes on from OW388080.2 coordinate 37,008,660, forward strand.
ATGACGAGTTGAAATGTCTGGCACAGTTCAATTAGCCGGTCGCCATTGTTGTTTCTGGCTCCACATTCATGCGTACCCATGGTAGAGCGAATGTTGGTGTTATCGCCTCCTATTTTCGCGTTAAAATCGCCCATTAGTATTACGATATCTCCTTTTCTAGTCGTTTTGAGCGTTTATGTTACTTTCTTAGTGTCTTCTGCGTCTTCTGTTGGGGCATAGCACTGTATAATGGTGACGTGTTTTATTTTGCTCTTGAAGCGGGCCATGATTACCCGATCAGATATGGGTTTCCATCTTTGAAGGGAGTTTCTGATCTTCTTGGATATTATAAATCCTACTCCACTTTCGCTGCCATTTTCTTTTCCGCTGTAGAGCACAGTATTGGCATTTCCAGCGATCAGCTCTCCGTTGCCATCCCATCTCATTTCGCTTATGCCTAAGACTACGATGTTGTATGATTTTATTTGTTGTTCTATTTGTGCAAGCCTTGATGCTACACGAAGAGTTCGTACATTCCATTGCGGACATTCCTTTTTCGTCAGCTGAAGGTCGTTGATATAAAATTCGTTGTATCATTTTGCTGTGTGGTTGTTTCTGTAATCGATTATTTTTAAGCTAAGGAGATGATTAGTCCACTGTAGCCGGTTCCAGGATGATGGGGCTGCCATCTGTCGTTGCCTAGACACAACGCCCTCTGCGAGGTGTTTTTCGCTTCGTTGGGTTCAGTTTCGGGTCGCAGATATTTTTCCTTCTTTCTTTTTTTCCCATCTGCAACCAAATGGCAGTTATAAACAGCCTCCCCTAACATGGGGTACAGACACTGCCCCCATAGCTGCGCGCTCGGAGGCAGACGCTACCAGGACTCACATAGGGTCCGCAGGGTCGTTAAGCCCGTCATTCGCAGTTATGTTTAGCGCTTTTGTGTATGTTACGTAAATATTTATTTGGCCGCACAACCTTACATTGGTACAACGACATGTTTTTATTTTGTTTGTAGCCTTTGATAATAAATTTTGGAGATGGCAAAGAAGAAAAGAAAGACCATAAGAAGAAATATTTTTGTAGTTTTTGTAAAGATTTGATTGTTTGATTGGTGTTTGTATAAAACTCCTAAACAGTCATGGAGACAATTAGAATATTTTCTTTATATTCACGGTGTACTGGTATGAAATGAGCATTTTTTTTAAAGTAAAGCACGTATTTTGAATGGGAAAGTAAAAAACATTTTATTCAAGACCATTGCTACATATTTTTTCCACCCCTCAGGCAAATTGTGGATTCTACGCCAATGAAACAGTTCGTACTGTTACTTTTATAAGTGTTTCAATTGGAAAGTCAATAGATTTAATAAGTAATCGAAACATCTTTGCTTCTATAAGGATTTCGAATATATATGAACGGCATAATAGCCGGTTTCCCGTCAAAAGTCTGTTATCTGTAATTGAAAATATTGAAAATGTTTGATAAAATTTCAACACACATATGTTATGCGCAATCCTTATACCATTACAACAATAACGATGTGTAACATAAGTCTACTCTAAGTGTCCTTACACTCCTACAATGTCTAACAAATTGAATTTAAAAACCACAGCTGAAATCATTTTCGATATATAACAAAAATTGTCCCAAAACCTTTAAAAAACTTTGTTAAAAATATTTCTTTTCTTTTTTCATTAAATATTAAAATTTGCAACACACCATAAATCATATGAAAGTCCTGAACAGTTTGTAATTCCCTGTGTATACCAGCGAATGCTCGCTACAATTTTAAGGGCCATTATTACAACTTGCCGTTAAACTTGGGTTTAGTTAAAGGTACTTTTAGATAAAGGGAACTGTAAAGTTACCTTTAACTTCTTTTCGTTATTACAACTTACAGATAAAATAAAGTTAACTGTTTCAAAAATATGGCAGTGGCGGAGCAATGTCGATAACACTGCTCAAATTAAACAAGTTTTATTTAAACGCAGTGGCAACGACGAGCTTCTTTTTTGTTGTAGTTGTTCACTTTGCTATATTTGAAGTTGCCGTATTTAAAATAAAATATAATATGGCAAGTTCAAACATAAACTTAACTTTAAAAGTTACCAGTAGGATGATCTTCCTTTAGCTTAACGCTCACTTCTACCTTATCGTCCAGTTATAAAAATGAAAAACAATTTATCTGCCCGTTAAAATCCTCCCTTTAGTTAACGGCAAGTTGTAATAATGGCCCTAAATTTATTTATGGATTGTTACATTGTTTATGACAAAACAGTGGTAAAGAAAAGAAGATTTATGATTTTTAATATTTTATTGGACAATGTTGTTGAGCTTTTGTTAAATTGTTTTTATGCAACCAGCGTCTGTAAAAGCGTCGAAGTACTTTTTATGTATGAATTGAATGTTTATGCCTCCGTGCATTAAAAACGTCTTTTTGTGGAGTTAAAAATAAAAATTTATTTTTTCTTTGAAAATTTATAAACATAATTACATCATATATTGTTTTTAAAATAATTTTCTGTACAGCCATTTCATTTTTAATAGAATATCTAACTTAATGATTTGTTCGTTTACAGTACATACTCATTAAGCGTATTGATTAAAGGCTGTTAAACATATTTTCGTGCGAGCTTTTATAGAATAGAGTATACTAAAGGGTATGGCGAAAATACAATTTCCTTCAAGCGTAAGATTAAATGATGCTGAAACATACGTATATTAAGCTTTACTTTTACTGTGTTAATACCAATTTAAATGCCATTGTCCTAAGGATGCTAAAGATTTGTGAAAGACACTTGCTGTCTATTGAAAATTTTCAATAATTGAATATGAACTCGTACAGAATTTAATTTTAATACTTTTGGAATGTGTATTGTAGTATTCATCTGCAAACCATCATCCTCAGATCAGACATCTCCAATAAAACGAAATATGAAACAATATTTCTTCGGCTAGTTCCCCTCAGCAAATTTCCATCAAAAACTTTAAGAGTAAATAAATATTACCGTGGGAAGTTCCTCAAAAGAAAAAGAAAAATCTGTCGTTCGGAGTCGAATTTAAGCTGTAGGTCCCGCCACACATGCATAAAAAGTACACACACAACATAATTGATATGAGAATCTAGGTCGTGATTCTGACTCAAGGGTTGTAGTGACCAATTATGCATGGCCAGCGAACATAACGCTTTTACAAAATTAAAAAGGAAATAAGGGAAAAATGGTGGTATGTTGAGTTATAAAAATTCCTTGAATATATTAAAAGTTTAAAGGTATACTCGTATCTAAAAGTGAAATAGTAAAACACATACAAAATTTAAATACATTGGCTCAAATAAGTTTCCGTACACCAAGCAGGCGGAAACGGTTTACACAATATTTCAAAAACTAAACTTGTTCTTTTAATAAAACTTTAGTTTAAAAAGTTTAATTTATTTTTTATGAAAAAAAAAATTGAAAAATCCTTCAAAAAGTACAGCTTAGATACCTAATACCCTCTTTACTATTACTTTTAAATTTGATTTGATTTCGTAAAATCTAAAAATCCTACGTTTTAAATAGTTTTTCGGTTTCAAAATTAACATCAAAATGAGCTCAAACAACAAAAACTACAAAAAATTCATATTGACGTCAAAGAATTGGTTTTAAAATGCGTGATGAAAACAAAAGCTTACAATAAATTGCTGAATATACATTACATTAATATTACATTAAGATCACTAGTTTAATATGTGACAGAAACTTTACGCAAAAGTAAGCTTTCGCTTTTAATTTCAGAGAGGTTGAGCAACAATGGAAGATGGTTCCTTGTATACATACATACATACTACCTGTGTTAGGATATCATGAAACAACTTACGGAAAATATAAAACCCATATTTTCAGAAATATTTAAGAAAGTATTACACCTACCATCATTAAAGGACATGCCATATGAAGACATCATATACAGTAATATTTGTTATTCATACCCTTTGGAGATGGAGCCGAAAATGCAGAACTTGAATGACACTATCACATCAGACCTAAAGCGTATCTTAGAATGGGGTTGTCTGAACAGAGTCGATTTTAATGCGCGAAAGGCCCAATATTGTTTATTGACACATAAGCGCAGCAATAACATTACGTCATCTATAACTAAGGGTGGTGTAATAATATTTACAAAAGTCAGGAGTCAAAAAGCAACTTTTTGAAATGTCGAAGCAATAAATTGCTAGGTTTCTTAAGACAGTGCAAGAAATACTTCAGTCTATCTGATTCTCCAACTATTTACACCAATTATATCCGTACTCTGAAGTCACCGTAGTTTAGTAGGTATTGTGGGTTTATTAGACGTGACGTTGGCCAGAACTAAATTTGAAAAACAAAAAAAATTCCGCTGACTACCTCTCAACAGATTTCTGGCAAAAACTCTAAGAGTAAATAAAATTGTCATAAAAAGTTTATCTCAACTCCGTATTATCTTTCAGCAAAGCTGACATTACAGTTTTTGCGATGAAAAATATACTTTGGTTTTACATCCTTTAATTAAACATATATTTTCATATAAAGCAGAAAATTAAAAACAAAAAATAATTAGACAATTATACGAAAACGACTTTATTTAGTCTGTCATCATAGTTCAGCTCCCAGCAAAATTTTGTTATCGTGTTTCTTCTTTTAACTTTTGTGTTATCATGACAGTTTAATGAGACGACAAACTAGAACCCCACAATGTTTAAACAAAGAACTGGAATTTTACTTGCATACATGATATACATACATCTATTCATTTAAAAACTCATCTACTTTTAGAACATGTCGCTAGCAGACTGAATTATGTTACATTCTAAAATAGTCAACACCAGGAATAATAGTATTGTCGTTGTATTCGTATTTACCAAATAAAAGTGCAATGAATAATTAACGAGTGTATTAAACCTCACCGACCTTTCTGCGAGAAAGCTGCTGTGAGGAATTCACCGAAGTAATGTTTTTTCATATTTCTTTTGTTCGAAATGTCCGAGCTGCGGTTTTGAACCACGGATTGTCGTCTAATGAGCAAACTATCTACTAAACTATTTCGATTCAATCCTGAATATGAACGCAACTGAATTTTCATTGTACTAGCTAGTACGTCGTCTTTATGTTACCTTTAATGTTCCTATGCTCAAGGACCCATATGAAGGTAAAGGCCAAATGTCTCACTTTCTGCTTAATAGACACCCCACAATCTTGGACAGCTTTAGACAAGGTGTACATAGTCTCTAAGAATTTAATAACACATCTTCAATGTCAGTAAATAAGCGCAAATCTCTTTTCAATGTGCTTTGATGCCAGATTCACCCGGTGGAAATCTTTACATCAACTATTTTATCCAGTGTAGTATGTAGATTCAACTGTTTTCAAATGATTCCACCTACATACATAATTGATCTTTACAACCCATCAGTTAGGATTACGGCCTAGCATCTCAACACTCACTGGGAACCTCCCGATTTCTAAACCGAAACGATTTATTTGGTACTCTGTTGTGAACTTAAGGACCTTATGTTGCATCTGAAAGGAATAATGTGACGATCAAAGTCCAATACCATAATGATAAATCATTCGCATAACTGTAGACCTTAAAACCACGCCACTTCAACTTTTCCATCAGACCCCCTGCAACAATATTTCTCAGCAAAGGCAAGGGAACTCTACCTTATGGCCTGCATCTATTCACGTTCCGTGCCATATAAGAGTCTCAGCAATGAAGGCAGTAATGATCATTCTGATTAAAAATTCCGTAATGAATTTTATAACCGGTCCACCAACATTATTTTCATTAAAACCCCTAACAACACGTGCTGATTATTGGGTATAACCAATAAAAGCCGAATCTGAAATTGTTAATAAACCAAAGGTATATCGAATATCGGTAATAATTTGGTAGATAATTATTAAATGGTTGCAAGTTGGGGCTTAGATTGGTAAACTAAGTGCTATTATATGTGAATTAGACAAATCGTTTTCCTAAGTGTCATAGTAAAGTCTTATATGAGGTTTAATGTCTACATTTCCTTTTATTTGGAAGCGTTTTTGTTTTTCTACTGTCCTACTGCAAATGATTTATATTGCTGCACTATTCAGGGCTGTTTATATGTTTAAATTTCTTCAGTTCCATATTTTTATAAAATTCATCCTATGTAATCCTAAATGTTATCCTAAATTCATCTTATGTAATCGAGCCAACATTAGAGTATGTCTGCATGTGAAATTTTACTTAGGAAGAGCAAACACGACAATATTGAACTAAACAAAAAACATTTTTCATTATTCAAGCCTGTCATTTATAAATTTGGTGGAGGATTTTGTTCTTGTTTTTTGTGATTACAACGAGATTGCTGTCGTATAGGTTTCGAACACAAACTTTGTGGTGCAACACATTGTTGACAATAACTTTTTGTTACTTCCGTTTTGTAAATTCTAATAGAAAATTTAAATACTTTCAAAGTCAGGATGTGTTTTGTTTGTTATTCTTTTTTTCTTTCGTTCAATAATATCGAGCTGTCACGTAGCACCTACACCATCTTTTTATATATTTTTTGTCTTTTTCAGTTCTTAATATTGCAACTATAACTTAATTCTTGTTGTAAATAAATACTTTATGAAGATTGTTTTTGAAAGAACATGTCATTCTAAGTATTGTCTATCGAAAGTTACGATATTGTTACGTTTTTAAATGTTAAGTAATGTTAAATGTTTAAAGTATGAGCTCGTAGATTGCAAATAAAATAAAAATAAATTTGTGTTAATTTTAATTAAATTATTCTGTGTGCCACAATTACTAGTCAATTGTTCGACAGATCTTTGTAACGGAGATCTTCAAACCATGATTACTCTCTTCAAACACACCGCGTTTTCACACAGACTGACTGAACTTTTATTGACTCCGTTGTCCGCTTTGTCTAGCCTTTTATATGGCAACGCAAACAGTCTGATGAATGCATCGCCTTCTCGAGATCTCTATAAATGTAAACATCGTTGTTTCATTGTTGTTATTTGTGTATTTTGTTTACACTTATTTTTCTGGTGTTTGTTGGTATATTTCTGTTTACTTGCTTTTTATGATGGTGTTACTATGTTACGCATTTATAATTTTAATATTAACCGTTGTAAAAGCAGAACACCAGTATCTAGATTTTTAAATGTTCGTAACAATATTTTCCTATCTATTTGGAAAATTATTGACTCTTCATCTTTTAAGGCCTAAAATGAGCCCTGCTCTGAAGTGAAGCGTATTCTATTGAAAGCGTTCTGTATCGATCGAAGCAAATTATAGTCAGAAGCGAAAAATGAGGCAAAACTTCCCATCCCCCTGTTTTCCAAATAATTTTTTCCCAACACTGCAATGTGTAGCCGAGCGTTGTCGTGATGGAAAATGACGGCCACGTGTCTGATCGCATATTCAAGTCGCTCTTAGACCAATTCTCATTTCAAACGAATGAATTGTTCACAGTTAGTCCAGGGTGGTTTTAGCAGCTCATATTGAATCACATCCTTCTGTACCCCCAAATAAAGAATATTACCTTGGCGCAAAGGTATTCTGCTTGCCTTTAGATTTTGTTCGTTGCCCGCACTTCACATATGAATGTGGTTCTCGCAAGGGATATTCGTTGCTTAAATTACTTCAAACATCATTTCATATTTGCATATACATACATTCATAATTGGTCATTACAACACTTCAGTCAGGATTACGACATAGCTACTCACACCATTGATGTTGTGTGTGTTAATTTTATACATGAGTGGCGTGACTTACGGTGTAAAGTCGACTGCGAACGACAAATTTTTGAGAAACTTTTCATGGTAATTTTCTTTACTCTCAGGGTTTTTGGCAGAAATCTGCTGAGAGGAAGTCGCCGAAGAAATACTCTTTGTATTTTGTTTTGATGTCTGGCCTGGGGCTCGAACCCTGGGTTTTACGTCTAATAAGCCAACACACTACCTACTAGACTATGGCGACTTCAAATATGTTTTTATTGAGACTCATATATAGGATTTCTTTTTATTCCCGTTTGTGCAACATTATGTTCTGGGTAATCGGAAGAAGAGCTGTGAAATTCGATGATTTTCATTAGCGGGTGCAATTTTTGTTTTTGTCGCCTGAATTACGTTTAAAGAAAAACTATAATGTGGAGAATTTTTAACGCGCTCTCAAATAATACTGTATTAAGCATTTCCAAACATTTCTAAGCTCAGCTGTGTAATCCATTCGCGCTTATACAATGGCAGCTACAACTAGAGCTTAATATTTTGAATTATTGTTAAAATATTTCCTTTTACTACACTTATATTAAATAAACATGCTGACTAACGAACTGAAAACAAATGGACAGACACGAAGACAACAACAAAATTAATATTATTTTATTTAAAGGAATACACAATAAGAATAACAAGAGGTTCAACGGATATTCTACGAATTTTTCCTGAAGGCAAAACAACTTATCCTTACAAAGAGAAGAGCAATAGGTCTTAGTCGAACTCATTCGCACATTTCGACATTTGTTCTTGCTATGCTCATAATTAAATGTGTTTCAAACGGAAATTGTTTTCTTAAGAAACTTAAGAAAGCAAAAGGATGAGACATCTTTGTTTTATTTTATTGTGTTTTCATTTAATTTAGAGCAAAAATGTTAAATAAACAAAATAAAATGGAAAGACAATTCTCATATCATTTTTTGTTTATTATCGTTGACGCAGTTCAACTATTTGTTTCTGTGTACGTGCTAGTTTATAACAGTTTTGTGCTATTTATGTCGGCAGCATTCATTTTAATGTATTATTCAGTAAAATTTAGTGTTTAAAGAATTTATTGTGTTGAAATATTATTTCGTTCTGTTTACATTCTATATTTTAAAATTAAAACACGGAATATATGCAGTCGATAAACTTCGAACATATGACATTACTTACTTCCTCACTTACTTAATTGGTCATTACAACATTTTGGTCAGGATTACAACCTATCTTCACACATCACTCATGTTGTGTGTGTTTATTTTTTCCATGGCAAGTGGGGCACTTACAGTTTAATGTTGAACGACAGATTTGAGAAACTTTTTTATTGGAATTTTATTTACTTTCCGATTTTTCGCTGAAAGAATGTCGGCGCAATATTTTTTTTCATATATCGTTTTGTTCGAGATGTTTGAGCCGTAGATTTGAATAACGGTCTCTGGCGCCACATACTAGACTACGACTACCTCAATCAATATCAAGAGCATATCAAGACCAGAAAATTCAACCTGTTGACTTTCATTCAACACTTAACTTTCAATTCCTCCTCAAATACCATCTTTATTTTATTCTATTTATTAATTACAGTACAATTACAAATTATATTCTAATTATATACGAGCGGAGTAACTTGACCATATGCTCGGTGTAGTGTCACAAACCAGAGTCTCTGGTGGGAATCGAACCTACAACCTTCACGCACACTACCCACTAGATCAAATACCATAAATAATGTATTATTTACGATAAAACTTCACAAAATATTTGAAAATTTAAAACCATGACCTATGCAACACCAAAGAATCCCTAGGAAAGTCGTATGTATCAAAAATTATACATAAGAGCCAGAATTATGCATTTTTTGAATTATTTAAGGTCTGTTTAAAATTTTCTTATTTTTATTTGGTTTAAAATAATGGCCATAACAATACTAACGAATAAAAAAAATATCGGACATCTAACTTTTTCTGAATTAAAGTTATATGATCTGATAAATTGTCATATGTCATTTATGATACACAGTTTGATCTACGGTTAAGTTCTTTCTGTTTTCTTTTTTTATTCCCCCAATGTACTGGACTTATGTTAACATGTTTTCATACAGGCTGTTTTTTAAGAACTTCCAATTTTGGAATTTAACAAAGCATCGAATTTTTTTAATCATTTGAAAGACCAATAGATGCCATTATGTATTGCATATAATATCGTTCAAATGTCCACCGTGACTTCTCTGGGTGAAACGCATCAGAAATGTACAATTTTCGATGATTGTGGCTCATAAATCAGGCTAAATTCAATGTAACATGAGCTGGTGTCAGACCACCCAACACAGGTCGAAAGAAATTGGTAATCAAGCCTATCGCTATCAAGATGACCTGGCCAACGTTGTTTTCAAAGGAACATGATCTACGCCAAACAGTGATTTTTTCGGAATGCACTCTCTTTTGGATCTCATGTGGATTGGTGTCATCCCAAACTGGATAATTTTGGTTGCTGTTGATTTGACAAAATAAACTGAATAAATAACAACTTATTTGACAGATGTACGTAGTTCACCACAATGCCTTCATAGATAATACCTGTTGTGAAACACAATATGAAAAATTAATGAATAGTGCACTGGTAGTGAGATACAGCATATGTATGTAAAACAATACTTGCATGTCGTGCTATAGATGACTCGATTCTGGTTTAACAGTGAAAATACCGGGTATATCCTACTATAATCCACAATAATAATACCACAGTTTATACTTGCCAGAAAAAGTCATTCAACTATTCACTCACGGCTCCAGATTTAGGTACTATTCCAAATGGAATAACGACCATGAAAAGTAATAAAGGGAGATACGCGCTTATTTATCGACAAGAAAGTGGCCTAGAGATTGTGTAATCCTATAGAGTGTGTACATTTAAAGCGTCTGTACACCCAGTGAGTGTGTACACCTAAATAGTGCGTACACCCAGAGAGTATCTCCAGGAGGAGATAGCGAACTTATCAACAAAGCTGATAAATTTGCAGAGACTGGTACAGTAAAATGAATAATGGTAGCATAAACATTACTCACTTGCAAAGGAATGATGGAATAATTAACTCACTTGTAGTAAGTCGCCGTAGTCTAATAGGTAGTGTGTTGACTTATTGGATGTATGGCCACGGTTCAAACCCCAGGCCAAACATTTCCATCAAAACGAAACATGAAAAAATAATTCTTCGGCGACTTTCTCTCAGCAGATTTCTGGCAAACACTCTGAGAGTAAATAAAATTGTCATGAAAAGTTTCTCAAAAATCTGTGATTTGGGGTCGACTTTAAATTGTAGGTCCCACAACTTATATATAAAAAACATACAACGTAAGTGACGTGAGAAAATTTGCGTTACGAACTTCATAGCAGTTACAATGGAACACTGGCATCTTGATGAACACGCCCAGAAACTGAGAATACCGCATAACAACTTCTGCAGAAGCTGTAATGGTGAGTAAGAAGATAAGACCACTAAATATTTTCCCTGATGCTTGGCCACCAAAATTTATGTGGTTTGGTTAAAATACTTAGCTTCATAATAGTATCGGAGTGACGGAGATTTCACAGATTTTGATGTCATTTTAAATATAAAATGTTCAATTAGTTTCATTTAAATTCTACAACTGCTTCTCGGTATGGAAATGGACGCAGTTGGTAAACAATTAACATAAAAAGCACAAAACCAGAAGAAATTCAATTGTACAAACGTTTTTAAACAAAAGCAACAGCAGCGTAAAATATTTCAAAAGAATATGAAATGAATGAAAAACAAAACTGAATTAATTTTCATGAACAGTGAAAATTACTTTCATTAACTAATTAGCTTTCTGCTGTCCATTTTCTTCCAGTTTTGGATATGAAATTCCATTCTGTTTAATTGAATTTTAGTTTTCTGTCTTGCAACTGTTCAGCACATTTTGGTTTAGTTGAGTATTGCTGTGGTGTGATGTTCATGTTGAGTTCATTAATTTCATGCAAATATTTCGGTTTTTTGTCTCTTTTTTGTTTAACCGTACTTTTTTATTTAAATCTGTAAACCGAATGGGAAGAATATCAAACAAATACCCAGATGACAATCGCTGCATGTCTCAAAAAGATTTGTTTTCATGGAACATACTGTGTACATAACTTCGCACAATTATCAGCAGTGCCAAGCGTCTCTGTGAGCCAGTTACTTTACACATACATACAAAAACAAAGCGATCTAAAAAAATCGTCTGGTTTTCCAAATGATTAGGATCCTTTTATACACCTCGTGTAGAAATGATTCAGTAGACGTCTATACAATTCACCAAAATGAGGAAAATATCGATTGTACACAATACTACACTCACACTGATCACATCACAGCTGTCGGGACTATTGGGAATTTTAAACATGATTTAAAAGTATAACTCCCACTTTCTGGGAGTTATAAAAAGTCTCCCGTTAACATCACCTCCATGTAATATGACCGTGCTCCCAAATCGCTCGTGCAGAGTATCCGATGCGATATAAGCTATGTGGCATGTACATTCGTTGTCAAATCACATACCATTTGTGTCGATATCATCTAATACAGGCCAAAAGACGTTGATAACCATCAACCTGTGGCCCCCGCCATTGACAATGGTTGCCTCGCATACGTCGTTTTCATAGAAATTTGCATTTCAGACGCCGCCAGCCCAAAATCCACTCCAAACATTGACTTTTTCGGGACGCATTGGACGCCCTTGGATTTCATCGTTTATCGTTTATTTGCTTATTTGATTGTTCACGTCAATTGTCAAAGTTCGGAAGTTCCTATTGAAGGGTACTGTATAACTAATGAATATCAACTACTCTCACATAGACTGAATCATGCAGTCAACCTACAGTTTAAAATCGATTCCGAAGGCCAGATTTTTGAGGAACTTTTTTTATTCTCAGAGTTTATGGCAGAAATTTACTGAGAGGAAGTCGGCGAAGAAATATTTTTTCGTATTTCATTTTGTTCGAGTTGTAGAACTTGGAGTTTGAACCTCGGTTTGACGTCTAATAAGCCAAAACACTACCTAATAGACTAAGGCAACTTTCCTTTGGTTACTTACATGTTTTAATTGCATAACAAAAAGTTTTTTTAAAAACTTGGGAAAAAAATTTGCTTAAAATGCATATTTTTGACATTGATATGTTTTTAGTCATACAGTCTTTTTCCTCCTCTTTTGAAGCCATGTATATGTGGAATATCGTAAAATTACACCAAAAGCTCATATCATTATATTACACCATGATGACGGGATTTGTTCAGCGGTTCGGCCCACTTAGAATTATATGGCGTTATATAATACAGGGCAAAACCAAACAAACATTATAATGAATTACAATCGATTTTATATTTAATATACACTGGCGAGCAAAAGTGGATACATAATAAGAAAACTATAGTTGTATTTTATTTTTTAAAATTAATAAACAAGCCATATGTAACTTTGACAATTCTTGAATTAACCCATTAGTGCGCAGAGTCCCTTATAACGGACTCTCGAATTTCCTACTATAACACTTCCAAACATTTTAATTCCTAAATAAAAAGTATTATATATTGTTACTGACATTCGAATGAATAAAAATTTATTACATTGTATTCAAAAAATGCGATCTGAGTGTTGCGTATATTATAGAATATTTTAAATATGATGTGAATTATTATTAGTTTTTGTGTTTTATTATTTGTGAATAAGTATAATGCAATACCATGCTCGTAATGTGACTTCCAATGTAACATCCCCTAAAAGTGGTACTGCGCTCGTAGTGCAATTGTTAAACGATAATTGGGTAAAATTTGTTTTCATATATAGACTAACAATTTCCGAAATATTGTTTGAACTGGAAGACCTTAACGACAATGAGCTCAATGGCGTTCCAATTTATACAATTCCCCCACTAGATGGATCCAATACTGATCAAGATAGCGATAAAAGTGATGATGAGCATGAAGAAAATCGTATGTGCTGTTTCTGTAAGCTAGCTGTTCCCAACGTCTCTTCTTATTGAAAAAACAAACAACAAACGTTCATTTGAAACCGATTGTCTTACAGAAACAGCACATTAATCACTTCGGTTTAAAATTATTATCTACAGCATGTAAAGTAGTACAGGATGGTGATCAATGGGATCAGAGTGACTGGGCATTAAATTTAACGTACGATTTTATGATCCAGTTTGATATATGTATGTGTGGGAAAAAGTGCATAGTCCACTATCAAGGGATTTGGTATAGTTGTTGGTGAAGTGCTTGATCACCTTTAAAAAATAATGTTCCACGTAATAAAGGATTCCACACTTTATAGAACGGGACTCGTTATATTTACTACTTGTTTTATATTCGTTAAATTACTGCGGCAACTATCATCGATCTGAATATGTAGTTCGGGAACTCTACGTAAAGGGCGTACAAATGTCTTCTTCGCTAAATCCAGGTTATGAAAAAAGAGAAAAGGGCATCTGTAGATTATTGGTTTAGTAATAATGGAAATATATTGCTCATACGATGGACGGATAGTTGTCACAAATGCAACAAATGTTGACATCAATTAAATTGTGCCAAGGATTCTTCGAAGAAAGAGATGTAGTAAATAATTTCTAACCTAAAGTAGTTTTTCGATATAACACGGCATGGGAGATGTTGATAAGATGGATCTATTAGTTGCAGTCTACCGCTCGCGAATCAGACATAAGAAATGGTGGTGGCCAATATTTGCATATCTCTTTGACGCCTCTAATGCTAATGCATGGCTGCTGCTAAAAAGGTTCCATCCCAATAGTCTGACATGTGCGTCTCTACACATTTTTCGGCGAAATCTTGATAATGCTTACCGTATTATAAACAAAATTGATGAATTGATACGATATGATGATAGAAACAAACTTAGTGAATATTCTAAAATTGAAAAACGATGTGGATATTACGGAAATAAAACAAATTTTATTTGCAACAAGTATGAAAAGGCTTTCATTCCTAAGAATTCTTCGTGACCTTGGGAGGCCTTCAGTATATTTGGATTGGTTTGAATTTCTCTTTTGTGGTTAAAAGTACTGTCCGATGACAAACGCCAACTTTTCCATTAATTTTTCTTGAAGAATAACCTTTTGGAGCTAAAGCGACTATGTTTATCTGAACTTTAATTGAAATTTTCTTCATTTAATTTTTTCCTCAAATTTCACAAAAAATTTGAAAATGGTTTCCTCGCCACTACAGCTGGAATACTAAAAAATTTGTAAAAATAATCGAAAAAATCTTAAGTAAAGTTTAAAAACAGAAAAGCGAAACGTGAAAAACTGAATAAATGAAAAAATTTCATTATAAAGTTTTTTTTTTAACAATTTGCGTCGTTGATTTAAGTTAGGTAGTCTGTGATAAGTTACTTTATTTTCAATTTTTTACATATTCAATATTTTATATATTTATTTGTAATCACTTATGCTCGCCAATATAAATGCTTGTGCAAATGATTTATACACATGTTGCAAATATTTTTTTTTTATTTTACAACTTACATAAAATACTCTTCTACTGGTAAATTTTATGATTTTTGGGTCAAAGGTTAGTAGTAAATTTATAAAGAAATTTCAAAAGCATCCTATTTTGTAACAAATTATTAAATTTGAAGATTTCGTTAAAATTTTTGGCCTTTTGACTTTATGCATTAATTAAAAGGAACTATTTTTCTTAAATTTGTTTCAATTAAATTTTCTTTTCAACATCGAACAAGAAGTCTTCATACAGTCAGTATATTACTTGGGCACCCAAAATTTTTATGTTCTTTCTCCCTTTTTCCATTTCTGTTGTTTTGCTTTTGCTTTACCTATTTTTTTTGTACTACAAATTCATAAAATTTCTTCTCGTCTGCCGGCAACAAGCTTTTTTCCATATTTCTACTCTCGGAATGCAATGAAATTTAAACAGAGTGAACAGAACAAAGGGTAAATATTTAGTATTAATTTGAGGCATGTTTGAAATGAATTTGCGGAGAATTCCCACTATAACCCATTCACTAATGAAACAAAATTAACAACATGACACCCAAATAATAAAAGGCTTCATATGAATTAATAAGGAAAAGAGGCATTTTATGCGGTATCAACAAACTTTTACTGAATCTTGTCAAACTTTAGTTAGCATAATTAAACAAAATTTATGCAAATTAAAAAATGGCCCAAAAATAAAAAGGTATCTAAAATTATGTAAATTTTTAAAATTATTTAAGCACTTTGAAAGTAGCCTCTTATTTCCACAAAAATTTTCTTTTTAAATTGTTTTAATTCAAATTATTACTAATTTCTTTTTAATCTACATTTTTATTAGTTTCTCTTAAATATTGAGGTCTTTAATAGAAATCAAAAAGTTTTTTATCGGACACATTTCATTGGTATTGTT
Source organism: Sarcophaga subvicina (assembly GCA_936449025.2). Lineage (NCBI taxonomy): Eukaryota > Metazoa > Arthropoda > Insecta > Diptera > Sarcophagidae > Sarcophaga > Sarcophaga subvicina. The sequence goes on from OW388080.2 coordinate 37,024,833, forward strand.
CCGCTACTACATACGTTTGTCTAAATGCTTGCTTCTGTAAAATGTCTAAAATCGTATCCTTTTTTTTATTATTTTGTTTATTTACAATCTATTTAAACAATAATAAGTAAATATTATAACGAACTAGATAATTTAACATACATATGTTATTAAACTTCAGCAAGCTTAATAACCTAAATTTAATATTGTATACAAATATCATTATTGAGATTGGCTCCTAAAGTTATCATTTCCTGAAAGGAAGATCTAATATATGAGCCCTTTTCAGTCTTCTAATTTCCTTCGTTTCATCTAAAAGAGTTATTGCAAGAATATTGCAGTGTTTACTAAGACTAGCTAAGTACTGCTGACTAAATCTATTTATTTCACTACTAACTGTGGGAATATCGAGATCCTTGTGAATTTGTTTGTTTGCTACAAACCATAGAGCATTTACAATCATTCTGAGGGTTTTTGATTGGTACCTTTGTAAAATTTTTATATTTGAATGGCTTGAGGTAACCTATAGTCGAATGCCTTACGTCCATACAGGTTTTAGTATTACCTTATAAATTTCCATTTTATTTTCTAAACTAAGTTCTGACTTAGCACCTAGCAACCAATACAATCTTTTTGTTTTTATGTCAAGATGTTCTCTTTTTGGCCATAATATGATTTTTCCATGTCAATCTTTTGTCAAGATGAATTCCAAGATATTAACAGTTTCAGTTTTTGGTAACGCAGATCCGTTAAAATATAATGAAGGACTTCTTCTCTTTTTAATGTAAATGTGACATGGTTACATTTTTGCGTGTTAATTTCAATTTTCCATTTTTCCAACCAATTTTGTAATACACCCGGCTCTCTCTAAACAACTGCAGACGCATCATATGATGATTGATCAGAATATAATATTGCAGTATCATCCGCATAAGTAGCTAAGGTGATGTTATTATTATCATATGTAAAAACAGTGTATAAAATAGGACCCAGGACACTTCCTTGCGGTACACAAGCTTTTATATCACATATAGAATTTTCATCAACAATTTTAACATAAAACGTTCGCTCATTTCAATAGGATTTTAGGAATAAATAATCGGTAGTATTGTTATTAATTTAAATAAGAGTCCTTCATGCCACACTCTGTCAAATGCCTGTTTTACATCTAAAAACACTGCACAACAATATAACTTTTTTCCAATGAGTTAGAAATAAAATTAACTACTCGATGGCATTGCTCCGGTGTTCCATGCTTGTGTCTAAAACCAAATTGGTCATCAGGTATTATGTTTTCTTTTTCCAGAATTGGAAGCAATCTGCTTTTAAACAACCTTTCAAATATTTTCGAAAATATAGGTAATAAACATATTGGCTCTAAAGCTCTTTTAGGTGGATGCATTACACAGCAAAAATCTTTCGTATAAAAAAAAAAATTAAAGTCCAGACTTGAATATTTTATGGAGTGACGAATCTAAATTTTGCTGATGGAGATCAAAAGGAAAACGGGTGGTATATATGGCGTCCAGTTAACCAGTTTTATATTTCAACGATATATTAAACCATGATTCCTATCTGTGTGTGTGAAATTAAAGTGACTTCATTGTCTATCCATCTTCTTCCTTGAGCAAGTTATTGTTATAGTTAGAATTTTCCTATATGCGTTACTTTATAATGAGCTGGAATTTTTATTGACAGTAGTAGTAAATTACGTAAATTTTGTTATCCCAGAATCTATTTGGCTAGTTTATTTTGTTACTATTAGTGGCTTTATTGTAACAGCAGTCACAATAAATAAAATTATTGGTAACAACGTACGTATGAAGGACCCATCGTCTTTATGACTCTGTATTTATTGTAGCATGATACACATATGTTTCAGAAATTAAATTCTTGTATATTGCACCAGTTTTAATATATAAAAAAGTGGTATAAGGGAAACTTTTCTGATAAATTATAATGTTTAATCGTTTGACTGCTAAGCGATTCTGGTGAGAATGTTCGAAAACTGCGGGACATATTTTGACTTAACGTCGCCAAATAAAATACTCTCATTTAGACAAATGTCAATAAATTTTAATAATTTTTTTCGTATCATAAAGAAATAATATTAATTGTGAATGTGAAAAAAATAAACATTAAAATGTTTTTTTTAACATTAAAATGTTTATTTTTTGAAAATTAATATTTATAAAAAGGTAACTAAGTTTTTTCTTCTCTTCTCTTATGATCAGCACGCAGAAGATACACTGAAACTCGCAGCGATTTTCGTAACAAATGAACGCAGCGCTTTTGCGCCGTGTAGCAGTCAAACGGTTAAGATATTAAATTCTGGTTGTTTGCTAAAAAAAGGAATGGATAACATTATTAATGCAAACAATTTAACTGTAGACTGGTACTGTGTTCAAATGATGTCAAATTACTTACAATAATAATTTCATACCAAATGTTGACAATAAATGTTGCTAACATTGTACACTATACTTGCTGTTAAAAGCATGTAAAATTTATACGTCAACATTATTACAAAATAACAGCAGCCTGTTTTCTTTCGCTGATAATTTTAACAAACATTTTTGTTCATTAAATTATTATTTTGTTGAATTTTTTATTTTGATTGTAATCTGCAGAAGTTATTCCTTTCTATAATTTTGCTATATTAATAAAAAATTAATCATTTTTAAGCTGCGTTTATATTACAATTAATTTTTTTCTTTTCTTAACTTTTTATTTTACAAAATATGTTATATTATTACATACCAGAGATATGTACAAACAAAATTTATGTTTGAACAAATAAAATAATGTTGAATTCCTTCAAATTATAAACACCGTAAACTTGGTATAAAGGCAATCATTACAATATCTACTGCATTTGATCAACATATTTCACAAATATGAACAAGGTCCGAAACTTTAGGCAATTTTTATATTATTCGCCAACATGTTCCGCTCAACAGTCAAAATTTTTCTTTAATGTTTATTTAATTGTGTTGGTTCGATCACTTGTCTAAAAGAGCCTAATGTTTTATGTCCATAAGTTTGATATTGTTGTATGTGTTCGTTAAAAATGTTTAATTTGATTTGTCAAAATGTATTTGGCCTATTCACACGACTTTGTATCGTGTATGTTGTATTCAAAATACTTCTCATTTGTGAACGCTCAATGCTATGCTGTATCGTGTATATTGTATTCCAAACGCCAAAAAGTGATAAGAAGAAGAACAACAGTATTTATAATTTGATTTTCAAGCAACCAAATGGAAAATATATGTACGAAAAATACAATTTTGATATGTCTATTGTTGACTTAAGTTACATAGAAAAAATTTTTATTTTTATTCTTCTTCTTGATTACTGGCATTTACATAAACTGATAGACGAAACCAATACAACTTTTAAAAACATATGAGAAAAATATGTATAAGTGTATCGGATTTTTATATGAAAGTTATCAACAACAAGCATACACTCTTGTATTTTCGTTCAACAATACGACGAATTGCTCAATTGTAACAATAAGTTGTATTGTATGCGTGAAAGCTACAATATTCATTCAGCAACAAAATATCGAAAGCAACAAAGTATCACAACTAACAGCGGTGAATATATGATCACCCCAACAATTTTGTCCTTGTGCAGCGAGGATTAAAACTTGCAAAAGCTCAGAAATACAGGAAAATAGGCAAACAGGCAAAAAGAAAACAACAAAAACGTCTGTCCAATTAACTACAAAATTAAACTGTCCTTTATTATTCGATTTCCGTATAAATTCTCCATGGCAAATTTACAAATTTAAAAACGTTACCATATTTTCGGCTATTATACTAGGCATATGATAACTTCTAAAGTATTCTTTGTTGTGAAACATACATAATTGGTCATTACAACCCTTCAGTCAGGATTACGACCTAGTTTCTCACACCACTTATGTTGTGTGTGTTAATTTTATACATGAGTGGCGGGACCTACAGTTTAAAGTCGACTCCGAACGACGGATTTTTGAGAAACTTTTCATGGCAATTTTATTTACTCTCAGAGTTTTTGCCAGAAATCTGCTGAGAGGAAGTCGCCGAAGAAATACTTTTTGTATTTCATTTTGATGTCTGGCCTGGGGCTCGAACACTGGCTTTTTTAATAAGCCAACACACTATCTACTAGACCACGTCGACTTTGTTGTCAAAGCCTTTTTCATATTTGTTGCAAATTAAATTTGTTTTTTCCTGCAATGTCCAAATTCTTTTTCAGTTTTAGAATATTCAATGATGTGGTTTCTGAAATCTTATCATGTAACTACCGTCAATTTATTAATGCGAGAATCTGTTTCATGTTTCAAGGTATAATGTACTTTCAGATCTTTGGGATGTATGCATCAAGAGATATGTAAATATTGGCTAACACTATATCTTTTCTCTGATTAACGAGCGTCGATTTTATCAACGCCTTCCATGAACCACTTTTGGTTGGGAATATTCACGATCCCATTACATTGACATCAAAATTTGTTACAATGGCATTATTATCCTTCCAATACAATATTTCCTTATCCAGTAGCCCTTTTAGGGGACGTTACATTGAAAGCCACTATTTTAAGTGGGATTACATTTTTTCATAATTTTTTTACATTAATTGTATCAATATATTTACAAATAACAAAACACTAAAAATAACGAATATTCACATCATATTTAGAATGCCTGTTCCGTCGGAATGTTGTTATGTAGGTACAGTAGAAAATTCGAGAGTCCCTTATTAGGGTTAATCTCACAATTACTAAGATGGCCTTAAATGTTATTTGTTTTTTGTTAAAAGAGAAGTTTGAAATTAATTACTTTGAAGTCTTAGACTACAATGGAGTTTCTAAAAGTCTCGAAAAACAATAATTTTCATACTTGTAATAAAATGTAAAATTAATTTCTTGCTGTAATTTTTTATTGCTTTATTGTTTTATGTTTAAAACATTTCAGTTAACATTAGATAAAGATTTATGATGTCAAGGAAACCCATGTTAATAAACCATGGAATAAGTAAAGTAAAGTGAATAATATCTGCGGATGTTGCAGAATCATTAGAGTTTCTTTATTGCCCAGCAACTATATTCTTCGTATTTTAAAAGCCCATTAAAAAGTTCGTTTAGAGTAAAAGTTTGGCAATTAAATTTATTTTAATTCCAAAAATAAATTTTATATTTATATGTGGAAACCTATGCATGTGGTTGTTAATATTTGAATTTAAGGAATTTTTGTAAATAGAATCCTTGTTGCTATTGAATATTTCAAATTAGGTGTGTACGATCCGTTTAGTTCTGTTTTCTATTTGTTTATTTACTATTTATTTATAGTGTAATCAAATAATTAAATTTTTTGTAAATATTTCTCAACATAACATTTAATTATATGTAATAAGATAGCTTTTAAAAATATTTACAATACTATAAAAATGTATTGTTAAAATAATGTTGTTCTCAATGGAGTGCGACATTTACTTGTATATATTCCTGTATCAAATTTGCTTATTATCCCCAATGATAGATTGTAATTAAAGATTGTAAATAAAAAATATGAAAAAAAAACATAACGACACTCATAGAGGAAGTGAACAGAATATTGCTACTGCAGCACTAAGTTTAAAATAAAAAACGCCGAAATAATATTTTTTGTGGTTCTAAAATTATTGACTTTCGTTTTTTGACTTTGAGCAAAAAATGTTTAATTTTTTAGCGATCTGGGTTTAAAGTTTCTGTAGTCTAGTAGGCAATGTATTGATTTAATAGACGTGAGGCCAAGGTTTAAACTGACACTTGAGTTAGACACAAATGGCACAATTAACAATTTCTGAGGTCTGGAAAATGGGCAAGATAGACAAATGGAAAACCAAAAAACCACTGTAAAATATTGTTTCAAATAATACAAATTGGATTAATATAATTTGTAAATTGAATTAACAGTCGTAAGGCCACGGTTCAACAAAACTAAAATGAAAAAATAAATCTTCGACGACTTCCTCTCGACAGATTTCTGGCAAAAACATTGAGAGTAAATAAAATTTATATCCAAAGTTTTTCAAAAATCTGTCGTTCTCAATATACTTTAAACTGTAGGTCCTGCCACTCATCTAAAAAATTAACATACATAATATAAGAAGTGTGAGGAGCTAGATAGTAGTCTTGACTGAAGAGTTGTAAATACCAATTTAGTAATAATAGTAGTAGGATTTATCAATTATAGCTTGTACAAGAGTTGAACTCAAATGAACATTATTTAATTCGCCTTTTTGCTGATAATGCCAGTAATGGACAGTAATGGATATTACAAAAATATATTCATTCAAGCTGCAAGAAGCATCGATGTTATAACGATTTATCACGCATCTGTGCATCATTTGAATATTTGTAGCAAAATTTATTTATTATTGCATAGAGATAGTGGAGAACCGCAGCCAAACGATTTATTGTGCATTCTACAACTTGCCACAAACCTGTTGCCTTAGCAAACTTCAGGACGCTGTTCGAATAAGCCTTGCTTATTACTCAATTTAATAAAGTCCCATGTGTTTCCTTCTCAGCTGCATTAATGCCGCAGAGGTTGTAAATATATAGACTTGTTACCTCATCACGTAGTCTACATATTAAAAGAAGTGATCTTGGAGCTTACATCCACCGAGTAACCGGAGTTGACAATTATGACGCTTGAAAAACACTGAAAACAGTAACCTACACAGTCTATATAGAAGGAGAAAAAAATGTTACAATGTTTTGAAAAAAAATGTGTTAGAAGCAACAGATATGCAGAGTGAAAATTGGTGATAAAGTAAAAAAGTAAGAAACATTTATTTTTACAAAAACCAGTTTTTCGATTTTTACACACAAAATTATTGATTACCCAAATATTTTGTAATCTATTTTCAAAATCCAAAATTTTAAAATATTTGTTTTCCTATTTTTTCAATTTTCACCATTCTTAATTGCAAAATTTAATTAAAAAATATCAAATAAGTGGCGACATCCTTAAAGTGCATTATGTTGTGAAGAGATTGACACTTCGTTTGATAAAATAGGACAATATAAAAAACCCTCCTCAAAACCTAAAAAAAAACATAAATAAGCAAAACAGACGAACAATTTCAGAGGGAAAGAAATACTTTTTGCTATTATTTATTGGCAATGTGTCAAATACCGTGTAGCCTGTGTTTACCCTGTGTTTACGTCGACTGGTAAAATTCCATTTACCATCCTCTGGCTTCTTCTCGATAGTCTGATGCATAAATCAAATCGTTTCTGAAATTATCCAAAAAAAGATTAATTTTTCCCAAATCCGTTTGATTTGAGAAGAGTTATTGCTTCTAAATACCTACCCTTTCGCCGAATATACTTTTCCGAATTCCTCTCAATTCTCCACAGAAAGATTCCACCCTCCTCGCGATCTGATCTGTCAGCACAATCGAGCAAATTCCTATATGGCTTAGGCATGCATTGTGTTACGGATTTAGAATTTTATTCCAAGCTCATGTCAACCTCATAAGAACTGAGTGTTCTGATGGCGGTTTGGCTATAACTTAGTTATGCTATGACTCGTCCTCTGTACTTCCTGTTCAAGTTTAGTGAGAACATGTTTCGATGACGAAGACTTTGAAGACTTTAAAACAAACAAGGAATTTCTTCATGGGATCTGAATAATTCACTCCTGAATTAATTTTTTGGCATTCAATGTCTCATATTGATACTTTGATCTCTGTGGAGTGAACCATATGGAAAAGTCTTTTGAAATCAATTCATTTGCAAACACCACTCATGGCCTCTATGTATGTTTATTTCTTTCTCTGTACATGTGAACATTTCAAATATTTCATGCCACAAACGCACTGACCTTGTTTCAAAACAAAAAAATTTTGTTTTGACGCTAAATTTAATTAGAAAATCAGAATTTGTAATTGGTTTTTGAGTGTGTTTTTCTGAACATGAATGAAAACAAATCATGGAAATTTAATTTCCAAAATAAAATCAATAGTTTAAATTGGCAATGAAAATAAAATAAAAAGTGGGTAGACAAGTAATAAACAATTATTTTAGAACTTAGCAATAGTTTAAGATCATTCTCAATTTACTTTTACAAGCGATTCAATTGCAATGTTTTCATGTGTAGATAACATTACTAACATTTAATTGTATCCAATTGTTATAAAAAATTCTATTCTGTTTTTTACTTTTTGGTAAACTATCAGATTTTAGAATTTGCTAATCTAACTTGTAGAGGTTGGGCCATTTAAAAAAGTTAAAATTTAAAAAGGCAACAAACCAAAAACGGTTTGAAATTTTGTCAAATTTATTCATTTGTTGTGAAACACAATTGTTCCAGTTAGAAATGCAATATTATTTCATTCATATCCTGCCTCGGATGGCCTCACAGTACCTCAATCAATCGGACCAATTTTCGTGCACTTTTTCCATGGTATAGGTTTGTATTTCGACAATGGCATCAAATGCTTAATTGCCTCTGGTTTGCCGGCATAATACTTTTCTTTAACTGCGCCCCACCGATAATAGTTCTACAGTATCAAATCGCAACTTCTTGGCAGCCAATTGGCATCACCATTTCAGCTAATTAAACGGCCATCAAAAGTTTGACGCAATAAATCGATTGTGCCATATTTAGATGTGTACCACATCAATACCATGAAGAGCGGCTACCAAAAAAATGGCGCAAGAGATGTCTCCATTGACCGTCCTCATTTTTAAAGAAATATGTGCTAATGATGACTCCGCTACACAAGCGTGCATTGTATGAGCACGTGTGGGTTTCTGAGCTCCAAATACGGAAATTTTCTTTATTAACGTACCCACTAAGATGAAAATAAGCTTCATCCGAAAAAATGATTTTTTTTGGCAAAATCTATATCATGGTACAGTTTCACGTTGGCGCATCTGACGGATGCGAAAATCGAAATCACAGCGGATGATCATGAGGTTTCAAGTCTTGAACCTATTGTATTTGTTAGGCGTCATACCGAGATCTTTTACGTGAACCGCTACATGAAATGTTCAATTCTTCAGGACGATGACGAGTTGATGCTGATGGCTCTCATCCACAGCTCCGATATTTTTGAGTGTACGCACTGTACGAGCACGCTCACCCCTTGACGCATCAACAATGAAACCAGTTTCACGAACTTTTGCAATAGACTTGCGTGTACCGAGCACTGTTGTTCCAATTATCTTTGCTTTGGAAATAAATTTCCAATAAATCTTAACGTTGCTCAAGCGTAAATTCATTATGGTCAGATTCGAAATAACCGATAAATGGTCCACACGCTGTATGAGCCGTAGAAGCTCCTGTCAGTAAAATTTGCTAAATTTTTATGTCAGTAAAATTAGGTTTAAAAATATATTTAATACTTTTATTGGAATACCATTATTCCTGTAAAACCCTAACAAATATTAACTCAAAGCAGTGTGAGGAAGAGGTAAAAATTGAAAAACAACTTAAAATATATCAAGTGTCTGACGTATTTGCAAAGAGATTTTGTGTTCTTAATGCCAAATACCTTCATATTGAAAAGCAAGAAATAAACTGAAAAAATATCTACGGAAAAAGGTGATAAGATTGTATTGAAAGTATACAAAGGAATGTTTCATAATAAAACACATTCCTAAAGTGTTAAAATGTCTTAGATTCTTTATGAAATTTTTATGAATCATAATAACAATGGAGATTCAACCCTTTCCACTCCAATATTGAGTGTCACTCGACATTGATTTTGTTCCACCAGCTCTACTGTCGAGTGACACTCGACATTGTGTAATACTTCTTTTTGCGGACAATTTTAAAAAAGGTGCGATTTTTTTACTAAAATTTTTGATAAAGCCGTCTTACACTAGCAACGAAACGTGGCAACAGCGCTGATTTCTACAACTGTCACTGATTGCACTGTTATAATATTTCTGATATAGTTGTTATTACATTGTGATACGCACCGCGTCGTAAACAATTTATCTCTATGCATTATCGTGCATTTATTATATATAATAGAAATAATCGTGCCTATGTCATGGATAAAAAAATAGAACAAAATGCGTCTAAAAGGCCAATAGCCGAAAATATAGAGGAAAACGAATTTGAGAGTAGTGACGATGAGGACTATATGGGAGAGTTGGACAATGTATTTAAAACTTTTTGCGGCAATGACGAGTGTGAAAATGAAGATAATATTCCTAAAGTTCCTGTACCATCGAAGAAAAAAAAATCTGATCCAGGACCATTGGCTGCCGCCCTAACAGACTCGGATTCTTCCGACGATATTGTTCGAAGAATACGCAGAGTTTGTAGAATTTTGAGTAGTGATGAAAGCATTTATGATATTCCGGTTGCAGACCATTCTTCGTGGGTGGATGTTTCCAAGCAAGATAATTATTATCCAAAAATTGATTTTACAACTGGCAGTAAAGTAACGGGCCCTCAAATTTCATCATCTTCAAATTTTTCAATTATTTTTTACCGATGAACTAATAATGAAAATTGTGTCCGAAACAAATAAAAACAGTCAACCCTCCTATAACGCGGTGAGTGCGTACCGCGTTGTATGGAAACCGCGCTATATGAAACCCGGATTTAACCATACAAACCGTGCTATAAGAAACTCAGAATTAGTACAAATCCATTATTTGTACCGCGTTGTATGGAGACCAAGACAAGATAAATTTATAAATTATTTTTATTGAATTAAAGAGTTCAAATAAAGATTGGCAAAAAAAAAACAATTAAACAAAATTAAACTAAAAGAATGTTTTCCAACAAAAATAAGAAAGACTTTTGTAAAATTATATAATTTTTGAACATTCATCCTCACTGTCAGATATGAGTTGCAGAAAATTTTTTGTATGTACTGTGAAAGAGCTCTGAGATGATTAAAACCGATGTCGTAGACGGCTATGAGATAAGCTGACATGTTTATATAAACATGTTGTTTGTATATCTCGGCTGTGCTTTTGCGTCGAAAATAAAGTTGATATTAAACCCTTTTACAATGCTAGTTACTAGAGGCTGTGCGGAAGGAACTTATGTGATGTTGTTGAACGGAAAACGTGCTGTAAGAGGACCGCGTTATAGGAGGGCTGCCACAATATCAGCACCTCCTTATTTGGAAATCGTGTTATATAGAAACCGCGTTCTGAGAGTACCGCGTTATAAGAGGGTTGACTGTATGCTGCTAATATTTTATCTACAAAACATGGACGGATGTAAATGAAATTGAAATGAAAGCATTTTTGGGAGTTGTAATCAACATGGGTCTCATCGAAGTTCCTGAATTGCAAAATTATTGGAGTAAAAGTTTCCATTCGAATATTCCATTTTTTGGTAAGATTTTTTCGCGAAGAAGATGTATGCAGATATTTTGGACATTACATTTAGAAAAAATACTAACAGGAACAATACCAACCTGGAACACAAAAGGTGAACAATTTTCTTTTACATATCGAATCCAAATGTAGACAACATTTTGTACCCGACAAATATTTATCAATAGATGAATCGACTGTAGGTTTCAAGGGTAAAATTTCATTATTAGCATATAATCCAAAGAAGCCTACAAAATGGGGCTACGCGATTCCCAGAAATGCTACATATATTCTTTTGTTCCATGTTATGGAAAAATAACAACTGATGGACTAATAAAGCCAGTAATACCAGTAGAATTCTATTACATCTGTACAATAATCTACTCAAGTCTATACCTGAAGCTACTGGATATCACATATTTACAGATAGATTTTACACAAACTTAATTTTGGCCAAGAAATTATTTGAAAATATATGCTTTTTGACCGGCACAATTATGCCTAACCGAAAAGGACTACTACAAGAAATAAAAAAAACTCAAGTTGCCGAGAGGAGAAACAATTGCTTTTCGCAAAGACAATACTCTTTCACTAGCTTGGTGTGATACCAGAATAGTGACAGTGCTAAGCACTTTTTATACATCCGATTCACAAATTATCCAAAGGAGACCTGCAAGGGGTAGAGGAAGAAACATAGGAAGTCGTACGCCAACTATAAACACAAGAACCGAAGTAAAAAACCAATCGTTATAGTTAATTATAATAAATACATGGGTGGTGTTGATGTGTCCGGTCAATATACCTCTTCGTACTGTTTTATAAGAAAAACACTCAAATGGTGGAGAAAACTATTTTTCTGGGGGCTAGAAGTCTCTATTATAAATTCATACGTGTTGTATAAAAGTGGAGTGTAAAAAATGGAAAAGTAGCAATGAGTCATATGAAGTACAGAAAAACTTTGCTCATGTCACTCATTGGAGACTTTAGGGCACCCGAAACAAGTCGCAGAACCACGGTTGCGGCAGATACAGAATAACGTCTCGATGGAAATCCTCACTTTATTTATTTACAACTTGGGGGAAGCGCAAGGATTGTGCTGTGTGTTCTAACCGAAAAATAAAAGAGGGGAGAAAAGAAACATGCTATTTTTGCAAAACATGTGAGGCAAAACCTTCGCTTCATACCGGTATTTGTTTCGAAAAATACCATACCAAAAGGCATTATAAAGATTAGAATTAAGAATTATAATATAGTATCCTGTAATTACTCATAAAATAAAGTTTATCATATAAGAAAAAATCAATTTTATTTACAAAATACGAAAAAACCCCTAAAAGTTAAAAAACGCAACTTTAGCATGGAGCTGGTGGAATAAAACGAAAAAAGGCTTGGAGTGGAAAGGGTTAAGTATCCACGTGTAGCTAATACACAGCTATTATTATGGAATGCAATAAGTTATATGTATAATTAAATCTCTAATAGTTTATGCCGAGTATACTCCTCAGAATGAAATGAAAGAAAAATTATGCTTGCATGTTATTTTACCCACTAGTGTTGGGACCTACAGTTTAAAGTCGACTCCGAACGACAGATTTTTGAGAAACTTTTCATGGCAATTTTATTTACTTTCATAGTTTTGCCAGAAGACTGCTGAGAGGAAGTCGCAGAAAGATATATTTCTTTCATATTTCGTTTTCCACGAAGTGTTTGAGTCTTTTTTGCCATGAACGGATATAGTATTCAACAACGCAAGAATTGACAAATTGTTTTATCATTTACGATGGTCATAAACGTGCTACCGAGACGACTATTTGCCATGTGGTGAATAAATTCCAATCCGCTATTTTGATCAACATATATACGTCGACGAAACGTAAGATATCGCGAAAACATCGCCATTCTTCGTGAGAGTAAGCGGTAGAAACTGAGGCAATTTATTCTAACTCGGTCTTTCGAAGATCACAACTTTGCAAATTATGTGTTGTGTCATTAGCATATATCCGTAACAGATTCAACAAATCTAGGAACAGAAAGCAAACGAGCATTGGCGATAATCTGCATGAGCCAATTAATGACATTGGAAGTTAATTGAACTAGACCTAAAGAGCATGCGATTTGTCTCCTTAGGCATTTAGTTGGGAGTTTCTTACATTACTGGGTTAAATGGTTCTGTAAATTTAAGAAAGATTAACAGATCAGAGTATCTGTAGGGAATGGAACGCACAATCCCGACACTCGGTGGTCAATGCACTACCCACTAGATACCTATATTGTTATATTACTTCCACTTATATTTACTCACCAATTCTTGAATTTATTTCGAAGCGTTTATTCAATCTAAATGCAGAAGAGTTGAAACAACAGGATAATTTTTCGTTAATATCTTTAATTTCATCTTAAATTGTATTACAAACCAATTGTTTCATGTTATGTTTAATGCACGCGAGAACATTCCTCGTAGTTTTGTTTGGGATGTTTCTTTAAGATAATACTTTTAAGGATTGCGGAATATTAGGTCACCGCAGTCGTATTGAGCTTTAATGGTTCTGTGATGATTCGATATTCTTGAGTCACCTAATTATTTGAGACACCTCGATGATCAAAAGTCATAATGGCAAAAAAACGCATTCTGCCTTGAGCTTATATTTGATCGTTATTTGAATGACACTACCAAAGAAAGGTGTACATAGATGTTGTTACGAAAATGGAAATGTCGTTTAACATCAACATGATTAACAAATGCTACACTAACAAATACAGCGAACTTGTTACAAGTAAACCAACAATATCGGCATGAAAGAAACGGGGTTAGACAAGTGAGCGAGAGCGCAACAACAAGCAACGTGAACAAAACAGTCGTGGTGTGAAGATCTCCGTTGAAAAGATCTGCGTTGTAAGCAAAGAATAATAGGGAACAAGCTATTATTGTAGTATTCGTCAAGTTGGAAATAGTGGCACACAAAAGTAGTGAGAACACTAAGGAATTTGATTGAAACGAAACACCAATTTATTTTTATTTTGTTTGCAATCAACGAACTCATGTTCTAAACGCTTTTAAAAAGGTAGAAACTTAACAATATTGTAGTAAACTGTTAAGGAAAATCGTGGAAGCTATCACTTCTTGTTGTTTTCAAATGAGGGACAGAGGCACACCTCTTTGCAATGAATAAACTGAACAATTTCCAAACAATTCCGTATATTATACGATATATTATGGTTATATTTTTATTGCAAAAGAAAGGTGATATGAATTCCTATATTTTATGGAATAAACATTTTCTCAAATATTACTGCCGTAAAAGCTTTAAGGAATATGTATGTATGTATAACAGATAATAATGCTTTTACCTTAAACTAAATTTTGTATATTTTTTATAAGCACTTTTTTACATACATACATACGTGTTTGTATTTATATACATACATACATAGATATATTTCATGTATGTACATATGTACAAAGGAAATTCTAGTTTACTCCCTATGCTTGATTTTGTATTTAAAATATGTTTTAGTAAAGCCATTTCATTTTTAGCAACTAAAGTATTAGAAAATTTTTATTATTTTTACCACTTTACAGTTTATTTTTATATTCACAAATTCCACAGTCTGTTAACAAATAAAAAAATCGATATGAGAACTTATTTATTAATGGATTTATAAATTTTAAAGCATTTTTTATTTATTCGTTTTCTTTAGTTGACATTTATATAAAAAGAAAATCATTATTAAACCAGATATTAACTCACGTATAAAATTAACGCACACAACATGAGTGGTGTGAGAAGCTAGGCCGTAATCCTGACTGAAGGGTTGTAATGGCCAATTATGTAAGTATGTATTAATAGTAAACTTCACATGATATCAGTTCAAATATCCTGAAATGAATGAATTTTCTGAATTAATTTATCACAAAATACATCATACATCAGTCAAATAACATATTTAACCCATTAATGCCCGCATTACTTTTTTTTCTAACGGTTACCGTTTTGTTTTTTTACACTCAGTTTCCTCTCAAAGCATAAAAACTACGGCAACCTCTGCTGGCAACTAAAGTTGCCGCTGGGCACCAATGGGTTAAAGTACAGCCCTCTAGTCAGGGTTACAATTTAGCTTCTCGCAGCTATAAAATTAGTTCCCATATTCCCGTATGTTTTTCCATGTTTTCGTATGTGGTCTACTAGGTAGTGTGTTGGCAAAAACCCATGGTTCAAACCCCAGCACAGACATCACAACAAAATAAAAAAAGTATTTCTTCGGCGACTTCCTCTCAGCAGATTTCTTACAAAAAAATTACCATGAAAAGTCAAGTCTTTCGGAGTCGACCTTAAACTGTAGGTTCCGCCACTCACATATAAAATTAACACACTCAACATAATTGGTGTGAGAAGCTAGATCGTAATCCAGACTGAAGAGTTGTAATGACCAATTATGTATATTTTACACTGATGTTGATCATTAAGTAATAAATGTTAAAAAATGGAAAATATATTATAATTGCGTTAACTTGTATAACAAAATAAATAAAACCAATTAAATAACAAAAAAACAAAAAAAAATCAAGCAATGAAATGCAACAATTTAATGCTTCCAGACATAAATATTTCAACCGGACGCTTAAATTTTGAAAAAAATTTTGGACTGCATCTGGACTTCTGAGCTTTTTTTATTTCATTCATTTTTTTTGTTTTCCCCTTTTGAGTGAGAAAACACATTTCGCTTTCTCCATTTTTCCCGATATATTGATCTAGCAATCAAGTCGTTGATTGGTATTCAATTGACGAAAAAATATTTGAGGATGGTATTTGTCTACTTAATGCCAGGTAAAATATTCAATTAGTTTTGCATTTATAGGATTGCCACAAATAATATATATTATTTATCTTTTTAAAAGAAAGTTGAATTTAACTCATTTAACTTACATATACAAAATTATGTGTAAATGTTTGTCTTTCATTTAGACCAAAAAATTTTGTCAAGTAATTGTTAGCATTTAATTCTTGGAAGAATATCTGTGCAATTTTTTACTGGAATATTTTAAAAACAGTCGCCGTGGTTTCTTACACACTACTTATGTTGTGGGTGTTAATTTTATACATGAGCGAAGGGACCTACAGTTTAAAGTCGACTCTGAACGACAGATTTTTGATTTTTTATGGCTATTTTATTTACTCTCAGAGTTTTTGCCAGAAAGCTGCTGAGAGGCAGTTGACGAACAAATATTTTTTCATATTTCGTTTTGCTGGAGATGTCTGGCCTGGAGTTCTAAGCTCTGTTATCAATAATTTATAAACTGTATTAGGTAGATAGATCGGTGAAGCTGACTTTCTTTAGAATCCAATATTATCTTAAAGTGATACTTTCCTCACGTGCTGCTATCTGTAATCATAGGGATCACGAATCAAATTTGTTTCAAGTTTGTACAAGTGAAATGTTTTATGCTGTAAATCCTACTATCGAAAATAGAAAAGAAATGAATAAACTGCTATGACAACAATATATTACGTGTTCTTCTTAGATTCCATTTCGGTATAGTGACACACACTCAGATACACTCGCTGACCCAAATGGCCATTGTTAGGTAAACCCCTTGTCATGATCCATTAGTAATAGGTTTGAACCACACCGAACTTCGAATGAAACCGGTCAGTTCTCTTAGTGGCACGTTCGCCACCCTGTCCAGATTTTCAAACATTCTCTTACCCAAAGACCGATGACGTCTTTCCTGAAGTACAGGGCACATTGTACCGATTCCGTTTCTTCCGCATACCGGCAGCTTCTGCAGTAATGCTGGTGGGGCAGACCGAGCTTGTTAGCGAAACTGCCAATAGTGCCGAGACTCGTTCCTCTTAGAATGCAAAGTGTACTCTTGTCAGACTCAAGTAGTTCCCTGGTTCTCCCGCTGTCCACTGCTAGACACAGCGGTTTTAAAATTCGGCAAACAAGTATATTGAACCAACTACGGTTTGTTGAATTCCATACTGATTTTCCAACTTGAAAAAAGTATTTTTGTAGAGAAGCATGCACCTGCCGTCTCTTCCTCAGATATCGTCGATCCATTCCATGCCAGTTCGTCCGCCTTTTCATTTCCTGTTACACCAAAATTGGCCCGGGGCCCTGTAGAGGCAGGATTTGTGTCAACGTATATGATTTGACGAGATGGGATACCAGCGCTATGATTGCTGATCAAGTCTGAAAGAGGTAGGTTTCTGGTTTCAACCATTCAATAGCAAATATCTTCGCCTGAAATACGCTGACCAGGTTATCGAAATACAAAAGATAATATTTTTACAATCTCGCATTAAATTTATTTTCAATAAATCGTAGGTTTTCCCTTTAAATTGCATGTAAAACAATGCTTGATAAAAACTAATTTCTATCATAGGTTCTCATATATTATTTTCCTTGCAAGAGGTATTTTCAAAAGTTTTATTGTACAGCGTTTATCATCCATCTAAACGAGAATGTACTTTACAGTTGTTGATGGTGTTGAAGTGCATGCAAAGTATTAATCGCAACAACAAATGATAAAAACAATAACAAAAGCAATTTATAACATTTGTTACAAATCACAAGTTAACATTACTCATAAAAGTTACACAAATAATCATGATATGAACACTGTGAGTATGTTCTCATACTCGCATAAAAAAGGATAAGAAGAAGAGAACAGATTCTGTTCAACGATTTTTTTTTCAAAGATTTCATACAATGTTCAAACAGTATTGTACCGAACAAAAGTAACCACATGGATGAGAACTTTTTAATTTATTTCCCAGTCGTTATAGGGTAGAAACCAAATTTTTTTTAAATATCAATTACTATTTAAATATACTAGGTGCACCGGTATGAAGTGAGCATCATTTACACACATTTACTGTGACTCTGTAGGTTCGCATCAAATGCTTGTCGAGGCATATGGTGGTCATACTCTATTATAAGAAACATACTGAAGATGGCTTCGACGGTTTATAGATAAAGATTTAGATGTGAGAAATGAGGAACGTTGAAGGCAATTAATAAAGTTCGAGGATGCGGGATTGCATTCAAAATTCAACGAAGATGACACTTTGAATTAAAAACAAATAGCCGATATGATGAATGTTACAACCCAAACAATTTCTGGAAGTTTAAAAGCTATGCGAAAGATTGCAAAGTCTAGGAAATGGTTGCCACATGAATTGAATAACAAACAGATGGAAAACCAAAATCCATTTGAGAAATGTTGAATGTTTTGTTGCAACTGACCCTAATTTCCATAGCAAAATCATCTTTCGCAATGAGGCCTATTTCGGTACAAGTCGGTACGATCACATACGAAACTGTAGAATACGTATACAGTACATTCCGAAGAAGACACTGTTTGGTGTGGATTTTGAGCTGTCGGCATCATCGGTTGATATTTCTTTGAGAACGACGTTGGTAAGGCCATCATGATCAATTTCTTTTGGCTTAAATTGGCTAAGTTAGACCCCAACGACATGTGGTCTCAACAAGGCGCCGCTTCGTTTCACACAGCTTATGTCGTATTGTATATTCTGCTAGAACGTTTAAAGAGCATTATTTCAAGTAGATATGATGTGATATGATCCCGATTTATTTTTCAAACTCAGGGAAAACTGGACATTTTGTGTGTGGGAAATATTATCCATTTTTCACTTCTATAAGTTGTCTGTAAAGTCACATAATCCATAAAGTAGTTCATTAAGAAATTGAAAAAATTAAAGAATAAAATACTGTGGATATTGGCGTGCTTAACCATGGGAAAATTGTTGGCGAATTTTTAATTGAAATGCTTGATCTACAAAGCTTGGAAACTTATTACTAAGGCTTTATTTATAATCTGTTCTCAAACCGCTACACATGGATAAATTTAACACACCCGATATGAATGGTATGATAATTCAAACAGCTAGCATTTATAGGTGTATGTATAGTGTGACAATATAAACAGTTTGCTTTTAAAGGGCTGTCGTATAGCTTAAGAGTTCAGCTTAGTTAGTATCACACAAGTTAGAACTACGACTTAAATAACTGTTCGTATATTAAGTTATTGCAGTTAGTTAGTTGCATCGAATTGTTGCTGGCGATGAAAAATAATTTTGTTTTCAGAACGGATAAAATCATGGTTTAATATGGGACTACTATTAACTTTGGGTGCAAACCCAGATCGGTTCTCTTGGTCTGAATTGGATGATCTGGACCCCAATCACATATGGTTTTAACAATGCCACTCATTACTTATTCCGCATGAGGGATTAGATTAGGTGATGTAAACTGACCAATGAGATCATATGCTTTGACCTCGTTGGTCATTTTTTATGAAACTTCTTATGTGGCAGAGGGCCACAGGTCAATGTAACACATGCCATCGGTTACAGTCAGTCTTATTTATGTGCAGAAATATGAAAAATTAGACCTTACGAATGCGCTCCCCACAAAGAAGTTGTGGCGGTCGTTTGAATGGTGTTATTGTTCCGTTTTTAACTTTTAAAAACGTTTAAAATATGAGTTCGTAGATTGCAAATAAAATAAAAATAAATTTGTGTTCAGTTTTAATTAAATTCTTTATTGTTCGCTTAATTCAGTGTGCCACTGTTCACAACTTGTTATAACAACAATTTATCGACAGATATTTATAATGGAGATCTTCAAACCACGATTATTCTCTTCAAACGCCGCAGGTCTTCACACAAGACTGACTGAATTTTCATTGACCAACGTAAACATTCTGAATAATGATCTTGAAGCAAAATGTTCGTGTCTTCGCCTTCTCGAGATCTCTATAAATGTAAACATCGTTGTTTCATTACTGTAGTTTGCGCATTTTTGTTTGCATTTATTCTATCAGTGGTTGTTGTTGCATTTCTGTTTCCTTGTTTATCCCTTTTTATACTGGGTTGTGTTGGTATATTTTTGTTTACTTGTTTATCATGTAAACAAATTCATTGCTTTTTTGTAGCTTTTGCTTACAATTTAAGCGATTTGAAAGCCAAACACTATTTCCATTTTCGTAATATTATATTCCACACATAATGGCATCATTGGTCTTAGGTTAGGTTAGAGGACGTGTACTTGTCAATTAGGACAAGTACAGTACCCGGAGGTCGAATTGACCCATTGTACAACGTCCTAGATTCTCACACCACTTATGTTGTGTGTGTTAATTTTATACATGAGTGGTGGGACCTACAGTTTAAAGTCGACTCCGAACGACAGATTTTTTGAGAAACTTTTCGTGGGAATTTTATTTACTCCTTGAGTTTTTGAAAGAAATATGCTAAATTGTTACCCAACAGTGGATTTAATTGTATTTTTTTGCACTCAACTTCAACTTCAACTTCAGAGCTCATATAGTAAGGCGTGTGTGTGAAAAATTCAAATTAATTCTACCCAGTAGTTTTTAGTTGGTGCCCTTTTAAATATGGAGAGGGACAAGAATTTGTATTCTAAAAACGCAGGATATACATGTATTACGTAATGTGTGAATACAAATGTGTTTTTTCTTTACAAAATTTTAAAAACAGTATTTTATGCAAAACACTCGTAAGACAAACACAAATTGAGTCATGAAAAAGGTGCAGATTTTATATAAGGTAGTCTAATATGAATTGAATCCACATGATAGACTTTTATTTGTTTTGCTTAACCATAAATTACAGGGCACTATAAAGGCAATAACTTTAATAACCAAATAACAGAACATAATTTATTTACTTAGTTATTAACGAAACAATCATTATGTAAATATCGAATATATATGAACGCAAAATCATTACGCATTTACGGAAACGAGAAAGAAAAGCAAGACCTCTTTCTAGTCTTCGTACAATAAAATTGTATGAAAACGAAAATAGAGTTGTAGTGCATTCAGTAAAAAAAAACACATGTTATTAGCATCCAAAATTTTTGAAGACATACACACAGTTGCTAAAGTATACATACGGATAACAAATTTTAGAAATTTTTTAACTAATCCGTTTTCGCTGAAAATCTTTGTAACTATAAAGATTTTCAACGAAAACGGATTAGTTAAAAAATTTCTGAAATTTTTTAGCCGTATGTATACTTTTGTGGCTGAGTGTATATAATAATTCATAATTCATCATAACAAAATAACCGTTAAACTAAAGGGTTAATAAATTTAAAATTGAAATTGTAATATACATTATACACTTAATTAAATTAAATAAAAAATATATGTATATAAAAAATAATTAAACTAATATGACCTATTGATTTAAGTAGTGTGCTTAAAGAATAAGTAAAAGCTTTTTCTTAATATAATGTTTCTAGGTTTGTTTAAATTAAATATCGTTAGTATACTTCGCAAAGACGCTAAGTCAACTTTAAAAAAAAAAATTTTAAATGAAGAAGCCGCAATGTTTATTGCGTCTCCTGTAAAATTTGATAAAAGGGACTTAACACATTTGCGAATGAGACTAACGATATGCATGATCTTCATACAACAAGAAATATACGAAATAAAATTGAAAAGAAAATAAGGAAAAAGTAAAGGAAACTAACACCCACCGATATTAATGTAGGTGATGTTGTTGCTGTTTTAAAGTATTTCATTAAAAGAATATGTCTAGCAGACATCGAAACATATGGGCATTTCCATGCATATTTATTATTCAATCTAATTCTATAATAAAACAAAGAATAATTTTTAAACTAATTCTAATATTAAAATTTAAAACTAAAATAATAAAATAAATAAATTAAATGAATTACGGCATTTTAGGGTATCTCGCTGGTTTTTTGTGGATTCTTTCAGTGGTATTTGGAGATCGTCAGTCAAACAGACTGGCGACTGGTTAAATTCAATTCTCCACTTAATTGCCTCCTCCTTTCGTTGCCGATATAATCTCCAGTACAGTGTACTGTACACAGTGCAACAGGGCTTTCAACCCCACTTTATATTTGAAAAAAGAAGATAAATTTCCTTTAATAAAATAAAATACTTCTAGATCACAAACAGAATATATCGTTACCTTTTTCCTCAGAAACTTTCAAAATGAAAAAATGTTATGTAATTCTGACTTCAGAAAAGAAAAAAATTCGAGGTAAATTTGGGGTTATGGACTAACGGGATAATATTATTAGTACCAATAAGTATTCACTTCACTTTCCTATTAAAAAAACGCTAAAAAAAGAAAATTTCCTCACGCCACTAAATCTTCAAATAAATTATATGAGATCTTACCTTTTTATTCATAAAAATAAAGAAAATACACTATAAAATTTAATCACGAGATCACTTTAACATTTTGTAACTTTAACTTTTTAGAATTTATTCAACAGATCAAACTTTATCATTTTGTTATATGGTATTTTTCTTCGATCTTGTCGGTCGAAGAGCTCAAATTGAAAAGAAAAAATAATTAGATAAGTTCGACTTAATACACTTCGCATGATCTATTTGTGTTAGTAGTGACTGGAAAATGTTCGGTCCAGTAGAGGCATCAGGATGCGTTTACATGCTACTACCTATGAGATTATGATTATGCTAACTAAACACAGCATCATGTCGACCGTTACTATTTGAAATAAATTGTTAGAATTGTTTTTTGCAAAATCTACCACTACAATTGTGATGAAACAGCACACACATTTTGTTTTATTTAAATTTAAATAGGAAGCTTTTAATCAAAGGTTATGGCAGTATTTCCAGATATTAAGAAGAAGGTTATTTACACTCAAACAGGGAGAAAAATATTTTCAATGTAAATGAGGCAAAATAATCGAAAATTTTTGTTGTTAAAAACTTTTTCAATAAAGAAAAGTTAGCTTGTTTACAGACTACTTTTTCGCAAATAACCAATGAAACGTATACGTTGCAGATAACACTGAAGAAAAAAATATTGTGTTCAATGTTTCATTCGATAAAGGTAAACAACATTCGAACAATTGCATGCTCGTTCTTTTTTCTTCTTTTTTAACCATAAGGTCCGTCGCCTTCATTCGACTGGAACGGGTTAAATTGTTTAAGACAAACAATTTTCACGAAAACAATAAATTATTCCGCAGCAGCATACTGGCGTAATATTTAATTAAATTCTTTGATTAAATAGTGAGTGGTTGACAAAGAGGATTTTCTTCAATGCTTGTTAAACAAGCATAGGTTTACTGTTTTCATTTTTAATACGGCTATCTGCTTTACGGCTATACATACATACGTTCATAATCGGTCAATATAACCCTTCAGTCAGTATTACGACGTAGCTTCTCAGACCACTTATATCGTGTGTGTTAATTTTATCCCTGAGTGGGGGGATTTACAGTTTAAAGTAGACTCCGTGTGACAGATTTTTTTTTGGGAATTTTTTCATGGCAATGTTATTTACTCTCAGAGTGTTTGCCAGAAATCTGCTCAGAGAAAGTCGCCGAAGAAAAATTTTTCATATTTTCGGTTTGTTCGAGATGTCTTCTAGAATTCCTTTTCCTAATTATACTTACATACTTTGTTTAAGACGTATTAAGCTATGAAAAAAATGAAATTGCTGTTTAAATGAGATTTTATTTTTTTTGTAATGAATATTAAGTAAATATTGAGCAAGCTGTTATGATGTATACGGGTTAATTAATTCAAATTTCTTTTAAAAATATAACTTACTGGCAGCTTTGTTGAAGTTACAAAATATAAAATTCAATAAAATCGAACAGCTAACTGTTCGATAAAAATTTTTTTGGGACAGCATGGGTGAACGGCTTGAATGTACAATGTGCGTTCTAATGTGTTGTAAAACACTACAGCAAATAATTTTGAATTAGAGCACTTCATTGGCCGCCAAGATTGATTATTTTTTGTTGAAATAACAGCATTTCAACAAAACAAAAAAACAACAAAAATTACGATAAAAAAGAATAATTTGTTGAGTTTTTTACTACACCTCACCACTATCAATTGATTACGTTACCTATCGCCTTCTTTATATACAACAAGCTGTACCCTGCGCGTGTTGTTGCGCCACCAACTAAAATAAATTTGAAGGAAAGACATTACACAAATGTCCAATTCATTTTGAATCGTTTTATTGATTTTGTTTCCCGTTGTCCTGATGATTCAGATGAACGTGCCTGAGTAGTACGCATTCGATCAGTTTCTAATCTCACTTCTCGTTGTTCAAGTGGTTCAAGCGAACGGGTCTCAGCGGCATATACTTGAAGATTTTCCAGTATCAAGGCTCCTCTGATTCTGAGGCTCGTAATGCTCTTTTCTTCCGTGCTTGAGGTGTAGGTCGACCAATTGCTATTCATTCATTTTGAATAATTTTCAGTGATACCATCCATCAAAAATTAATCGCACCAACCTCCGTCGACTCATGCGCAACAACTTTCTTAAAGAATGCATAGTTTACGATTTAATTCATGTTGAGTAATTTTCAGTGGCACCACCTGTCGGAAATTGGTCATACCAACTATAAACCTTCTCCGGCTCATGCGCAATAAATTTGCTAGATTATAGCATGATCAAATCTACAGTTTACGATTTAATTCATTTTGAGTAATTTTCAGTGGCACCACCTGTCGGAAATTAGTCATACCAACTTAGAAACCTTCCCCGGCTCATGCGCAACAACTTTGCTAAAGATCATAACATGATCAAATGCACAGTTTACGATTTAATTGATTTTAAGTAATTTTCAATGGCGCCACCTGCCGGAAATTAGTCATACTAACTTATAAACCTTCCCCGGCTTATGCGCAATAAATTTGCTAAAGATTATAGCATGATCAAATCTACAGTTTACGATTTAATGCATTTTAAGTAATTTTCAGTGGCACCACCTGTCGGAAATTAGTCATACCGACTTAGAAACCTTCCCCGACTCATGCGCAACAACTTTGCTAAAGATCATAACATGATCAAATGCACAATTTACGATTCTATAAGGTACATAAAAACAAACCTTCATTTTTATATGGGTATGTGGGCGTGGCACCTCGCCTACTTGAAATTTTAAAATAATAAGTAACCTATAGTTCCTTCCAGACATACACGAAGGTACTGTTAAAATTTCAAGAAAATCGGTCCAGCCGTTTAACCGTCTATAGACTTCAAAAAAACCCACAAACAAATAAACACACATCATTTTTATATATAAGATCATCTTTCAACAAACACTTCTGTACTTTGATATGTTGCCAACTGCCATATTATTGAAGATATTTTTTTTAAATTAATTGCAATTTCTTCAAACAGTTTTCTAAAATCTATACGGACGATCATAGATATCTATTAGCTGAATGGCTATGGAGTAGATAGTTAATGATCCTGATGTTCATCGAAAAATCATCTTCAGCGATGAAACTCATTTCCGTATGTATGAGTAGATTTATAAACAAACTTGTCTAATATGGGACGATACCAATTCCCGTATGGTGTGGATTTGGGACTGACGTTGTGGTGTGGATTTGGGTTCTTTGACGTTTGTTACGTTTTTTGGGTTACGTTTGTCAATGGTAAGAACTACATGTCGATGATTACCAACTTATTGACCCGAATCGGATGATCTGGATATGTGGCTATGGATATTCAGCACGAACGATTTGAAGGCATGATCTTGTCCTGTGAAAGTGATGTCAAAACTAAAAACTTTTCTTATAAGATGCGTGACCACCACAGTGTTTTTCAGGCCGAAGTCATGGCAACTTTTAAAGCGGTGCAATGTTTGCTGGGCGACAGAATTTTTCCTGAAAATCTGTTGACTTACTCGGATAGCTATTCTACAATTAAGTCCCTAACGAAATAAGTTATATGGTTTTGTGACATAGAAATATCGTTGGAAATTGCGTTGTAGTAGGTAGTGTGTTTGCTTATTAGACGAAAAGCCAGGTTTCAAACCCCAGGCCAAACATCAAAACATAAAATAGAAAGAGTATTTCTTCGGCGACTCCCTCTCAGCAGATTTGTGGCAAAAACTCTGAGAGTAAATAAAATTGCCATGAAAAGTTTCTCAAAAATCTGTCGTTCGGAGTCGACTTTAAACTGTTAGTCGCGCCATTCATGTATAAAATTAACACACACAACATGAGTGGTGTGAGAAGCTAGGTTGTAATCCTAACAGATGGGTTTTAATGACTATTTATGTATGTACGATCCGAATAGAGACGATACGGAGGTTGCAATCTCAGACATGTTACAGGGCACACATATTTCGATTGCTTCAATAAATTTGGACATTATTCAGACTTATTACTGGAAATCTCAATATTTTTGATTGCAAGAGGGTACATGCCATATTACCAGACTCTGCTGGACACATTCGAATAATAAGAAGATCGGCTCACTTTTTTCCTTAACTCGTATGGTCATTCAGAATATCACACAATAGTGAATCTGTACTTTTGGCAAGCATTTTGGAGAGATTTAACCTTCTAAGTCGAGGTTATTTATGTAAACTTTTCTATTCATGTTATTTATTTGTATATTTATTTGTTTGTAGATAAACTTAATAATGAAATTTAAGCAAATTCTTCACTTCTTATTTAACACTAAAAGAAAAGGAACTCATTCAAACCGGGTAAAAAATATTGAAAAAAATCGGGATTCAAACACCCGGTATATGTAACGTAGGTTGCAATAATATACTTCCGCACGACTTGATTGATATCAATATGAAAATTCGAATGAAATGTTTCCGCTTAACAACATGCACATTACAACAACATTGTTTTAAACTTTTTCAATTTTTTTTCTATTTTTGCGAATTTAATATTAATATCGTACAAATTATTATGCTCAAAAGATCGAATAGAAGAAGCTTGATAAAAATAAATAAAAATAAAACCTTAAAATTAATCATTATACACGAATAAAAAATAAGAAAGAACAGAAGACTACATGTAAATTAAAAATACCAAATTTTATAACTTTGGTATTGTATTTGTGATGGAAAGGTAAAAAAAGGTTGACACTGACATGCGGTTAAGCTCATTTTCTGTTAACATCACGTTGAGCTTAAACTTCTCATTAATAATATCTCTGTTGTCATTGCTTTGGCAGAGATTTAATCAGAGTGTTACGCTAATTATGCAAAAACAGATTTCAAAATATACAAACATTTAGGAATTTTTTTAATGTCGGTATTTTTCATTAATTGTTCAAATGTTTCTTCTTATCTTACCTATCAGATGCTTTTCATGTTGTTGACAACTTAAAACTATTACATACAACTGTCATGACCTTTATAAGATAAAGGTTTCATGTCACTCAAAATGACCGTAAAACCTACTAAGAAACCTACCTACGGTAGCAAGTAAAAAGAAAAGAATTTTTTAAAAAAAGGTCATGGTGAATGCATACATACATACATATATTTCTGCTTTATTGTCCCTCAAGTTTCTTAATACAAAATAAGGTCTGCTAAAAAAAATTGAAATCTGTCGCGTAAATCAAATGATATTCGTTTACAACGAAGATATTTTTTGTTATATATTAACAGCTATCATTACTACAATCGATTGAGTGCAACTGTTCTTAAAGCAGATACAGTTACAATAGTTGCTATTGTAAATGCGTGTTTTTTAATTCTACTATGTTCTACGATATTCGGTGCATAATGAGTGATGATGATAGTGTCAACGTTATTAATTCAAAGCAGTTTGAACTTTGAGTCAAAGCAACTGAATCGGTATTCAATTATGAACTACCACAACTTCTACTTCTCAAACCACTTATGTTGTGTGTGTTAATTTTATCCATAAGTGTTAGGACCTAGAGTATAAAGCCGACTCCGAGCGAGAGATTTTTTGCGATACGTTTTAATGACAATTTTATTTACTCTCAGAGTTTGTGCCAGAAATCTGCTGATGGGAAGTCATCGAAAAAATATTTTTTTAATATTTCATTTTGTTTAAGATATATGACGTGGCCAATGAGCCAACACACTACCTACTAAACTATGGCGACTATATTTAATTTTTTTTTTTTGATATGTTGAACATAATTACCTTGTGCGTCTTTTTCGGTTTGATAATTTTCTATAAAATGGTAAGATGCATTTGCCATAGGTCTTCGTTTCCCTTTAAACATAAAAAACTCATTTACCAAAATAAAAAAATTCCTGAAGTCGGGCCAGTCCAACATTATTGACTGTACCGCTCAGGCACAAACAATATTAACACATGCGCGACGGGGCGTTGCGGGCTACACTTACTGTGTGTACAGGGCTAGTTTTGTCAATTGTTACAATCGAAGAAGGTAGAAAAAGACCTTTTTGTGCATGTTTTTTATACTTTAGGCTGTTTGCATTATGATATCGATTTGTTTCGTAAGCGATTTTTTCAAATAGGTCCTCCCAATGAATAAAGATGTCACATCGGCAATGTTTTGAGGATTGAGAAAGATCTTTAGTCCAGAAGCTCCTTCAAATTGTTCATTACATATTTCTAGATCAAAATCCGACCAATCCGTATCGCTTTATAGTTCTTCTTCTTCACTTGATGACGATGAAAGCAGACGTAATACACTCGCTCCTTTCTCTGAAAGAAATTCATCCTCGATTTCGAGGGATTTTTAGAAAAATATGAAACGTACTTTTTATGATTGACAAATAGGAAATAATTGAATAAATTTCTATAAATTGTAATTTTTAAACTGGATTTGTTCTTATATCGTTGGAAGTTTCGAAGAGAATGTTTCATTTTCAGTAGCAAAGCAGATACTGAGTAACATTCCATTCCAAAAATTACTGTAAACTAAATTCTTAAGTATTGTAAAAGATGCCACAAATAAGGTAATTTGAATTTGAAAAATGACATTTTTAAAGAATAGTTAAACGATAACTTAAATGACTACATAAAGCGTCATCCGACAGGGAAAATCTTAAATACGACTTTAGGCGCCATCCGTCGCGAATGTGTCAAGTTGTTTAGCTTTGAAATCAAGTCACTGACTTGTTAGCCCAGAAATTTCTTTATGTTATTAGCATTACTCATATACCATTAGCTTCCTTAATTGTGTTGCTTAGAAATGTCAAATGCTACAGAAATAATGCTGTTCTGCCAATGGATTAATGTAATAATTCTAGTAATAACAACAAATATTAGCTGTTGAGTAAAAAAGTCGTGCAATAAAACATTATTTAAGTCTTATAAGTGACTTCTTTTAGAATATTTTTCTATTTTTAGTTTTATTTTATTTCGCTTCCATTTACTGTATTTGTTTCTTTATTACCGCTCCAAGACAGTTATCTTTTGTGAATGAAATATTTCGCTGATAAAGTGAAGGGGATTGTTGAAGAGAATAGCACCCTATAATTAGTTTAAAAGGAAATTTAATACTTTATAACACTATTTTCTAAGATAAGTTTGAGTATTTCTATAGCTTACTTTTTCCAATTTAGTGTCTCTTTTACTTATTTCATAACATGAATTCCTATGGGTGTGTG
Organism: Sarcophaga subvicina; assembly: GCA_936449025.2. Classification (NCBI taxonomy): domain Eukaryota; kingdom Metazoa; phylum Arthropoda; class Insecta; order Diptera; family Sarcophagidae; genus Sarcophaga; species Sarcophaga subvicina. Next base: position 37,054,545 of record OW388080.2, read on the forward strand.
GAAATCAAAGTGTGACTAAAAAAATTAAAGGAGAAAGCTTTGAATGCTCAATTTAATGAAAGCAATTTCACGCTTCTTATCAATACCCAAAACCAAAATCCAAACTACATTTAGATAAATGTCAAAGGGTATGATGCATAATATGTATTAAGGAAATTTTTATAAAAAACAAAGAGGCAGTATTTTATTGATACCTAAATTTGAGCTATGTTCTCAATTCAACTTAACCTCTCAATAGGAGATTTTGTAAAACGTAAGAAATATGAACACAATTCACAAGAATATGCCATTAATTCATCTAATAAATTTTGGTAGTATAACTTAAAAGCGAGCTAAATGGCACCACTTGTTTATACATTGTTTTATATCAATGATGTTACATCATTTAAAAGAGGTGTTAAAAGCAGTCAAGATTGTTTTGTTTGGTTGGGTGGATCATATTATTTTTTCACGATAGAAAATCTTTCAAATTGCTCAGTAAAAAGATTTGTTGACCACCTTTTTTTGTTAAAAGAATTACACGTGCGAGGTGGAACTATACTTTGAGCATTATATATCAAAAACGCAGTGTATGAAGTCAAGTTTACTCATTTCGAAATTTGTGATTTTGCACAATCAACAATCAATTTTCCATGCTTCTGTAGCTTGCAGTTTATTCACATACATACATGCATACATACATAACTGGTCATTACAACCCTTCTGTCAGATTTAGGACCTAGTTTCTCATATCACTTATGTTTGGTGTGTTAATTTTATACATGAGTGGCGGAACTTACAGTTTTAAGTCAGACGACAGATTTTTTGAGAAACTTTTCATGGCAGTTTTATTTACTCTCAGAATTTTTGCCAGAACTCTGCTGAGAGGAAGTCGCCGAAGAAATACCTTTTTGATATTGTTTAGATGTCTGGCCTGTGGCTCGAACCCTGGTTTTTCGTCTAATAAGCCAACACACTACCTACTAGACTACTGCGGCTTCCTACCAATAAAATCAGATAAAATTTAATGTTAAGAATGGAATTTTTGGAAAAAAAAATCAAATAAATTAAATAAGAAACGAAATAAAATAAACTAAGAAAGAAAACAACAAGAGAAACAATGAAAGCATGGCTGGTAAATTTAAGTTCAAATTAATTGTATGTGTTGTTGTTTTATTACACAGCCAAGCACTTGTTGCGCCAAATTACAAACACTTACTGACATACATTGTATAGAAATTAACACACATTCACTGCAGTAAGGACTTATATATGAAACAATGTGTCTTTCGTTATCGTACTCATTCGTACATTTACAGAATTTTACCTTTCATTTCATCATGTTATGCTGGTAAATTAAGTTTTATAACGTCAATGTTGTTGTTATCAATTTAAATACTCTTTCATGGTAAGGGTATGTGGTTATAAGGAAGAGGTAATAGTCGGTCCATTAAATTGAAAGATTAATTTAATTAAAATGATGTCGCTCTGGTAAAATAAAAACCGTTTTTTCGATAACTTATTTTGAATTTAATGCGATAATATGCCTCTCTCGTTGAAGGTGCTATTCCCATTGTGCATTAGTTTTTATTAGCTGCTGATAAGGCGAATAGTTCACCCAATCTAAGATAACCTCAACTAAACTCCTATTGCTTCAGAAAAGTCTAATCATTATTGCGAAAGAATAAAATTGCTCCTCTGTAAGATGCCTTAATCAGAGGTACGAATTACTGGTTCTCACGCTGTCCACTGCTGGACACACCGTATTTAAATTCAGGAACTAAGTATGTTGGACCTCCGATGGTTTGTTCAATGCCATGTTGCTTTTTTCAGTTTAGAAAAATATTATTTTAGAATTGAATATATTTCCTTTTCGTCTTCGACCTCTTCCTCGGACGTCTTCTATCCTTCCATGCTTTTTCGTTTTCCCCTATTCCATAATAGCTCGGAGGCGGGTGCTGTTTTGACGTATACGGTGTAGATAGGGATCCTAGTGCTTTGATTTCTACTTGACCACACATATGATTAAGTTCGAAGGAATTGCGTGCAGCTTGTTCAATAGCAAAAATCTACGCCTGAATTACAGTGGCCTGGTTAGGTAATCTGTATGACCCGTTTAGTGCCTGTTTATCGGAATGGACTGAAGATCCAGTTCCATATTCCATTTTGAGCCATCGGTGAAGATCGTTATATTACCGTTACTGATAACAGCTTCAGCAACCCATTCTTCCCGTACGAGACTGTGAGCTTTGTATGTTCGTCCAAAATTGTCTCCATATAGGCACATCTAAACATGGGTGATTTGGTTCAACTTCGTCGTGACTGAAGCGTGGCTCACTCATTAATCAAGTCCAATGTACATGGTCGCTGGATAATGGCTGATCCATCAATCGTTAACCTCTGTGAATATGTATCAGATGAGTATACTAAACAGAATTTGACTGACCTCTAATCTTTTTCTAAAGAAGTAATGCTCGTTGTTGGTGTTATCCGCTTTTGTGGAAGCAGGCGTAAGAAGCTTAATGTATAGATTATTTGAAACGGCTTAAAGATTCTGAATTTTATAAATTTTTAAATCATTACACAATGTTTTTGGCTTCTCTGGGGTTTAAAACTAAATTACTCGGGATAGAAGATAAATACTATGCCACCTGTATTGTTGCCAAAAACACAAATTAGATGCCGCAGCTTCTTCAAAACTTATCAGTAAGCAACTGATAATAAAACTAAAAGTTATGGACTTATTTGGCGTAGTAAATAAGTCATCTTATGTTTTAAACGCATTTTTAATATTCCTGTTGGGTGCCTGGTCTAGTGGGTAGTGTGCTAGACTATTAGCGTGAGCGACGTGGGTTCGATTCCCACCAGAGACTCTGGTCTGTGACACTACACCGAGCATATGGTGAAGTTACTCCGCTCGTATATAATTAGAATATAATTCGTAATTGTATTGTAATTATTGTGGCATCAGAACGGGCCGCTATGCGTGCTCAAGTGAGCTTTTTGGTAAATTAAGTTACCACGCTAACCTAACCTAACTTATTGTAATTAATAAATAAATAAATATTCCTAAGCTGAGTAATAATTTTTGCAAGACCGTTGTTTTCAATGCTGTGTCTCAAAAGCTGTGTGTCTAATTAATTTGTCCAATTCGGTATTCATCAATCTGTTGAAGACAGTTTTAGAAACTGTTAATATGGAGGACGTTTTCATTTCAGCATCAGATTCATTTGTGGATTAATTTATAAGGAACACACTGAAGAAAGCCATCTGGCACAACTGTATATCAATCTGTAGTTGGCCTGTTTGCTTATCAAAACTCAAGGTCACGCAAAAATAGTAAAAAAAATATTGAAAATTTTTAGAAAAATAAGAAATTCCTTGGAAAAACAATAACAAAGTGAGTCAGATTCTTTGTTACGTACATCATTAAAAAGGGTTAAAACGGATTGAAATTTCTTTAAGAGGTACCTGGACATTCTCTACCATATCCTAAACGCAAATAACAAACACCCCCGATAGGTAGACCCACATGTGTATAAAAACACCTGCCAATTTTTCAAAATCACAAACATTTTTTGCGACTTCAACTATATAGTATTGAAATTTTAAAAAGTTCATAATGGCACCTGTTATACCAGAACTAGTAGAAGCAGCCCTGTAGGGGACCCATTATATAAGGTCCAGCCATCAAAATAGAGTGTACCTTACGTGCTTTTTGTACACCGTCAAACGTTAAGTAAAGCAAATGCAGGACGGAAAAACTCATCGCGAATACAATGAAAAATGCACACAAATGCACTCCAATGATTTGCAGATACTTAGTCGGGAAACCATTTTCAAAAAGAATTTAAGACGACATATTGCAAGCATGAGTTTTTATCAATTTATGCAAATGAAGAAGAAGCGAAACAATGATTTTCGTCACAGGAACTGCAACCACAGCCGGCTTATATCAATAGTAATGACAGCATTATCGATGAACCGATTGATAACGATGAATATGTATGGGAGTGATTTTTTAAAATGTTTTTAGTCTGTAGTCTTTGACATTTTGTTCCGTAATTTTTTAAGCAAATTTTCTATGCATATTCTTAAGATATTTTAAATAATAACGATTTTAAAATGAAACAAAAGAGAAAGTACATGTTATTCTTTAGAAAATTTAATTAATTTAAATTTAATTTTAAATGGGTAAAATTCATTGATGGATGACTGCTGCATCGAGTTTTTCATTTCTTTTTTGCTTTAGAAATAACTTGATGTAATTAATGAGTAGTTTTTTAAGTAGAAATTTAATTTATAATAAATGTTATATATAAAATTGAATGTGTGTTTATTTGTTTGTTGGTCTGTTTGAAGTTTATAGACGGCTAAAAGTCTGAACCGATTTTCTTGAAATTTTCACAGTATCTACCTGTATGTCTGGAAGGAGACATAGGCTACTTTTTACGTTGAAATAGGCAAATAAAATAAAATAAAATAAATAAAAAAGTATGAGTGTTATTGTCTAACAAAATATTACGTATACCTCACCCGTCAGCTCTATGTAATATTTTATACACGAAAGTAATTGAAATAGGTCTATATCAGAGCTCGGCATTTCGTATGCACGCGTGCTTTTCAGCCATTACTAAATTTACAACACGTACTCACACGTATTAAAAACACACTCAGTCTCGTTTGAGCATTCATTGAAAGCGGTTGTGTTGTCGCATGTTTCCTGCTTGTGTACATGAAGATATGCTAATGCAGGGATGGAAAACTTAATGTTTTTAACATCAGCGTATGGTGTTTTTAGAATTATAATCTTTTTCAAAATAAATTATACTAATTTATTAAAACAAATTTAATAAAACAAAAACAACTTATATTTCACTATTCATAAAAACTATGTACATATAAAAAAAGAAGTATTTTTCAAAAAATCCTATAAAAAATTTTTCAAATTTAAAAATTTTAATTTTCCATGCCTGTATTGTAGTGAATGTGAGAGTATACATTTTTCTCTTTTCTTATTTTTCGCTCTCGCAACAACTGACCAATAGCAAGTGTTGCCTGGTTCTGGTCTATATATATGTATATGGGGAATTTCGTATCAAGTGGCCCAATTTTTAAAATCGATGTCTTCCGATTTGGATGAAATTTGCACGAAGCTTAGTACTATTGGATAGTAGGCCAGACACAAATTTCTATCAGTCAAGAACTGCCGGAGTTAGAGGGGGCCAAATTTGGACATTTTGTTCATACAGGGTTTTTTTAAAATGTGTGTAACTTTTCACCTATTGGTCCTAATTAATGTCGCACATCTCATAAACTGCAAAAGCTAGAGTCCTCAAATTTTGTATAGGCGACTTTAACGTATATATATATATATGAACAAAATGGGCGGATTGGTTATAGTGGGCGTACCAACTCACATAGTCTATATGTATAAAAATGAATGTTTGTTTGTATGTACCTTATAGAATCGGAAACTATGCATTTGATCATGTTATGATCTTAAGCAAAGTTGATGCGCATGAGCCGGGGAAGGTTTCTAAGTTGGTGTGACCAATTTCCGACAGGTGGCGCCACTGAAAATTACTCAAAATGAATTAAATCGTAAACTGTACATTCTTTAACGTAGTTGTTGCTCATGAGTCGACGGAGGTTGATGCGTCACTGAAAATTATTCAAAATGAATGACAAGTAATTGGTCGACCTACATTGACAGACGAGCATTGAGACTGAAAAGTCTTCGAGTATATGCCGCTGAGACCCGTTCGTTTGAACAACTTGACCAACTAGAAGTGAGATTAGAAACTGATCGAATGCGTACTACTCAAGCCCGTTCATCTGAATCATCAGGACAACGGGAAACGAAATCAATAAAATGATTCAAAATTAATTGGACATTTGTGTAATGTCTTTCCTCTAAATTTATTTTAGTTGGTGGCGCAGCAACACGCGCAAGGTACAGCTAGTGTAATATAAAATTATTTTCTTTTTCAATTTAATTCTTTATTTGTAATAAAAAATGTATTCATTACTTTAATATCCAATTAACGGAGTAAGGGGAAGGGAAGGTTTATTTGACATTTTCTTAAACCCACAACTAAAACTTGTTTGCTTCAATGGACGACACAAAGTAATTACAACTTGGCGGAAATCAGCAACGGACTACGTTAGGAATTATTTAAAGTGTTGTTGTTGTTGTGTAAAAATAGTCCTCGGCTGAAATTCGAATATAATTGATTGCCTAAGCGCCATTATTTCAACTTGTCGTTAAGTTTGGGGTTAGTTAAAGGTACCTTTAGTTAAAGGGGACTGCAAAGTGACCTTTAACTTATTTTCGTTATTAGAACTTACAGATACAACTTTTCAAAAATATGGCCGTGCCGGAGCAATGTCGATAAAACTGCTCAATTATACAAGTTTTTTTTTAACGCAGTGGCAACCGCGGGCCTCTTTTTGTTGTTGTATATGCTCGTTTTGTTTAAATTTGAAGTTGCCATAATGAAAATAATATATAATATGGCAAATACAAACATAAAGTGACCTTTAAATGTTAAAGGTAGGATGATCCTCCCTTTTGTTTAACAATCACTTCTATCTTATTGGGTACTCATAATAACGAAAAACAATTTGTCTGCCCGTTAAAATCCTCCCTTTAGTTAACAGCAAGTTGTAATAATGGCCACAAAACTTTTAATTCAAGCATAAAAGTTTTAATTGTTTAGCAAATAAATGTTTTAATATGAATAATTTAAAAATTTGTTAAAACGAATTTTTAAAATTTTGTTTTGCAAACATTTTTGCTTACTTTATTTGGATTTTAGTTGAAATCGAATCTAATATAACATTTGGCCTCAAGAGTCTGTTATAGATGTACGGTATATTAAGTCGAGGTTGAGTTAGGTTAGGTTAGCGGGTAGTTTACCGTTCACAGGCAAGTTCACTCTGTGACACACTGTGTGAATGACAACAACATTGATAAATTGAAAACAAAAATATACAAAATAGGTAAAATATGTACCAAAAGAAATAAAGCATATTTTTATTTTGATGTTTTCATTTCAATGCTTTATTTGCATGTTTTCAAGAAGGAAGTAACTTTTGGTGAATTTATTCTGTAGAATTTTTAAATACTCTTCCTCATATGTAATGGTTAAATATTCTCCGGCACCCGATGTGAACAGTTTGGAATTTAAATGTCCTAACAAATTAAACAAAAGTTCGGAAGACTTAAGAATTCGTTATGATTATCATTCCCAACAAGTTTGTAATTTGCTTACCAAAGTCCCCACATGCTAAATACTCTGGCTCAAAGACCCGATATGACTTCAAAAAAGAATTTACGAAATCATTTAGAAGAACGGTTGCGTAGTCGCTAAGCCTCAAACAAAAGTCAACTGTAAAACTTGTTTACGAATGCATGGCAGCAATATCAACAGGAAACATAAAATATTTTTTTAAAAGATCGTCTTTAATTGTATTACCAAGCATTATGTCAGTTGCTTCAAAGTTTTAGTAATAAATAATAATTTTGTTGCCGATGTCATCCGTAGAACGACGATTTAACAGAAGGGCATTACGTGCCACCCAGCTCATACCATATTGGATATTCTGCACGAGTGTTTCGAGGACTTATTCAACTCATGTGAAGGTGATGTGAATTGGTTACTGAGATTATGGAATTTTGACAGCGTTAGACATTTTCGTGTAGGCTTTCATTAAGTCGCAGATGTACACGAATAAGCCACATGGCACAGCAGTTCTCAAATCCGTCGACAAATTCAGCCTGATTTTTAAGTCTAAGAATTCTATATAAATAACCACCCCTTAAGAAAATTTAGTAAGTAGTGCTCTGAATTTTCTCGTGTTTTCTCATTCTTCTCCTCGTTTCTTCACCCTTAAGTTTACTACCAGAGAAAAACATCGTTAAACAAACATATTACATTGTATATATATGTATGTATAGTGAGCGCCAAAAGTAAGTAAACGCCACTGAAATAATTCATTTTCTTAGAATAGCGAGAAAAGTAAATGAGAATAGTCGAATAAATTTCCAAAAATAAAAGTAAAGTAAAGTATTTATTACTTATAAATTTATTACTACAAAAACAACAATTCATGACAAAGGAACTTTTTTTATACTTAAGAACAAACCTGTTTTATACTTAAGAACAAAAGTGTTGACTCACTTATGGCGCTCAGTGTATGTTAATATGTGATCATGTACATACGTAATTACGAGCATTACATAGAATACACACAAATGCTATCATGTAGATGGGCGTATGAACCATTTCGCTTTTTAACAGCAGCAAAGATTGTATATGTATTTTTGAAGGCAATGTATTCTATGTTGTATGTGGTTTTATAACAAATTTCCAACAATTAATAGTTAATTCTGTAAATTGTGTAATAAAATTGTTTTTTTCACCAAATAAATACGTGGATTTGAAGCAAAAACACATACAAAATTATTTTTTGTGAAAGTTTGTAATTTTTGGGGGGTGTGACTTATTTTACTGCCTCATTACATTGTGTCTCATAAATTTTGTCATGTGCTATTCGATATATTGTTGTTTGCTGTTTTTGAGAGCTCTTGAACTTCTTCATTATTGCAAAAAAGAAGGTTTTTAGGCATAACATCAAACAGAGGTTTTGGCATACAGTTTGATGTACAAAGTATCCACGTATCTATTTCTATTAGCCAGTACTCTCTAAATTGTGGTAAATATATAAAAACCCATAGAGAATTTTCGACTATGAGCTTTTACTGCTGCCTTTAGGTCTATTGAACGGGAGTCTACTAAGATGGGTATGGCAGTAAATGAGGGCAAAACAAAGTATATGTTATCGACAAGTAGATCATATTGATTCCCAGATTACGGCAGATAACTATAGTTTTGATCTAGTCAAGGAATTTATTTATCTTGGCTTAGCAGTTACAAAAATGATGTCAATCTGGAGATCACTCTTGCCAACAAGTGTCTCAATATGCAATTAAGTAGCAGAGACCACTCTCGTGCGACAAAACTAACATTTTACAAGACACTCATCCTACCCGTGCTTGTTTATGTCGCAGAGGCATGGACTCTATTAAGCACTGATGCAGCGGCTTTGAGATTATTCGAGAGAAAAGTCCTACGTGAGATCTTCGGTCCAGTGCGATTTGGCGATTATTTCCGCATCCGATCCATCAGTGAGCTGTATAAGTTTGTTAACGACATAGATGTTTTGCAGCGTATTAATATCCAGCGGCTGCGCTGGCTCGGCCATGTCGTTCGAGTGGAGGAGGATGCTCCGGTGAGACGGGTGTTTGGTTCGGGGATCTGCGAAGAAGACGACCTTGTATGCGTTGGAAGGACCAAATCGAGGAAGCCCTGTCAACGATTGGCGTGACCTACTGTCGTAGGCGCGCACGAATCAGAGGCTCCTAGAAGTATGTGTTGCGGCAGGCCGAAATCCGTTATTCGGGTTGCTAATGGCCAATTAAGCAAGCAAGCAAGAGCTTTTACAATTAATTTTTCCACAATTTTTTTTGTATTAAATTTTGTAGTTAAAAGGTGTACTTGAACAAAACACATCTGAAATATATTAAAGGTTAAACGTTACTAAATGGTACAGAATTGCGTTTAATTGCAAAATTTAAGTCTGGGGCAATTTTTGTTGTTAGAATATCGTATTTTTAATTCCAACATTAGATACACCTCGATCATCGTCTTTTTTCACAAGTCTTTGATTTCTCTATCTTCGTCGTCACTATTGCCTATCATAAACGTATACTAAATTTAATTTTCGTTGAGTCTATAATTCCTCATCCTGTCCAAAGCATTATCTGCAATACTAAAATGGTAGTAATAGTAAGGAATCGTAACATCTGAATGTAAGTAAACAATAGGGGCACTGTTGTCGCTTAGCGTTTGTAATAATTTGTTTTCGTTTTCAACACTAATAACATTTTATAGTTACTAGAACAAGAAAAGTGGTGAGTACCAAGCAATAAATAATTTATAATATGTAGAATGACAAATGAAACTTACATATCAAAATTCTGTTACTAAATTTTATAATCTCACACACAAAAAACTGTCAACTTCAAGTGACCATACACCCGCATACACCCGGGATGACACTCAAACGGTTTTTAGTTATTCAAATTTTTAAAATTTACTGTTTGGGACATATGTGTTCCTGTGGTCGTTGAAAGGTTAAAACTAATTGCTGTTATAATTTCTTGCGCTTTTGTTTTTAAAATTTTGTGATTTTTAAGGCTTACTTCTGTACAGAAGGGTAAGGTAAGCTTTTATCAAAATTTTTAATTCCGGGTTTATATTAACAACAAAATTAACAACATAAATTGTGATCTGGGTATATATAACATGGCGAGCAGACATTTAATAATACACTCATATTTTCTTCTATTCTACTGCAATGTTAAAGTGTTAAAACAAACACGCAACTGGTCATATATACATACATACATACATAATTGGTCATTACAACCCTTCAGTCAGGATTACGAACTAGTTTCTCACACCACTTATGTTGTGTGTGTTAGTTTTATAAATGAGTGGCCGGACCTACAGTTTAAAGTCGACTCCGAACGACAGATTTTTGAGAAAATTTTCATGGCAATTTTATTTACTCTCAGAGTTTTTGCCAGAAATCTGCTGAAAGGAAGTCGCCGAAGAAATACTTTTTGTATTTTTTTTTTTTGATGTCTGGCCTAGGGCTCGATCCCTGGCTTTTCGCCTAATAAGCCAACAGACTATCTACTAGACGACGGCGACACCACTGGTCATATATTAATAAAGTTTAAAGAACACTATCACGTAAGCTATATTAATTATCGTCCAAATGAATGAATATATTTTAAGTGTTGAAAACAATAACTTAATAGAACAGTTATGGACTTATAACAATAGAAAAACAGCTCTAATAACAACAATTGTTAGATGAAAAAAACTGTAGTCTGGACTGCGTACTGGTTCTTTGATAGAAGTGCTTTATTAAAATATGCTGAAAATAACATTTCTGTATGCAAAGTCACAAATGACAGTATATAGGTCTAGTTGAAGAAAACAAATCAAATGTTGTTAAAAAATGCCTGTTAATATTAAAAGAAGCAAAAGTATAAAGTAGATACTATCTCCTAGATAGTGAGTAGAGGTAAAGGTAGAGTGTTGGTTTATTAAACGAAAAGCCAGGGATCGAACTCCAGGCTAGACATCAAAAAAAAAAAAAAAAAAAATACAAAAAGTATTTCTTCGGCGACTTTCAGCAGATTTCTGGCAAAAATTCTGAGAATAAATAAAATTGCCATGAAAAGTTTCTTAAAAATCTATCGTTCGGAGTCGAATTTAAAAACTGTAGGTCCCATCACTCATGTATAAAATTAACACACACAACATAAGTGGTGTGAGAAACTATGTCCTAATCCCGACGGAAGCGTTGTAATGAACAATTATGCATGTAAAAGTATAAAGTGCAGAGTAAAATATGAATAGGAAGATAAACAAAAACAATACGCGGTGGTGAAATTAAGTTGTAATTTTCTAAGAGTTTTTAGGATTTGAAACAAATTAAATAAATTATAATTTGAATACAGGGCACTTTAAATTTATGTACGAGAGACCAAAAATATCTTCGAGCTAAATAACTTTTACGAACGACTTCTTTTTTACAACTAACTTTATTTATTTAATATTTCCTTAATTCTAGCATTTATTTCCTAGATTTTTACAGTTAAGGATATTCAGCAACTCCGTTGCTTGTTTAACCTTGTATCCTATATGGTTATTCAACTTAAAATTAACTTAATATTAGGGTCGTTTATTATATAGAATTCATTATTAATTTATTAGAGAGTAATTCAGTATTATTATTATTATTATTAATTAAAGAATATATAAAAAATAGCATAAAAAAGTTTAAATGACCCAACATTCCGGTCCCATTGAAGGACTGGAAGTCTTCAATTGAATGGAAGTGGAGGTAATTTGTGAATGGGGCGCTTAAAGATGCCGTTGGTCGTTGCAACATCCGCCACTCTGACCTTCCCGTCTTTGCCCCTGGTTACGGCCACGACTCTCTCGGTCAGCCAGTATTGTGGCGGGCAATTGTCCTCGTGGACGATTACGACCTGATCGATCTATAGGTTGGGCGTTTCGCTGGTCCACTTGGCTTTGTCTTGAAGATCCAGGATAAAGTCTCGTGACCAAGTCTACAAAAATGTCTGCTTGAGCCCACAAAGCAGTCGCCAACGCTTCCCCAATTTCTGCTCTCTGATTATTCCGTCGCCCACGGATTGTGGCGGCAGCGAACGCAGACCCCTCCTACTAGCAGATGCGCTGGAATAATTGCTTCTCCGTCATTGGGGTCTGGAGACAGCGGTGCGATGGGCCGAGCTTTGAGCACCGCCTCTACTTTTTTGAGCATTGTTGCCATTTCTTCTTGAATGAGAATAAAGTAAGTAATAACATCTTAACAAGTCAAAATTCAAAGAAACAACGATTATAATCATTTAATATATGTTAAGGTCTTCTGTTAATCACCAGCCTCAATAAAAACATATAAAGTTGAATTTTGATAACAAATTTATCAGCCGATTTCAGTTTTTGTTGAAGAAATCTATTTACAGGGGACAGCTAAAGTCTAGGCACCGCACTACATTTTAGCAATTTAAGCAATAATATGGAAAAACAAATGATGTTTTTATATTTGTTTTATGAATTTATTTATTGTATATTTTATTATAAAATCAAAAAAAATTTAATTTTTTTTCGTAATAAATAAAGAATAGCTTCTGGTGACTACATATTTTTGCATCACATAAAAAGCTCAACATATTAAAAAGTTATCCCTTATACTTAGTATAATATCCCTTAAGGTCAAACACTCCACTTAACTTATTTCGGATTGAATGTATCAGTAATTCTTAGGTTTTGTGTTGAAATATTTCGACATTCACTCTAGAAGAAGATTTTCAGTTGACTTTTGTTTGAGGTTCAGTGATCGGTTAATCTTCTAACTGAGCACTTAAATGCTCTCTTGCAAGTGTTTTAAGCTGTGTGACTGGGTTTACTCACTTGTTGGAAGTAATAACCGTTACGAATTGCTAATTCTTCCACACTTTAGGTGAAATTGTTCTTTAGAACTTTTGAATACATTCTCTTATTAATTACACTATGCGACAAAATAAAAAAATGAAGGAGTGTCAATCTCTTCACACGATAATGCACTTTCAGAATGTCATCATTTATTTTATATATTTTAATTAAAATTTGCTACTATGAACGGACAAATTAAAAAAATATGAAAAAAATCGCATTTGTTAAGTTTACCTCATCAAACCTCTTAGAATGTTAAGTCAAATAATAAAGGCCCATCCCTCTCCTTTCTAATAACGTTGAAATTTTGGACATCGGTGCAGGAATGTTTGTGTAATCATAAATTTGTGCGAAAAGTTCAGAAAAACAGTTTTTGTCAAATAATATAAGTTTGGAAGGTTCAAGAAATATAAAAAAAATATTTGTGGGTTCTACTCGACAAAACTCACAACCTACAATATGTCATTAGCTGGGTGTATTTTGACTGTCGCACCGTTTTATTTCCGCAATAAATTTTAAATTGCTCACACATACATAAACATAGTTAAATACTTTGAGATACAAGATTCAAAATGTAAAATTTGAATTCAAAAATTGTAAAAAGAAATTCGAAATTTTTTTATTATCTGGATTGATATCCTTTGTCGTCAAAGGCTTCTTCTAAACGTTTTTCACAGAAAAGTGTGATTTTTATCAATCTGAAACAATGGCATCTTATGGCATTTGCTTATCAGTTAGTGAGTGCTGTACATTTGTTTTATAAAATACCGTATAAAAGCTTAATGGAATTTACATCTATGGTCTAAGTGATCAGATATTTCTTTTATATTATTGTATAGAAATTATTCCTAGTCAGTATAGAAATGAGTGATTCGGATCATTGTTATGAAAGAGTTGAAATGGCCAAATTTGCATTAATACAAATACGACGTCCATACGAATATTTTGTAATTATCGCTATTTACGATTTGATTTAGTTCCCATTAAACCGAATAACTAGTAAAAATGTAAAATTCTTAGATTTTTAGAAAACAAATCGATTTTCTAAAAATCGTTATGTTAGAGAGTTGTACATATGGTTAGGTCGGAGTGGTAGCTTTGATATTAAAAGCTCACTTGACATCTGTACTGACCAAGGTCTACCAAACCAGGGAAGAAGAGGAAGTTGGTCAGCTCAAGGGCTGTACATCAAAAGCACGAGCTGGAAAACCAGCCCGATAGTTTAATAAACGGAGCTATATCTTTGACATCAATAGATGATGGCTCTTTCAAGCTGACAAGAAATAACCTATATATACACCTTGCAAGAGATGGGCTCTGACAAAAAAAGTGGATAACAGTCTCGTTTTCCTCAGCGGATCTGCACCCACGGCAGAAGTTGTTAAATGGGAGCCGCATCCTCTCCGCCCATGACACAATGACCTGTAAGCATGGGCACTGCGACTGCGATGATGCTACGACCAAGTCGGATAAACTGGTTGGTGCGCCTTCTATCCATCAAGGAACAGGTGAGTTAGCGGTAGAGCAGGTATCCTCATTGACCCAGGATAGGTTGGCGCCTCGAAAGAATGTCCACGCAATGGCCAACTTGACCGATTCAAGAGGCATACCCAAGTCGATAGAAGAGAATTCTGGAAGGAGTGCACCAGCACTGGTGACTTCGTCGGCCCTGCAGTTTCATGGAATGTTACTGTGCCTGGGGACCTAGACCAGTGAGACACTGAAGCGCCCAGAAAGAAGGCCGAGAGAGCGGCTACATTCCCTAACGATCCTGGAGTTATTCACAACCTCTACAGAGATATTATGGCGGCCTAACTTTCAGAGAAGACCAAGACGCGGGTGAAAGGATCACCGTTGATGAGGATCCATTGAGCGGCCCCTTAAATGGCCATTACCTCCGCCTAAAATTCCCTACAATAATCCGGTAGTCAGAGAGTCCAGTTGCCAAGAGTAGACTCCGCTACCAACCCCATTATCGAGTTTAGAGCCGTCGGTGTATATATCCAGGAGTTCCGAGGGGACGATCGTTTCACGGCCCCAGTCGTACCTATTCGGAATCAGATTCTATCTAAGCTGTACAAACAATTCTCTGAGTTCAATAAAATGAGGACGGCGCAAGCATTACGGTCAATGGAGACACCTATCGCACCATGATTACCGATTTTTTTGTACCTTCTCTTCACGTTATTGAAGTGAACGATGTTTGGTTTCAACAAGATGGTGTAACTTGCCACACATCTCATGCCACAATCTATTTATTGCGCCAAACGTTTGGTAGATTTTTGGGAAACATTTCATGGCAATTTTATTTACTCTCTGAGTTTTTGTCAGAAATCTGCTGAGAGGAAGTCGCCGAAGAAATACTTTTTTTGTATTTTGTTTTGATGTCTGGCCTGGGACTCGAACCCTGGCTTTACGTCTAATAAGCCAACACATTACCTACTAGACTACTACGATATCACACTGTTGGAATATTTTCGGTGGGGCACCGTTAAAGAAAAGTGTTATGCCGACAAGCCAGAGACAATTGAGCTAACATTAGTGATACCATTGCCGAGATACGACCCCATACATTCGAAAAAATGCAAGAAAATTCATCCGATCGAATGAGGTACTGTGAAGCCAGCCGCGGCAGCCATATGAATGAAATGATATTTCATTTCTAACCGGAACAATTGCACTTATTTTTTATTTTTTTCAAAATCTTTCACATTTGAGTGACTACTAAAAGTCGGCTAATGTTTGCGCAGAACGAAATAATATTTTTTTAAAAAAACGGAAATATTGACCGGCTTCTGGTAAACGTGCTACTAAAAATAAATATTTTAAAAATATTAATTCCTTCTTTTAAAAACACGTATGTATGTTTCGTATTGTCATAATACCCAACAAAATCATAAATCGATCAACTTTTTATGCTTTACATATTGTGATGATTTATGCTGAATATTAAATTACAAAAATGAATCACATACATACTTCCCATATACATATATTTAAGACAAAAAAAAAATAACATATAAAAAAATGCTGATGTTTTGTTTTCAAAGAGCCAAAGAAAATAATAAAAAAAAATCAAAAACTTTAACAAAAAACTTCATTCGTACAGCAAACCGTCTATTCACTATCATCGATGCTTGCGTACAAGACATACCATACATACCATATCTATGTAATGTACAACATGTTGTCAGTCTCTCAGACATTTATTTACATAAAAAAACAATTTTTTAATTTAAAAGAAACCCTTAAAACAAAACTGAAGCAGTATGACAAAGTTTTACAAAAGCTTTTTATTAAAGAGTTCATACATTAAATAACTTGAAAAATTTAACCGGAATTCTATATTTAATTGAATTTATGCCAAAATGGGGACAATTAGGGTGCATTTTGATTTGCATGGATTTCTTACACTTTAATACGCTTTAATAGAGAATATTCCGCATTCCCTTCTTTTAAAAATACCTATATTTACTATATATACTATACTATATACTAGTACTTACTTAATTGGTCATTACAATGCTTTTGCAAGGACTACGATCTAGCTTCTAACATCGCTTATGGTGTGTGCGTTCATTCTATCCATAAATATCAATATAAATATTTTATCCATTTTAACGAAGAAATAATTTTTTTATATTTTCTTTTGTCTAACCTTGGGTTTAAACCGCAGCCTCACGTCTAATAAGTTGACAAACTACTCATGCATCACTGAACGGTAACAAATTTTGGGACACCTATAATAAAAAAGAAATTTCAAATTCATGAATGAGTGTAGGGCAATATTTTCTAGAAAAAATACAGAAATGTAGGACCCTCTTTCAGCTGTTCCTATCTCGAAATTTTAATAAATAAAGAGTGTGTAAAATATTATGGAAATTTTCGACTCGTTTGAAATGACTGTCCTAATGTCAAAGTTTCACATAAATCAGGCTGAATTTGACCAGTGGCATAGAATTACTGTACTTGCCGTTGACAGTAGTTGGCTGACCAATACATATGCATACATACATAATTGGTCATTGCAACACTTCAGTCAGCATTACGACCTAGCTTCTGACATCACTTATGTTGCGTGAGTTATGATAATGTAATAGTACTTATCATCACTGTTATAATGTACCAGCTCTAAATCACTCCATAAAGATACCGTTAAATCTGGTGATTTATATTCTAAAAATATCTTCAATTTTTATGTTTATGTTTTTATATTTTGTTATATTTAAGTTAGTCTTATAAGAACTCTTAAACAATAAAGACAATTTTGTTTTGAAGAAATTAAAATAAATTGTTTGTAATTTAAATTACATAACTGGCGCAGTCTTAAAACGAACCGAAATTTGCATTTAAATGAATTAAATAATAACTTTAGTTATTTAAAATTAAAAAATATAAAATATTGTGAAAAACATTCTACATAAAATAAAATTGTGAACAATATCGACTAAAAACTTAAAAATTTTGTGAAACCAATTTGTGCATTTTGGTGCTATTACTAAAAATTTAAAAACCCTAAAGCAAAACCTGTTTTTTTTAATTAACAAAAACAAATATATTAAAGTGTGACAACTGAAAAACATTAAAAGAAAGTGATAAAGAAAGAACTGCTTTACTAAATTATAATTAAAAATCAAGGTCACCTTCAAAACCTATAACAAATAGATTTCAATTGTTTGAAATAACAAAAAAAATAATCATGCAGTCGAGTTGGCAATTATCGATGAACGATATTTTAAAAGATGCTCAGAGAATTCATGAGTATCGTGGTGATGACTCTTACGCTCTTACATCATTTTTAAGAGAAGTGGAAAGTGTTTTTGCTCTTGTGGACTCTAATGATGACGTGAAAAAATATATTTATCAAAGAGTGATATTAAATAAGCTACAAGGTGAAGCTCTTCATGTGATGCGAACTTTGGGGCCAAATCCAACCTGGGGAGATGTGAAGGAAGCACTTATATGCAACTTTGGAGTAAAGGAGTCATATCATCAATTGTACCAAGAGGCTTTTGAGGCAAGAAATTTTAATATTGAAAATTATTATAATAAATTAGTAAGTATTCTATGTAAAATAAATGAGAAATATGAATATGATAATAATAAACCTGTAGAATTTAGTCCAGAACATGCAGAAAAGATAATTTTAAAAACCTTTATAAATAATATTGATGTAAATTTAGCTTCAGTAGTTATTAATAGAAATATTAATAAAATTAGAGATGCTTATAACCTACTTAAGTTAGAAGGTTTAATAAGAGTTAATAACAATCAAAAGAATGTAAAGTTTTATAAAAATACTAATGACCATGGTACTTCGTCAGAAAAATTTAATAAAAGTAATAAGAGAAATGAAAATGAAAATAATAATTCTGCTAATAGAAATTCTAGATGTACATTTTCTAATTCACAGTATAACAGAAATGGTTCTTATAGCCAAAATAACTCGTATAATGTGGAAAGACGTAATGGCCCAAGTACAAGTTATAATACTGGTAATTCTCAACGAACATATCAGTCAAGAAATAATAGTTCTAACATGGAAGTTGATCATATTGAAGAAGTTGATGATAATTCTATTAGTGAAGAACAAATAAATTTTCACATGGCGGGCCACATAAATCACTACCAATAGTAAAACTTACGATTGGTAATGAAAAAATTAACACACTTATTGATACTGGCGCAACAACTTCCGTTTTAGATCTTAATAAATTACCTCAATACGAAAGATTGCGATTAAAAACACCAATTTATTTCTCATCTTTGAATGGTAAAGTAAGTGTTAAGGAAGAAATAATTACAAAATTACCTTTAGAATTTCAGGAAAATGCAACAATGTCGTGGAAGTTAGCAAAGTTTGAGAGAAAACAGTTTGATGCAATATTAGGTCAAAATATTTTGAAACCATTAGGGGCGATTGTGAACATGGAAAATGAAACTTTAGAAATAAATGGATGTACAATAAAATTTATAAAATATTGTCCTTACGATCCGGATGAGATATTTCAGTTAGAAATTATAAATAAAAAGGTATTAGATAATTTGTTTGATGGATTAAATAATGAGGAAAAGTTAGCATTAGATAATATTTTAGTTTCTAATAGTGATCTAATATATTGGGATGAACAGAATTTAGATTTTACTAATGTCATTCAACATGAGATCAAAACAGCTAATGACCGTCCGGTGTATATGAAAATGTATAGGTATCCACGTGTACATGAGAAGGAAATTTGTAAACAAATTGACCTTATGTTAAAACAGGGTATTATAAGGGACAGTAATTCGCCATATAATAGTCCTTTATGGATCGTACCAAAAAAAATGGACAATTCTGGTGAAAAGAAATGGAGGATAGTTATAGACTATCGGAAATTAAATAATATCACAATAGACGACAAATTCCCTATTCCTAATATAGATAATATATTAGATAAATTAGGTCGAGCACAATACTTTTCCACTATCGATTTGGCAAAGGGTTTTCACCAAATTCTTGTAAAAGAAGAAGACAGGTCGAAAACAGCCTTTTCTACGCCATACGGTCACTACGAGTTTAATCGAATGCCTTTTGGCTTAAAGAACGCACCAGCAACTTTTCAAAGGCTGATTAACTCGGTGCTTCGTGAACATATTAACAAGATATGTGTTGTTTATTTAGACGACATTCTGATATTTTCAACAAGTTTTCAAGAACATCTTGTTAATATAAGAAAAGTGTTTAAAAAGTTAAGAGAAGCAAATCTTAAAATACAAATTAATAAATGTAAATTTTTCTCAAAAGAAACTTTATATTTAGGACATATTTTGACTTCTGAGGGTGTTAAGCCTAATCCTTCAACGGTTGATTCGATCCTGAAGCTTAAGCTTCCTAATACTGTTAAGGCAATCAAATCATTTTTAGGTGCCACAGGATATTATCGAAAATTTATAAGGGATTATGCTAAAGTCGCATACCCTATGGTTAAGTATTTAAAAAAAGATGCCAAATTAGACACTAATGACCCCAATTTTATTAATTCCTTCGAAAAATTAAAAAAGATAATAACCGAACCCCCTGTGCTTAAATTTCCAGACTTTACAAAAACGTTCCAACTAGTAACTGATGCAAGTTTAAATGCTCTTGGTGCTGTTTTGCAACAAAACGGTCATCCTATTTGTTTTGCAAGCCGCACTTTAAATGACCACGAAAGGAATTACTCTGCAACAGAGAAAGAGCTGCTAGCGATTGTTTGGGCTACTAACTATTTTAGGCCTTATTTGTACGGAGTTAAATTCGAAATCCTTTCCGACCATCAACCTTTAAGATGGTTGTTTGTAAAGTCACAATGTAAAGAATTAAACCCTAGACTTTACAGATGGATTATAAAACTGAGCGACTTTAATCTAACTGTTAATTATTTGAAGGGAAAAGACAATCAGATTGCCGATTTTCTCAGCAGAATTGATAATAATTCTGGTGATATTAATGTTTTAAATACTTCCCCATCTTCCTCTCTATACAATAATATTGATGACTGTGCAACCATTCATTCCCAACTGGAGGAAAGTCAAAATCATATACCGATTTTGGATACAGTCGTAAACAGGTTTAAAACGCAGCTGATTTTAACTGATAATAAAACAAGAGAGGTTATGAATGTTCACGGAAATAGAAAAATCTACATTAGTTCATCCGATTTAGAGAATGACCTTGAAAGTATATTGTTGCGAAATTTAGAGAAAGGAAAAATTGGAATTTTTACGGAACTTAGTGATAATAAATACAATATTTTACAACAGAAAATTATCGATTTATTTGATGGCAATAGCTCAATTAAATTTGTAAGATGTTCCTATAATGCCATGGATATGACCTCTGAAGACGAAACGTATAAACAAATACACAATTATCACAGAAATGAAACAGGACATACTGGTATCAGTGAGAACTATGAAGGTCTAAAAAGAATCATATATTATCCAAAACTTAAAACCTTAATACAAAAGTACGTAGATAATTGTGATACTTGTAATCGATCAAAATTTGATCGTAATCCTATAAAGCCAAAATTCAAATTAAGTGAAACTCCAAATGATATTAACCAGATAATTCATATGGATATTTATACAAATTCCAAATTCAACTTTCTAACGTTTTTAGATAAATTTTCAAAATTTGCAACAGCCTTTTATTTAGAAGATAGAACCAACCAGACTATAATCGAAAAGTTAAGATTATACAAGTCTTTAAAAGGTCAGTTCGGTAAACTAATCACGGACAATGAGTTTAAAAGTGTCAATATTAAGGAATATTTAAGGAATGAAAATATAGAATTACATTTGGTAAAAGCAAATAGTCATACAGGCAACTCCGATATTGAGAGGTTTCATAATACTCTCTGTGAGAAAATTAGAATTTTAACTATTGAGGAACCATTACTGGGAATAAAAGATAAGATGAGTAAATCAATTGAGTATTACAACAATAGTTATCATTCAGTATTGAGAGAAAAACCGATTAAAGTTGAACAAGGGTATTGTAATAAAAACAAAATTTATGAAATAATAATTGAAAATAAAAATCAATATATAGGTAAAAGAAATAGTAATAGAGAAGAATATACTGAAAAAAGAGATAAGGGATATATAAAAAATTACCAGTCATTAAGGCATAAAGAACAACCTAAATTTAGATTAAGTGAATTACAAAATGTACATAGCTCGAATATAAAAAGAGAAACGAAGTATAATGGTGTTATAAATATGAATAATATTTAAGAATATCTTGAAATAATTGTGTAAATAATAACATTTAATATAATAATAATATTTTGAATTTTTGGATTATTATTTAGAGTTAATGAAAAATATTGAATTATTTAATTAAAAACATGTACGAGTACACATATAAGTAGCTATCTTAAAATAGTAAAAAAAAAAAAAATCATTATAATTATAATTCAAACTTTTAATTTCTAAATATTTAAGAACAATTATAACTAAGTTTTTTTCTATATTTCAATAAACTCTGGAGAGTTTCTTATCTTTGTGGGGGAGTAGTTATGATAATGTAATAGTACTTATCATCACTGTTATAATGTACCAGCTCTAAATCACTCCATAAAGATACCGTTAAATCTGGTGATTTATATTCTAAAAATATCTTCAATTTTTATGTTTATGTTTTTATATTTTGTTATATTTAAGTTAGTCTTATAAGAACTCTTAAACAATAAAGACAATTTTGTTTTGAAGAAATTAAAATAAATTGTTTGTAATTTAAATTACATAACTCGTGCGTTAATTTTATACATGAGGGGTGTGCCCTACAGTTTTAAAGTCAACTCCGAACGATAGGTTTTTGAGAAGTTCTTCATGGCAATTTAATTGCTCTCAGAGTTTTAGCTAGAAATTTGCTGATAGGCAGTCGCCGACGAAATACTTTTTTCATATTTTCGTTTTACTGCCTGACCTTCAAAAAAGATGGAGTGTTGTCGAAGCCGTCCCAAAGTCAACACCAAAAATAATGACTTTTTCAGGGTGAATTGGATACTCTTGGATATCATGTAAATTTGTATCGTCTCATTTTGTTTGTACACGTACCCATTCATCCAGAAATAGACCACTTCGCTAAAAATGATTTTTCGATTAAAATTAGGGTCAGTTGCCAACTACTCCAAAGCCTATCCAGCGAGCACATTTCGTTGTATACGATGGTTTACCTTCAGTTCATGGGTCAGTTGAATTTTGTACAGATGTAGGACCAAATCACGATGCAAAATTCGCCAAGTTGTGGTCTGTGAAAGACCAATATGTTGTGAGATATGCGAAAAAGTCTAGCTCGGATACTCCTTCATAGTCTCATGAACAGCAGTAAAGTTGTGTAGATCTTTCGTTTCGTCAACTTATGGGGTTTGTTCATCGTTTAGTAAGCCAGTGACCTCAATTTTCCCACCATATCGCAAATAGTCCTCCTGGTAGGACGATTTTAGCGGTTGTAAAATGGACGATGTGTGCGTTGCGCTTTATTCGAAAAGAACACTGATTTTGATACAAAAAAAAATATTATTTGCACATTTTGTTAAATGACAAAGCCCTGCAAAATTTGGACTTTTTTGTGCAAATAAGATGGCACCAGGTGTTTCCGAAGGCAGGGCTGTGTAATATATCCATTCATGGTGATTTAAATGACAATTAATTGCAGAGATATAGCCCCTATAAGATGATCGTCAGCAATTGTGAAAATTTAGAAGTCCCTGTTGGAAGACCCTGTATAAATATATGATCCTGTACACTGTAAGAATAAGACTGAAGCCTGTTATGCTGTCATTGAGTAAATAAGTAAACAATATTGATAAGAAATCTTAATTAAATATGTTTACATGGATTTCAAAATAAATGAACATTTACACTTCAAAACAATTCATTTAATTCTTATGTTTTTTTGGTTAAATCTAAACAAGTTTACTCTGCTTAAATATAATTCTCTCCATAATTTGGTTTTATGATTGTCGTTCTTTATTTAAATGTTGTTTAATTTTGGTTAAATTTGCTCACCACACTTTAAACTTTAATAACAACTGAGCCGCGGTAAGAAATTGTAACCGCTAGAGTGTACATAGGAATAAACATTTCAACTACTAAAGACAAAAATCTTATTAAGTTGAAAAACTTTTCTGTCAGAATTTAAGTTGTTTTCTGTTTTTAATTTTTCTTCGTTAATCTTAAAACTCAATAACATGAATGAAAACTTCTTTTCGAAATTAAAATCGTGCTTGAGAAACTGAAAATAAAACCACAGGACTTTATAACCATTTATAGCAAAACTACAGTAAACAATTTTTATTTTTTGTTACAAAACTAAAGCTGTTGTCACAATAAATAATTTCTTAAATTCTTTTTAAATCATAGTTTGTAGATTTGCATTCCTTTAAGAAACGTATCAGAGTTTAATTAAAGTTTTGATTTAAATTGACAGTTTGACACAGTTTCACCACTTTAAAAGCATCCTACGACTCTGTTGCTTGAAAACACTGCCGGTTCCAAAGTATGTATTGACATTTACGCAGAGCACCCCCTTAGGAATACTTTTCCAGACGGTAAACCTTTTAAAGAAAAGCATCAATCAATAAATCAACACTAATTCTAAATGAATCGTTATAACTATATGCATGTTGAATGGTGGTTGCTAACAAATTCAAAATGCGACTTTAACGGAGCCAAAAAAGTTTACGCTGACTGTAAGAAATGATCACGTTGTTCTTACTATATGTGTGGTGGTAATTTCACACCTACATTGAACAGCAAAATATTATCGCTTCTTCAGTAAATTTATGGGTGAAAGGTGAGAGTTCTTCGTTGCAGTAGATAATGTGCTTTCGTTTATTTTACATACTTTACTTAGGACTTTACTTTAAGTCGCCGTAGTCTAATAGGTAGTGTGTTGGTTTACTAGACGAAAAGCTAGGGTTCGAGCCCCAGGCCAAAACATCAAAATAAAATACAAATTTCTTCGGTGACTTCTTTTCAGCAGATTTCTGGCAAAAACTCTGAGAGTAAATAAAATTGCCATGAGAAGTTTCTCAAAAAACTGTCGTTCGAAGTTGATTTTAAACTGTAGGTCCCCCACTCATTTATAAAATTAACACACACAACGTAAGTGGTGTGAGGAACTAGGTCGTAATCCTGACTGAAGGGTTCTAATGACCAATTATGTGTACTTAGGGCCATTATTACAACTTGCCGTTAAATTTGGGTTTAGTTAAAGATAACTTTAGCTAAAGTGAACTTTAAAGTCACCTTTAACGGATTTTCGTTATTACAACCTAATGGTAAAATAAACGTAAATTTTTCAAAAATATGCCAATGCCTGCGCAATGCCGATAACACTGTTCAATTAAACAAGTTCTTTTTAAAAGCAGTGGCAACGACGGGCTTTTTTCTTTTTTGTTGTATCTTCACTTTGTTTATATTTGAAGTTGCCATATTGAAAGTAATATATAATATGGCAAGTTCAAGCATAAACTTAACTCTAAAAGTTAGAAGTAGGATACTCCTCCCTTAAATTTAAATTTAAAAGTTACGGGTAGTATGAGCTTCCCTTTAGCTTAACGCTCACTTCTACTTTAATGTGCACTTATAATAATGAAAAACAATTTATCTGGCCGTTAAAATCCTCCCTTTAGTTAACGCCAAGTTGTAATAGTGGCGCTTAGACTATCAATGAATCAGAGTATAAAGTTCATGAGGCGAAAAAGCTTCATAAAGAATATAATTGCATTATATCCAGCACAGAACTTTGGTTCTCTATTAACAAAAAATTTTCATAGAAAAGCAAAATTGAAACTATCGCTTAGCAGGAAAAAAAATATTATTTTTAAACTCCTTTGCATTAAATCCTCTTGATCTAATGTTATATAGTTTCTCTGGCACTAATAAGTTCCTACAAAAACTTAATTAAATTAATTAATTTATCACATATAACGACAATTATTCTTAATAACAGAATTTTAATTCATTAACTTGTACAGAGGACCATGCTTTCGTTGGTATTTAAATTACAATATTCGATAGCATACAACTCCATTGCAGTTCAATAGAAATACATTTTCAAAGTAGTCAGGAGAACGATGATGATAATTATTTTATCCGTTTATGTTATGTTATAATCAAGAAATAATTAATTTTGTGCTAATGAAAGACAAATTAAACAAAGTTGGTTATGCTATACACTGAGCCACTTACAGTATCTTTTACGTAAATTAACATGTAGTCATATATTTTAAAGTTCATATGAACGCATGTATGTATTCCTACGCATATATGTAATTTAGAATGTTTTGCAATATGTACACATAATGAATGACATTGTAACCATACGTGCGGGTCTTGTGCTGCCGTCCTAAATAAGAATCCAAAAGTGCGTATGAGGAATTTTTGCATTTAAATAGTCTTCATACGCAACATACTGCTATTATTATAACCCTTCAGCCTCCATTACCATCTAGCTTCTCACACCACTTATGTTGTGCATAAGGACATTGGTGAAGTACTTCATTTTTTTCATAAAATACAAAATTATGAAAAAATAATAATAATTTATAGTAAAATTCGTACGCTCTGTATTTGGCTAGAGAATGAAAATCGAAGCCACAACCCCATTCTAACCGATTATCCTCTACCTTACGAACGCATTCTTATTTGATTATAATTTCGCATAAAATTTATGCAAATTAATAACGCAGTTACTTGATCGAATTGAATTGTTTGCATTGTTTTCATTAGAATTACAAAAAATAAAAACAAAAATATTGTTGATTTAAAGAATTTCATTTACATACATATGTTATATCTACAACATACATAAATAAAATAAATTAAATTTGTGAAATAAAAACAAAAAATATTTTAAATAACAAAATTAAATTTCATTCTAATTACACTGTGCGACAAAATAAATAAAATTTACATAGTGTAAATTATGGGTTTTGTTGAGTAGAACTCTAAAATATTTTTTTATATTTCTGGTACCCTCCAAATATTTTTTATTTAACAAAAACTGGTTTTTTAATCTTTTCACACCAAATTATTGATTACCCAAATAATACTTTCAACACAAACAAACAAAAAAACTTTAGAGATTGTTCGAAACAATTCAAGCACTTCTGCAATAAGAAAACTGTATTTTTTAGATATTAATTAGTTGTTATATCTGTTGTTATACCCTGCTATGGATTAACGTTACAAAAACTATTCTAGTCATATAAATAACTTTCAATGCAAATAAAGTTTGTAAAAGTGTAACCGCCAAATATTTCATGGGCCGAATTTACTGGAAATAACTGCTGTATTGAATTCGCTGTAGTCCAATAGGCAGTGTGTTGGCTTATTACATATGTGACCGTGGTTAGAACAAAAAATAATATTGTTACGTTTTTACCTTTTTAAAAACGTTTAAAATATGAGTTCGTTGATTGCAAACATAATGAAAAGAAATATGTGTTTAGTTTCAATTAAACTCTTTATTGTTCGCACTACTTTTGTATGCCACTTTGCTAATTTGCTTAATTCGCTATTCTTCTTTACACTTCTGTTCGCGTACACACTAACAAATCTTCGGTAGATCTTCAGAACGACGATCTTCAAACCATGCCTGTTCTTTTCACACGCAAAGCGTTTTCACACAAGACTGACTTAATTCTTACTACTGTTGCCTTCTTTGCGTTGCCTTATTATATGCCCACGTAATCAGTCCGATGAAGGTTCTTGAAGTCGAACGTCCGGGGTTTTGCCTTCTCGAGAACTCTATTGCGACTTCATTGTTGTTTGTGTATTTTGTTTACATTGCTTGTTGTTGCGTTCTCGCTTACTTGTCTGTCCCCTTTTCTTTCATACTGATGTTGTTAGTTTACTTGTAACAAGGTCAATGTATTTGTTTATGTAGCTCTTGCTCATTTTAATGTTAAACAATGTTACAACGTTTCCATTTTCCGAACAATATGAAAAAAAATTAATTCTTCGGTAACTTCCTGTGAGCAGTTTTCTGGCAAAAATTTTTAAAGTAATAAAATTGTAATGAAAAGCTTCTTAAAAATCTGTCATTCATAGTCAACATTAGACTGCAGGTACCGTCACTCAGTGATACAACACAACATGAGAAATATCATAAGCTAGGTTATAATGGTGCATTAAATTCGACTTAATAAATGCAAGCCAAAATGGTCGCCGTTAAATCGCAGTGAAACTTGTGCGCTATCGTTAAACAGGATTGATGGTATTTAACGTTTTATATTTTATTTATTTTATATTCATGAGGTATTTTGTGTCGCCTGGATATAGCTGAGAGTACTCCTCCTATAGTTTATGGCTAATGATTTCTCCTTAAGAAAGACATTCTGAACGTTATCACGTTAATAAAATATCCACAATTATTTCAATAAAATATTTAATCTTTAATTTAAATTGGTTTGTAACTCTCAAATAAAGACACAAGTCAGCATTAATATTTTTAATAATTTAATATCCAAAAAAATAAAATACTCATTGCTTCCCGCACTCTCTACATTGTCATAACCCAGGAATTAAGAGTAGACTCCGCTTAAGTATTTGTTTGTCTCTTCAAAAGAGGGCTTTATTTTAGGGTTTATTTATAATAAAGTCGTAAACTTTTCAGGTTGTATTCATATCAGATATAGTTTATGCTCATTTCGTACGTGTTAAGAATATGAAATACAAAGACAAAAGTAAATACTACAGTCGCAAAAATATAAAAAATTTATGCATAGTCCTATAGAATAGCAAATATTAATTATAATTAAAAAAAGAAGAGAACAATGCCAGGCTATATGTTTTATGATTTTAGTTCGAGAATAAATTAAAATTTATTCTAACTTGTGTTAAATCCACCTTTGGGCTATCAGACTAGAAACCTAGAATTAATTTATTTACTTTGTTAAAATGTAAATGATTTCTAAATAGAGTGTCTTTTTTCATTAAATAAATGTAATGGTCGACATATTTGTAGGCATCTTGCTCAAACTTATTGAATTTTTTCATTTCTTTTTTTTATTAATTTTGGGTGTATCTTTGTGGCACAAAATTATTTACTTACTCGATTACTTAACACATTTAGTCGTACGTTTCCGCACGATAGTGATTATTTTTACTTAGAGCCTGTAGTTCATTTATATACGGCAGAGAGTGAAATTTAATGTTTTAAATAAAGAATTCTTTACTGGACATTTTTTCAAAAGGTTTTATAAAGTGAAAAATATATGAAACATGGGTGCCAGTCCATATTTCTTTAAGAACGACGTTAACTATACCCGCACTGTCAAGGGTGTGCTCTATATATCGATGATTTCCAACCACTTTTGCTCCATCAAGTGCAGTTGATGTGAACTGGCAAACGAGATCATTATACTTTTCTTTGTGGGATTTTCTGGTGTATGCGAAAAAGTCACAAATCACAGCAGTACTGGTAGTCAACATAACCCAATTAATCTCCTCCAAACCTATTACCATGAAAAACTGCTCTGTGTCAACATGGATAAAACCCTGCCTGTTTTACATACAGTGGTGGCCTTATAATTAGAAACGATGTTTTGGAACAGAGTTCTCTGGAGTGACGAATCTAAGTTTAATTTGGCCCAATCTGATGGAAAAACGTATGTAAGACGTCCTCCAAACAAAGCCTTTGATCCCAGGTACACAGTGCAAACTGTAAAACAAATTAACAAACATACATGTTGCTAAGTCGTTTCTAATTATAAGGCCACCACTGTATGTATGTTTGCTGTATTATACATACATATGTATGTATACAACAATATACATATAAAATTGGTCATTACAACCCTTCAGTCAGGATTACGACCTAGTTTCTCACACCACTTATGTTGTGTGTGTTAATTTTATACATGAGTGGCGGGACCTACAGTTTAAAGTCGACTCCGAACGACAGATTTTTCGAGAAACTTTTCATGGCAATTTTATTTACTCTCAGAGTTTTTGCCAGAAATCTGCTGAGAGGAAGTCGCCGAAGAAATACTTTTTGTATTTTATTTTGATTTTGATTTTATCTTTTCGTCTAATAAGCCAAGGTTTTAGTACGTAGACCACGGTAGTATGAGGAATAAAAACATTATATCTTTCTTAAATATAAATATTCGTTATGTGATATTGATTATGTTTCATTATATTTATAATACATTTTATTATATTTCATCATCATTGTCATTATTCGCTATCATAACCCCGTGATTATTTTCATTCTTTTTTAATTTTTTACAAACTTTAAATTAAACAAATTTATATAAATTTGGATTAAAATTGCTTGCGGTTGTAATAAAACCATAAATTTTAATGACTCTCACGCTCTCACTCGGTAAGTCAAGAGTTTAACACAAACTATGTGTGTATGTGTATATGAAAATTGCTCACTTGCATTTGCGTATGAATATGAATTTATAATGAATGACAAACAGTTTGTTATTAATTGATTAAAATAAATTTTAAGTGGTTATTTTGATAATAACGCCGCAAGTTTTTTTAGGCTTTTTTGGTGCCTTGTTAGTATAGTGTATAGGGTTCGATTCCCACCAGATTCCCACTCAGGTTTGTTATCCTACACAGAGCATATGGTCGAAGTTACTCAGCTCGTATATAATTAAAATATAATTTGTAATTGTATTCTAATTAATAAATAAACAAAATAAATATTTTAGGCTTTAAAATAGCAAAACATGTTAAATTAAATTGGATTTGTGGAGTGTTGTAATTATTCTCTCTTATATCCTTATATGACTGCCCCTGTTCAATGGCGATCAATATAATTTGGCATACCGAAGTAAAGCAGAAAGTTTTTTTTTTTTTTTTTTTTTTTTTTTTTTTTTTTTTCGAACGTCCCCGGCCTCACACTAACCCACCCTCACCCGACCGCGGAGGGCTCGTCCCCATTACGTAGGGACACGTACACACTACAGTCCGGACTATAGCGGGTAAGCGAAAACTAATGGCAACGAGAACATAAAACAGCTACAGAAATTAATCACAAGCTGAATAACGTTATAATAAACATGAACTACGTATAACAAGAACGATAATACATTTTTATACAATAATTTACAAATTTACGTCAGCATATAAGCTACGTTTTATATTACAAACACTACTATTAAAATTAATAAAATCATAGTATATGTTAAAATCGTTACATAATCTACGAAAAGGAAAATTAAATCCGTAGTTCGTTCTATAAAAATCTAAAGAAAGAGGACGATAGTGTCGTGAAAATCTTGCTGGAATACTGAAATTCAGGTTATAAAGCAAAAACTCAGAATCGATATCACCTTTAATTAGATTAAAACAAAACAAACCCCTAAAACAGTCCTTCTACGTTCCAAAGTTGGAAGTTTTATCAAACCTAATCTAGCCTCATATGACGGAAACCCATTGGCATAATCCCATCCTAAGCCACGTAAACAGAATAATAAAAACTGCTTCTGCACAGACTCTATTGAATCACTATGACAACGATAGTATGGATTCCAAATAATAGACGCATACTCCAAAATAGGTCTAACAAGTGAAATGTATAGCAGTCTCGTTATATAAGGATCAATGAATTCCCTAGCCCATCTTTTCACAAAACCAAGAACAGCCCGAGCCTTGCCAATCATCATACTAATATGATCAATAAAAGACAATTTCATATCCAATAATACTCCCAAATCAAGAAATGTGGTCACAGTTTCCAAGGGGCAAGAATTAATCACATAAGTGGACGAAATTACGCCCCCGCGAGAGAAAACCATGCATTTACATTTCTTCAAGTTAAGATCCATTAAATTAATTCTACACCAAGTTACAAACAAATCAATATTTCGTTGAAGAACAGCCTGACCATGATCATCATCAAAAGTATAAAATAATTTAACGTCGTCAGCATACATCAGAATATTACAATCAGAAATAGCACAAGGAAGATCATTAAGAAACAATAAGAACAGTAAAGGACCCAAATGGCTACCCTGCGGAGCACCAGAAGTAACATATACAGTCTTAGACAATACATTCCTAAACAATACCCTCTGAGTCCTAAGGGAGAGGTAGGAGTCTAGCCAACGATGAATAATATCAGGAATACCGATTAATGAAAGTTTAAGAAGCAAAATTCTATGATCAACCCTATCAAAAGCTTTACTGAAATCAGTATAAATTACATCAGTCCGAGCCCTGGCAAGAAAACCCCTGAAAACATGCGTAGTAAATTCAAGAAGATTAGTGACAGTTGACCTACCATTCAAAAAACCATGTTGGAAAGGGGATATTAAAGATCTCGTATTAAAAGAGAGATAGTCCGTCACCAGTTTCTCCATTAACTTGGGAATAGCACTGAGTTTGGCAATACCCCTGTAATTGGAAATATTGGATTTATTACCTGACTTATGCAAAGGAATTATAAATGAACTCTTCCAAATAGATGGAAGATGACCAGCCCTCAGAAGCCCATTGAATATAAAGGTCAAAGGACCACTCAAAACAACAGCGCACTTTTTCAAAATACAGGCCGGAACCCCGTCAGGGCCCGGCAAGTATGTAAGTTTCAGTCCAGACAAAGACTCAAGAAATTTTATAAAAAATTTTTACCACTGTCATTGGCTATAGTTGCACTGAGGTCAATAATGCCAATATATAACCGGTCCAATTAAGTTCATACAACGATTAGTCATTACAACCCTTCAGCCAGGATTACGACCTAGTTTTCCACACCACTTATGTTGTGTGTGTTAATTTTACAAATGAGTGGCGGGATCTACAGTTTAAAGTCGATCTCTAAGACAGATTTTTGAGAAACTTTTCATGGCTATTTAATTAAACTCTCAGAGTTTTTGCCAGAAATCTGCTGAGAGGAAGTCTTATTTCGTCTTGTTATAGATATCTGACTTGGGGTATGAACGGCCCCTTGTCCAATAAGTCAACACACTACCTACTAGACTACGGTGACTTAGAGCTATTTAAAATCGCCGTCTTGATTAAAACGTTCTATTAGGCCTTTAATCACATCTTAATGACTTAGTTATTAGTGCTCCAAAGAAATTTCGATTTTCTAAAGAAATTACCACAATTAAGTACAATTTAAAAAATTGCGTAGAAAGTATTAAATTTATTTATTCTACATGCAGACCTAGCTGGTCATTATAACCTTTCAGTCAGGATTCCTATTTTAGTCTAAAACTATAAATTATGAACTTAATTTTGATACAATGTTCACATTATTTTGTTGCTCACTGTAAATAACTAACAAAAATTAAATCACAAGACTTTAATTATTTGACTCAATAAAGAAAGCAATTTAGCTCAGACGTTTTGGAAATTTTTTTTTATGATTTAAAAGATGTTCCATTAAGTGTCCTTTAAGAACTTACTTTACAAATGACTCTCAAAATTAAAGTGTTTATTGATTTTATTTTCTTTACTTTATATTTTGATAAAGTCTACGTATGTAATTGTGTAAATGTGGTTGTAAGAAGAGAAACTCTTTTATGAAAATACGTTTGTGAAGATACATATATGAAATATATGAGAATGAATATAATAAATATGTTGGCTTCTAAACCTATATGTCACTTATATGCTTTCACCCATAATTAATTAAATATTATTAAAAAAAATTTAACTGAATTTAATATCTTGTTTTAACCCTTTCCCGACCATAAGATTATGAGAGGTAAAGTTATTATTTTGTCTATTTTGGAATGATTCGTTAGATATTCAAGAGATATACTTTAAGATCAAATTAACAAAACCAATATTGGCTTGTCTGTTTTTTCTTGGGACATATGTATTATATATTACTTGTTATAAATTTTTCCTTTCGTTAAAATTAAGACAAAAGTAATTGCTTTTAGTATTTTAGGAACTTGAAGTCGCCGTAGTCTAGTAGGTAGTGTGTTGGCTTATTAGACGTGATGCCTCGGTTCAAACCTCAAGTCACACGTCAAAACTAAATATTAAAAAATATTTCTTCGGCGGCTTCCTCTCAGCAGATTTGTGGTAAAAACTCTGATAGTAAATAAAATTGCCATGAAAAGATTCTCGAAAAATCTGTCGTTCGGAGTCGACATTAAACTGTAGGTCCCGCAACACACGTATTAACACACACAACATGAGTGGTGTGAGAAGCTGGATCGTAATCCCACTGAAGGGTTGTAATGACCAATTATGTATGTATGAGCTTCATCACCAAACACTGTTCTTTGATCAAAATAACCACACGTGCAAATAATAAAATTGGTCCATAAATAAAAAGAAATTTGTGTTCAGTTTTAATTAATTTCTTTCTTTCACAAGTTGATGTAAATAACAACAATTGCGTTGTTTCTTATTCTGTTTTACAATTCTTCGACCGATCTTTATAACGGGTATCTTCAAATCACGATTATTCAATTCACACGCAACGCGTCTTCACACAAGACTGACTGAATTCTTTCTGATCATATTGCCTGCTTTGTCTTGCCTATTATATCACAGGGTAAACAGTCTTATGAATGCCCTTGAAGGAGAATGCCTTTACCTTCGCGAAACAACGAGCCACAATGAATGTACTTGAAATAATTTGACAGTAATAGCTTCGACAAGATAGCTGTTATAACAGACAAATTTTGAAAGTGAGCTTTAAAGACCATGCGGAACAAATATCTATTTGCGAATATGGGAAGAAGTGAAAAGACAAACAAAAAAACTTTAAACGAATCGTGTTCACGCTGGCCACCCTAATGTTAAGTTTAGTTTTAAGTACTTTTACAACCATGTAAATTATTTGCTAATTGTGAATTGTTATAAATATGATCGAAAAGAGATTAATATCCAAACAACCCCCAACCCGAAAGGTACGTCTGATCGTATTTAAATATATTGTATATCGAAAACTAATATTTTCGTATTTTTATTTTGCCAAATATTTTATTTTATTTGTTTTTCCCCGTTCACTCCCACAAATCGTATCTACCCAAGTAAACTCAAATTACCGTACATTTGCTGGTAAAGAAACATTTGTGGAAGAGA
Source organism: Sarcophaga subvicina (assembly GCA_936449025.2). Taxonomy (NCBI): domain Eukaryota; kingdom Metazoa; phylum Arthropoda; class Insecta; order Diptera; family Sarcophagidae; genus Sarcophaga; species Sarcophaga subvicina. Next base: position 37,089,179 of record OW388080.2, read on the forward strand.
CTTTGGGCAGAATCAAACTAATTAGTTAATGAATGTAATTTAAAAAGTTCAAAAGCTGGTATTCCCTGTTTAATTTTTTTTTTTTTGATTCGCGGTCATTTGTAGTTCGAATGGTTTTTGTTCAACAATGCTAAGATGCTACAAGCATTCTCTTTAAATTCGTTTGTTTGAAAGCATCTGTGAAATTAAATTTTCCTCGATTATGTACTGTTATTTTTGTTCACTCACCAAATGAGACTGTTACGATAATTAAAAGCATAATTTTAAATTAACTAAAATAATAATGGTAACAATAAATTTCCAATAAGGTCTTGGCATCCAGTATTTATTGGGTAAAATTAAAGTCTTTAAATAGTGTAGCCAGTGAAAAGTTTGAAATTTAATACTTGACACTGTTTCGTTTACTGTAACATTGGTAAACGGTTATTTTCAATTTGCATATCAAATTAATACGTCAATCCCTGGTTAAATAAACGAAAATAATAAACAATTTTTATTTCACTTACTAGCCCCACCATTTGTGAATATACTGGTTATCAATGTTTTCTAATCAGATTTGTATACATTTAAAAAATCATGAATCTAATCCACGAATTTTATTTGACATGACTTACAAAAAAATAATGTTCTTTTTACACAAAATGTTTTGATTTGATACGATTTTCAACATTTTATGAATTTCTCTTTCACCTATAAGGGACATAACCATTTCCTCAAATCACTCGTGCAGAATATCCATGGGCCGTGTGGTATGTGGCGCAGTCTTGGTGAAATCACTACATTTGAAGCAAATTGATATCGTCCCAAATTCGTCGTACCCATGCTTGCAGTAATGGTCCTTATCATAGAAGATGATTTGTCGGTGAATATAAGGTACAGTTGGCAATTCCTCCAGAGAACATTCAACGTACTCAACTCGTTTTCAATGGTTGTTCATAATGATTTTGGAAATGGAGTGAATACATGACAAGTAATTTTACAAATGAGATTCAACATCTTGATCGTTTTCAGAAGTCAAGGTTCGAAAATATTTGTTGAAAAACCCAACTTAATTCTGGGACTATCGAATGATTAAAAGCAAAAACGGCTGCGTAAATAATATAATGCAATCATACTTAATTTATCGTTATAACCGCTCAGTCCGGTTAGGTTAGGTTAGGTTAGAGGACGTGTACTTGTCAATTAAGACAAGTACAGTACCCGAAAGTCGAATTGACGCATTCTACACCGTCCTAGTTTCTCGCACCACTTATGTTGTGTGTGTTAATTTTACACATGAGTGGTGGGACCTACACTTTAAAGTCGACTCCGAACGACTGATTTGTGAGAAACTTTTTCAAGGCAATTTTATTTACTCTCAGAGTTTTTGCCAGAAATCTGCTGAGAGGAAGTCGCCGAAGAAATACTTTGGCCTAGGGCTCGAACCCTGTCTTTACGTCTAATAAGCCAACACACTACCTACTAGGCTACGGCGACTTCAACTTCAGTCCGGTTAACTCTCTAGCTTCTCACATCATATAGTGTGTGTTAATTTTATATACGAGTGGCGGAACCTATAGTTTAAAGTCGAGACCAATCGACAGATTTTTAAGAAACTTTTCAAGGGAATTCACTGAGATCCAGTCGCGGCGTAAAAATTTTGTTCATATTAAGTTTTGATTTTCCTTTAATTCGAGGTAAAGAATAAGAAATCAAATTTTAAATACCTTATTATCTTAAAAAGATTAGAAGTCTCATACGATTTTAAATGCATCAAAAACAGTAAGGGCTTCAGAATGTTCGTCTAGTACACAGATAATTTAAAAATCATTCATACATACATTATATAAGCTAATGGAACATTTCCTATTCATATACTCGTGTTTCGTAAGGAATATATTGAAACTATAAAGAAGGTATTGTAATAAATTGAATAGTTTATGAAGATTGCCATTCAACTTTTAGTTGTCAGCAATAAATTATGCAAACCAAACATAAAATTGCAATAAAAATCAACAGCACGCTACGTTATTTAAAATAACATCACTCATACGCTCGACTGGATTTTTATTAATGATCTGGAATCAGATCATTACAACCGATAGCATCTGTTATAATAAATTTTTTTTCACTCATTTTAACGTAATTAAAAATTGTGGTTTCACACATAACCTAATGTTTTAAATTTATAAAAATTACAGTTCTTTTAAAGGCATGACAGTAAAAAATAATTACATCAGAGCTTATTAATCATTTGATTATATGAAGCAAAACAATAAATAGAATTTATTAACTACCCTTAAAAACAAATAAAAAGCTCAAACAATTTCGGTTTTTTTGTTTATAGTATCCAATTTGTCTCTTGAAATAACATAAAATGTAAATTAAAATAAATTTCTGCTAATAACAACTAAATAAAGAAAAAAACATTAAAAAATGTACGAAAAATACGGATTTCAATTCTTTTCAATCTTAATGGCACGTAATGAACAAAATTTTAAGTGTATTCTTCAGTTACTTACTCAATTGCTTATTTCAATCCTTTAGTCATGATTACAGCTTAACATTTCAGACTACACGTGTTGTGCTAGTTAGTTTTGCCCTTAAGTGGCGGGACATTCACTTTAATTTTGACTCCAGACGACAGATTTGAGAATCTTTTTAAGGATTTTTAATATCAGAGTTTTTGCCAGAAGACTGCCGATAGAAAGTCGCATTAAAAAATATTTTTTTCATACCTCGTTCGGTTCAAGCCTGGAATTGTTTGAGCCAGGGATTGCACTTTAATCTAATAAGCCAATATATTACCAGACTACGGCCAGTTCACATTCTTCGGTTATATTTTTCTAAAGTCGCCGTGAGGCTACGATCCCAGACGTCTCCAACAAAATGAAATATGACCAAAAATTTCTTTGGCGTCTTCCTTTCGCCAGATTTCTGGCAAAAACTCTGAGTGTAAATAAAATTGCCATCAAAAGTTTCTGTAAAATCTGTCGTTCAGAGTCGATTCTAAACTGTATTTCCCGCCACTCATGTATAAAACTAAAACACACTACATAAGTCGTTTGAGAATGCTGAAACGTTGTAATGACCAATTATGTATGTTTGTATGCATACATACATACATACATAATTGGTCATTGCAACCCTTCAGTTAGGATTACATCCCAGTTTCTCAAACCACTTATGTGTGTGTTAATTTTATACATGAGTGGCGGGACCTACAGTTTAAAGTCGACTCCGAACGAAACATTTTTTGAGAAACTTTTCATGGCAATTTTATTTGCTCTCAGAGTTTTTGCCAGAAATCTGCTGAGAGGAATTCGCCGAAAAAATACTTTTTGTATTTTCTTTTATGTCTGGCCTGGGGCTCGAACCCTGGCTTTACCTATTAGCCGTGTATGTATGCATGTATGTATATTCCTCCATTTCTGTCTCATCAGCTTTTTTAGCATATATTTTGAAGTTACTTTATGGTTTCTAATTTTTTCTTTCAATGAGTCCAAGAGATACTCTGTAGGATTTTGGTCGGAGAGTTGAGCAGGCGTCCGCAGTTGTATAGGAGCCATTGTTTTACTATTTTCAGTATCATTTCTCGTTGAAAAACAAATTGTATATAAAGTCCCACCACTTTGTGGTAAATAGATGTTTGAATATTCGGGGTTGTCATAGAAACCATGTCGGTTTTCGTGATTATCTTTTTTGAAAACCAATGTTGATTTCATTTGGTGTCATGAAACCCAGTTGGTTTCGTTAATTACGAACGTAAATTAAAACCAATGTTCGAATCAGCTGATTCTACTCTGTAGAATTGTGGTCGGAGAGTTGAGCAGGCGTCCGCAGTTGTATAGGAGCCATTGTTTTACTATTTTCAGTATCATTTCTCGTTGAAAAACAAATTGTATATAAAGTCCCACCACTTTGTGGTAAATAGATGTTTGAATATTCGGGGTTGTCATAGAAACCATGTCGGTTTTCGTGATTATCTTTTTTGAAAACCAATGTTGATTTCATTTGGTGTCATGAAACCCAGTTGGTTTCGTTAATTACGAACGTAAATTAAAACCAATGTTCGAATCAGCTGCTTTGATAAAAATTTATAAAAAAAAAAATACCCAAAGACCTATAAAAAGAAAATTTTGTTAAAATTTGAAATTATTTATGTTAAGAAACAAATACAATGTCAACAGCAATAGTGATATTTCTATTATTAGAAGAAAAGCGATCAGAAGGACTGAGGAGAAGAATCCTGAGAGACTGTAGCAATCCACTGGAGCTGCCGGAGGCCATGTAAGAAGTATTTTAATCAGGAGGAAGTTTCTTGTACTCATATACATATTTAACTATATTTTACAGATTTGTTTCTAATTATCGCTTAAACAAAGAAGCATTTTGTGTGGTACTTAATACTATTAAAGAACATTTGTCGCGATCTAAAATTCTTCCGATTTTACAACTTTCTGCTACGTTTCGCTTTTTAGCAGAAGGGTCGTAACAAAGATCAGTCGGGAACGATTTATGTATAAGCCTTGGTAGAAGTACAGTATCAGAAATTTTGACTGATATAATCACAGTCATGGAGTGGTACATTTGCCGACAGTGGGTCCAGCTGAAAATAAATGGAAATGAAAAACGTAGGTCAAGAGACTATTTCTCCAACAAATATAAAATTCCTTCAATAATTTGTTGCATCGATGGGACTCACATAAAAATTATAAAACCTAGTATTAACGAGCATTTATACTTTAATCGAGTACAACGAAAACGATATCCTTTTGCCATACAATGATATAGAAGAGGAAAATTTTCCATTACCACTGCCAACGTCTCAACAAAGTGAAGATCAGGGAATCGTGGATAAAATAGCAAGTAATTTATAGAAAAATGAAAAAACTTTTAGTAAAAATAAGGATATCGTTGGCCTATATCAAAAATGTACTATCTGCAGTATATTTGTTCTGTGGATAAACCATTTTGGATATAGGATGACGATATATATTTTTTTTATTAATAATAACAACAACTAAAACAACTAAAATTCAGTCTTTTTAAAGTTTTTTATTAAAACTTACAACTGTCAGCTGGTTGGTTTATTCCAGTAAGAAAAACGATAACCTTGGTTTCTGTGACACCAAAACCCGATATTAATTGCAATTCGAATATAAAAACGATAATATCGGTTTTCATGGCACCATAGCATTTTTTCTCGTCGTTTTTAAAACCAATTCAGACAAGCTTGGTTTCCATGAAAACCCCGATTAAAGTCAGTTTTTTTAAGACGAAAGATTTCTAACATACGTCTCTTTGTATGGAAAATACGAATAATATTGAGTGGTTTGGTTTGTGTTTTCCATATAGACGAACGTGTAAAACTATTTGTCTTACAGAAAGAGCATATTAAATTTCGTGTCTTATCTATCACACGCACACTCCAATACTTTCCTTATCCATAGTAACATCACACTGGCAGACAAATACATTTCATAAACATATCACTATCTTTTTTTGCGTACTATTTGTCTGACTTTGCTGTCAGCCAAAAAAATTACATTTTCCCAGAAATCGGGACGTTCGTCTTTGTAATTCTTGACAAACTTTATTTTCAATTTTGTTTCTTTTTTCTTTCCAGTCTGTAAGAGCGGTCCAAAAACCCTCGGAAACAAATGTCACATCGGGAGTTGTACCAATACACCCTGGTCTCCGAAAAGTGGTGGATGAACCCCTATTTGCCACCAAGAGACCCAGTCTGGCTGGCATGTCCAAAACTTGTCTGCCCCTGAAATTCGTTGTAGTCATACCCCACTCAGCTGCTCTAGAGTTGAAATCTCCCGCAATTATCAACTGTCCTCCTATTTCTCTATACAGTCAAGCTTCGTCTGGAATTACTAGATCGAATCGTTCGGTGTTAAATAGCAACTCATGAAAGTAATTTGGCTATATTTCATTAAATTACAAAACCAAACACTTACGAATGCCTCATTTACTAGGTACAAAGCCTCAGTGTATCAATTAGATTCACTACGCACTCTAACTGACTAGATCCTAGGACATGTGAAAATTCGCAGTAATGACCAGGCAGATAAGCATGTGAGGAGGAAAGAAACAAAGTTGTAGATAGGCCCAGAGCCTACTTGTCGAGTTGGAAGATACGTTCGAAAGAATACAGAGAAAAGAATATAGAGAGAGGCTAAGAAATAAAGAGGAAGGCACAGATGATTTTGCATCTTAACTTTTGTTGGATAATGATAATAGAAGAAGATTTGAGCCATGCAACAGACTATCTAAGAATAACCTGAGATTAGTGATCAACATATTGATTCGGCAAGGTAGACTAAGGAACACTTGTTTAGAATGGAGATGTTATCGAATGATAAGAACAAATTATCATGGAACATTATTAGAACCCATAGAGTTCATAAAAGTTGCTGATCAGGGAATTGTTCTTGTTGATCAGCGCCCAACCGCTTCTGTAAGAGCGAAAGGTTAAGAGAAGGCCTTATAAGGAAATCCTCTATATACTGACTACACTATATCGTTTGATTGCACTGCTATGATACCTCTATATGACGATAACAATGATAGTAGGATAATTATTTGATTGAAAACAATATTGCACCGAACATTGTCATCTTTTTGCACTAATTCTATGCACTTATTTTCATTCCAGGTCGCCGTAGTCTATTAGGTAGTGTGTTGGGTTATTGGACCAGAGCCTGAGGTTCAACTGATGGTTTAGAACATAACGAAATATTTTTTACTCAAACTTGCTCCCAATATCATCTCGAAAGCTGTGGCCAAGCTTATAGGTCGTTGCGTTATAAGAAAACAAGCGGAAAGGCTGTAGATCCCATCAAACGACTTTTGGCGACATTGTGGGTCTGCTAAGAAAAAGAAGTAGGCTATTTGGCTCTCCATTCCTTGTTTGCTTGACAGAGTAATTATCCATTGATATTAAGGATATGGCTTCGTTTATAAAACTTTCTGGCTGATTTCCAAGTTAGGGGAGTCGTGCTTTCGATGAGTTCGGTGAAATTAGGTTAGTACAGCGAACTGTGGCATCACATCATCACATTTTAGTAGCAAAGCGACCACTCCAACCTAACCATATAAAATTGTCATGCAAAGTTTCTCAAAAATCTGTCGTTCGGAGCCATCTTTGGATAAAATTAAAAAAATCAACACACTTAAGCAAAAACTTTCATTCAATTGAGCAGCAAATAAAACTCCACTTAATATTAAAAGCATTAGCATTCTTCCACCAAATCGCTAGAAGAACTTGTATTTAAAAATTCGTCATGATGAAAGTAAGTTTCGTTTAAAACAGAAACTGTCACTTTGAAATCCGTTTTGTTCTATTTGCTCATTTTCATCAAAAGATGATTTCTTCTTATTATGCATATGCATACATGTATACATAGCCATACATATTTGGATAACCAAGAAAATGATTGGAACTCAGAAATCACTGAAAGAAATGTTTTATTTCTTTTGATGCAGAATAGGGAAAAGAAAATATCCTGAAAACCAAAGACATGAGTGCAGTCAAACATCACAAAGAATATGTTGTTCCATCATGTCTTCTTTATTGCTGCTGCGTAAAAAATGAAACGAGTAACATGTTTGTTTTGAGATGCGGCAAATTTATGTCGTCTTTTCATGTACAGAGTTTGTCAAATTTCAGTTACCTTCCCAAATAAATTGGATTTTAAATTTGTGTCATAAATTAGAAACATTAAATTTAGATTAGACTCAGACGCTAGAAGAGCTGGCATAAGCTCATGCTTTCTGCTTAAGAGCAGAAAAATTTATTCAGAAGCTCGGAAAATGCATGCCATGCTTTCCTTATCAACTAACGTTGTTGAAAAAGAGAGCGAAATTTGGTCAAACATAAAAGAGTTATATGATAAAGAGTAAATGAGCTTCATCGATTCGACGAACAGTACTGTCCAGCGTTAAACTACACACTTTAATGGAGTTCAAAAATTATGAACTGATAGGATCAGAAGGGTAATAAATTGTAATCAGAAATGGAAAACTAAATAAAATTTAAAAAACGTGAATTAATCTGTTCCTCAACTTTTAAAAAATTTCGCAATGCAATTCAGACTTATCTAATTGGTTTGAAATGGTTTTATAATTCCTGTCTGCACAATCAAAACAGTAACTGCCATATTCGGGAATTTTAATTTTAAATTTTTAAGACGTTATAGTCTAGTAGGCATCGCCAATAAAAGGAAATCGAAAAAACATATTTCTTTCGGCAACTTCCTTTCAGCATACTTCTGACAAAGATTCTGATAGTAAATAAGTATTGAATGTAAAGTTTCTCAAGTCTGCCGTTCAGAGTCGACATTACCATAAGTACAGCACAGTAAGTTCTGCCACTAATGGATTAAATTAACAAGCACAACATGAGTGGTGTAAGCTAGGTTGTAATCCAGACTTTTATAATGACCAATTAAGTAAATAGGTAAAAACCGTTATTTGTTCGCATCTGCTGACTAATATTTGTTAAAAATAAAATAAAGATATAATTGAAAAAAATTGAATATTTATTGGCAACAGAAACTGAATGCCATAACAAATTTTTCACACAAATCATTGCGGATATGGATGATCTATCCTGCTTTGATTTGAATTGAATATTATTCATAATATATTTAATTTCCGTTCAGAAGTTCCATTTAAAATATAAACTCGAATTTGAAATACCTTGTAATATCTTTGATATTTTTTTTTGTAATTTCTTGTGATTTGGTATATACTGCAAGCATTTTATTTCTTTGTTGTTGCCTTACTTACCCACGCGGCATACTGACATCTGTACGTTTATTCACTTTCATAACATTTCCTTTTTCGATGCAGGTTCCGTTGAGCACATATACCTATAAACAAAACCGTCGTTATTCAAAATTATTTGAAGAAAAATTCATTGAAGTATTAGTTGCCCTATCAAGCAGCAACTAATGCCTTATCGTTGAATATTCCGATGCTTAAAAAATAAAAAATAAATTATGAGTGTCTAGCGTAATTCGAAAAATAGTCCATATGTAAAACAACACGATGGATATCATCCAATAAATTGGTAGCGAGGAAGTCCTTGGAAATATTAAAAAATTCTCAACCAAATAATGCTGAGGAAAAAAATCAAAGTTTAATAAGAGACAGTGGACAGCAAAAGTCTAGGTACCCTAATATATTTCAGATATTTCATGAATTTTAGGCAATAATATGAAAAAATAATTAATGCTTTCTACATTTGTTTTAATTTTTTTTTTTGTTTAATTTTTTTAAGTGTTTCACAAACAAAAAAGTGTATTTTGACTCCATGTTTTTGCACAGCAAAAGTGTAGGTACCCCCAAGAAAACCGCACACTAAACTTAAAATTCAATGCTCAACATATTAAAATTTTAGTCACTATTCTTAGTAGGATATCCCTTAACGTCAAGCTCTCCTTTTAACCTATTTGGTGCTGAATGTACCAGTTTTTGCTTGTATTTTATTCACAAGTTTTTTAGTTGAATTTTGCTTGTAGTTTTGGGACTGCGTTGCCATTCTGTCATATGATAGCCTAACTATTCGCTTGGGATGATATCCGGACTTTGTTCAAGAGTATTGTTATGTTTTTACCCTTTTAAAAAACATTTAAAATATGAGTTCGTAGATTGCAATCAAAAATAAAATAACTTTGTGTTCAGTTTTAATAAATTCTTTATTATTCGCACCATTCCATGTGCCACTGATCGTAACTTGATTTGAACAACAACAATTGGCTTTATTTGTTATTATTCTTTAAACTGTTAGGGCGATTATTACAACTTGCCGTTAACTAAAGGGAGGATTTTAGCGGGCAGATAAATTGTTTTTGTTATTATGAGTACCCAATAAGATAGAAGTGATCGTTAAGCTAAAAGAATGATCATCCTACCTTTAACATTAAAGGTCACTTTATGTTTGAACTTGCCATATTATATATTATTTTCATTATGGCATCTTCAAATTTAAACAAAATGAGCATATACAACAAAAAAACGAAGCCCGCGGTTGCCACCGCGTTAAAAAAAACTTGTATAATTGAGCAGATTTTTCGACATTGCTCCGGCACTGCCAAATTTTTGAAAAATTGTATCTGTAAGTTGTAATAACGAAAATAAGTTAAAGGTAAATTTACAGTTTCCTTTAGCTAAAGGTACCTTTAGCTAAACCCAAGTTTAACGGCAAGTTGTAATAATAGCCCCTAAGCGTACATAGTAACAATTGTTCGTTAGATCTTTACAAAGGAGATCTTCAAACCACGATTATTCACACGCAATGCATCTCCACACAAGACTGACTGAATTTTTACTCATAACGATAATTTTTACTTATATCGCTGGGTAAAAAGTCTGATGAATGCACTTGAAGGAGAATGACTGCCGTAGCGAAATCTCTATAAATGTAGACATGTTGCTTACGTAATTGTTGTTTGTGTATTTTGTTTACGTTTGTCCTTGCAGTGTTGTTGTTGCTTCATGTTTACTAGTTTATCCCTTTTTTATACTGATGTTGTTGCTATATTTTTATTTATTCGTTAATCATGTAAACAAGTCAATTGTTTTTGTAGCTTTTGTTTTAATTTTAATAATTATTTTAATGTTAAACGATAACACCATTTAAATTTTCGTAACAGCACTTGAGGACTTTGATAGACAAATCACATTATCACATGAGTATAAGTATGTTTGGGGTCATTGACTTGTTAGAAGTAATAAAAAAATAAAAAGTTAAAAAAATCCCTCTTATTCATTATTTCTTCAATAAATTCGAAACTGCCGACACCTAGTGCCTAAACATAACCACGCAGTATTGTATCTCAAACCTTTATTTTATCACTTCAGCAAGCATTTGAAAATCCTTATGATTTAATACATATGATATAAAGAGAAAATTATGTTTTTTAGAATGCCAGTTACTTGTAGTGTTGAATATGGACTATACTACATACTTTTTTATTCTGCCGAACATGTTTATATACACGATTTGTGTGTCTGAAAACGAATCATATACTTTTTAATATGCTGAAGAAAGTGGTAAATAAATTCTTTGTAAATATGTTTGTATGCTCGTATGCATATTTGGTTTTGTGCAAATGTTTACCAGCAGTGCAGTTTTCTTATAACCCAATAAAGGATTTTGAAAAAACAGCGACTTCTTGGTTGCTAATAGGAAAATTTTATGAATTGGCTTGCAAACCAATACACAACAGGAAACGTACGATTTTTTTTACTCTACCAAGAGTAGAAAGAAAGAGTAGTAGTAGAAACAATAGTAAAAAGAGACTTTGGCAAAATGAATGCATGAATTCGCATATCGTACAAATAAATGCAGCATATATCCGGAGCAACTTTAAAAAATATTAGAATATTTTTGGTTTTCTTTATAAAAAGAGGGTCTTACAATACGGACTTTCGAAGTTTGATGGTTGTTGAAACTGAAATTAGCTCTGGAGTTGGCAGCTGACCAGCGTTGCCCTAAAGAAAAATTGTTCCCTACCAATATTCTTTCCGAAACCTACCAAAAGTATTCCAATCCTACCAAAATTTGAATTTAAATAATTATAGATTATTCAGTATGAAATTAACGTTTTATTGCTAAAATTAACAAAAGAATTACATATATGTATATCACATTTAATGTGTTAAAAAAACAAAACAATTCATTTAAAAAATATAAAAATAAAGGAACATAAACAAAGTGTATAAAATTAAAGCTAAAAACATAACAAATTCATAACACACAATTCATTTCAACATAAAATTGACATATGTATATAATTTGTTTAAAAATTTTTAATATACTAAATATGGTATATTTATAATATTCAGGTATCATTGAGGTCTTCTTTTGCAGACCACGCATAATGCAGTTCAGACTTGCATAGAACTTCTTTACATATCATTATGTTGTTTATTATGCTTTTATCAAATTATTTCTTAATTATGAAAAATTTCGTTCTGCAGCTGCAGAACTATGTGGAAGAGAAAGCAAATTACAAATAATATTACATAAATCACCATAATAAAATTCATTTAAACCATTTTTAAATGTGCTTACCTTGTCCCAAAATTCTTTTTTGCTAAGTGTTATATCTAAGGATATATCTGAGGATATATATTATATCTAAGGGTATAACACTTAGTCGAGGTAAGTTCCATTGCATTACGATTTTATCTGGATCACAATCCACTAAATCCTTAAATTTCAGTATCATTTTTTCTTTGGAAATAACATTTCTGGATGTTATTATTTGTAGTAATTTTACATCTTCTCTTCCAAAGTCAAATCTTATTTTAATTTGTTTTAAATATTCTATATGAAATTGTAGAATATTTGATTTAATTTCCACTATATCTTCCTGATCTAAATTATTTTCCAAAAATACTTCGGCTTTTGTACCTACAAAGACTTTACTTATATCTACTTGGTTATTTTTGTCACGAAAATGTACGTCAAAGGATTCGCTTTTATTTAAAAAACTACTCATAATTAATAGAAAATTTGATTTAATATTCGCAGTAATAGTCTAGAGCTTTCTGATTGAAATTCTTTATTTAACGCGTTTATTATTTGTAAAATATATGATAAGAATAAGAAATAAGTTTTAATTTTGGTTCCCATTGAATTTACTAATTCTGCTGATCGAATGCCATTAATTTCTAATAAACATAAAATAAAATAAAGTCTTAGACTATCCCATTGTTCGATGATTCTAGAAATTACACCTTCTAATGAAAGCCATCTTGTTGAACAAATGCCTAACATTTTATGGGGCTTTCCGGAACAATAATCTTGAAATTCATTGAATTCTGTAATTCTTTTTGGGCTATTGGACGTTTTTAGACCTAAAAATAAAAATACTCCCAACTTTAAATCTTAAATCTTAATTGTATTTTCCTACCAAAAAATAAATGTAATTTGAACAAACCAACCAAACTACCAATCGTGGCATTTTTAAATAAAAACTACCAATTGGACCAAAACGGCAACGCTGCAGCTGACACTAATTTTCATCGAAAAATTATTATTTCTGGATAAATGGCTACATGAACACACAAAATTGTCGAATTTTGAACGATACCAATCAACAGGAGATACTAAAGGTTTTAATGCACAATGAGAAAAATCCCCGCTTGGCGTTGAATTTGGGCTGATGTCGTCATCGATCTTTAAGAATGTGTGTATTATTTAATCTTATCATAAAAAAGTACATTATACGTGAATTCTCTTACTTGCTCTTAATTTAACAAAAAGTTAATTCTGCAAAGAATGAATTAATTGTGATGAGATACATATATTGTAGTAGTGTACAGCTTCTCTAGACCTATTACTCCGAAAAACTTCAGATGTGGGATGCATTAACCCCACACAGGTTCTCATAATCACAAGATCTTCATAATTTTTTCATGACAATCACCATTCTTTTTTTTTTGGTTTACAGTGCCCAATGAAAAAGAAGTTCACTGACCTCAGGTTTTTTTTGGATAGCCTGATACGTGATTCAAGTCTCCTTACAATGCAATTATCCAACAAAAGTTTTACACATTGGGTTTACATCTTCATTTTATCTTTTGTTGCATATTCTCTTACTTACTTATATAGAGACACTAGAACAGAATTTGCATAGAACCTATCAAGATTCCATCTCAAGAACTTCATTAGCAGTTAGAACTGGACACTGTTGTCAAAGGTTAACGTCAGGAGGCTAGGAATACCTGATAATCATTTCTGAAGTGTTTAACTAAAAGCGATTTGATTAAAATTCCCTCCTTAGTAACACTCTCGTTAAGTCGCCGCAATTTAGTAGGTAGTGTGTTGTCCTATTAGAAGTGAGGCCACGGTTCAAACCCCAGGTTGGAAATCTCCAATATCAATAAATATTACTTCGACGACTTCCACTCAGCAGATTTTTGGCAAAAACGCTGAAAGTAAATAAAATTGCCATGAAACGTTTGTCGACTTTAAAGTGTAGTTCCCGTCAATTATGAATAAAATTAATGCACACAATATAGTAATTCTCAGTAGTTGGTTGGAATAGGCAATTAAGGAAGCCATAAGACTCCCGGTATTGTTGAGAGATGGTTCCCAATAGCTATAATGATACGACGGAATAAGGGATATCGCACCTTAGTAAGCTGTGCCAACTTACACGGCTACCAGTTTAACGTAACCTCACCTGCAACTGATTTTATTTTAATCATTTAAAGACTGATGCATATCTTTGTATCATCTACGTATGAAATAAATAGAGTAGAGATGCAGAAAATTAACCAATTTATTATAAAAAATAACTTGTTTCTGTATTAATTTATTCATTAATTTTGCAAAGGAATAAGTATTGTGTTCTATATTCACATATTTTTATTTTATTTTTAGATACAATTAATTATACTTTGTAGAGCCATTCAAATTGTAAACAACTTTTGTTTAATTTATTTTGCATAAAAAAATGCTATTAATTCGACAATTTGATTACGCATTTCACAAAACATTAATAAACTTTCATTAAAGTAAACGATAGGATTTAATAACAGTTGGGCAATACACAACTCTATATATCGTGTATGTTGTATTGAATACACTTTTTGTGTGTAAACGCTCAATGTTATGTTGTATTGTGTATTTCGTATTCCAAACGTCATAAAGCGATAAGAAGAAGAATAACATTATTAATAATTTGATTTTCAAGCAGCAAAATGAAAAATATTACGAATAAAAGTAAATTAATTAATTATCTGTGCGAACATTATAATTTTGAAATTTTAATTGTTGACTCAAGTTACATCGAAAATATTTTGTATTTTTATTCTTCTTCTTGATTACTGGCATTTACATAAACTGATAGCACGAAACCAATACAACTTTTAAAAACATATGAAAAAAATATGTATAAATGTATTGGATTTTTATATGAAAATAATCACCGACAAGCATACACTGTTGTATTTTCGTCCAACTATACACGCCATACAACGATACAAGGGCTTGTGTATTTTATTAGTATTTTATTTACCCAATAGAACGTGTTCTCGAGTGGGCCAGAGTGGTGACAGGTAAATAATGATTAAAATTGTACTTGACAACAAAGGTTTATTTAATTTTGTTGTGAGGCAACAATGGAACTAAAAATTATATTTCAATTATTATGACATGAAAAGCCAGTTTAAATAATAACGGCATTAAGTACAACCCACTAGCACACTGTTTATAAGCCTACCAAGGTATGGAACTTATTACGTTTGTTTTTATATTACGAATGTTTTAGAATTAGAAAGTAATTTAAGGTCGCTACCGATAACAAATAGTCAATTTGAATCATGCATTGTTCGAAAAACGACAAGAATGGGCCACAAGGCACGGCAAGATGGAAAATATGTGTAGCCAGCAATACCCAATCCTACGAATTAGGTATTTTTTACTTACCCATTAAACGTTAATATTCTATTTTCACAAAAAAATTTACATTTTAGAGCGGTACTTTTAAAATTTAAGATATATTGTTATTAAAAATTAATATATTATTACGCAAATGGAAATGGTGTTTTGCTTTTAAATCGTTTAACATTAAAATTATAAACAAAATCTACAAAAACAAAAACAATGAACTTGTTTACATGATAAACAAGTAAACAAGAATATACCAACAAACACTGCAAGTATAAATGTAAACAAAAATACACAAACAACAATAATGAAACAACGATGTTTACATTAATAGAGACATCGAGAAGGCAATACCGCAAACATTCGCCTTCAAGAACATTCATCAGACTGTTTACGTTTACATATGAAATGCAAGACAAAGCAGGCAACAGGGTTAGTAAAAGGTCAGTCAGTCTTATTGCGTTTTTGGCGAGAGTAATCGAGGTTTGAAGATCTCCGTTAAAAGATCCGTCGAACATTTTTTTAAAAATTGTTATTGTTTATGCAAAAGAGTGCAAAGAGGAATAACAAACAAAGCAATTGTTGTTGTTTACATAAAGTTGTGAACAGTGGCACAAAGAATTGTGCGAACAATAAAGAGTTTAATTGAAATTAAACACATATTTATTTTAATTTTATTTGCAACGTGCAAGCTCCTATTTTAAACGTTTGTAAAAGATAAAAATGTAACAATATATATTACCATAGTTGTGCTAATTTTTTTAGTTCAAGGATTTTTTTAAATTAATATGCTTCATCTTGCGGAATTAGTGAAATTAACCATTTCAACACTTTGGTTTTTTACATATAATTGTTGGTCATTTGCATAAACAATATTTTACTGAATATAATAAAAATATGTACAATTTTTTTAGCTTTATTATCGGCTTGAAGCCGATAATCATATAATTTTAATTTGTTCACAAAGGATGAAATTTATTTTTTGTTTACATGTTTTCATTAAACATTAAATGTTTCGAAAATTACGTAACCATTATTAAGTTAAATTATTTGAAAAACTTATTAAAATGACGTATAATTTTAATCAATATAAGCGATTGTAATATGCATTTAAGCAGGTGTTGTTTATTATAATGTTTATACTTGACATAATGATTTATGCATGCAAAAATTATTTAAAAAAAAGTTATGATTATGTGTGAATTGAATTAATAAATCTTTTTTTAATTAATTGTTCATTCAAAGAAGTTAGATGCACATATTGTAATACCACAGTCTTTCGTTATACCCAGGAGCTTTTTATTACATAACATACATATGTACATACATTACAACCCTTCAGTCAGGATTAAGACCTAGCTTCACCACTTATGTTGTGTGCGTTGATTTTATTCATGAGAGGTGAACCTACACTTTAAATTGGAAATTGGACTACGGCGTCTTCCGACTGCTAAAGCTAATTAGTGACAGTTTCTCTATGTCATCCAGTAGGTAAAGAACTGTCTGTTCTTCTTCCTTAGCAAGATATCCAATACCAATGCGCCTCCCCACATAATTCAGTGGCCCGTAAATACCACGAAAACCGTATTGAGCGTGCTTCTTTGCAGTTTAAGCAGACTTGATGAGCGTCCTTCATCTATCCGACCATCTACTGTTGATTAAATCGATAATGCATTGTCAATTATAAATTTACAGAGGTTTCCCAATATCAGGAATATTTAATAACACAACTTGATTGTTATACTATGTTCAGATATGCACTTTTATTGAGTCAATATTCGGTTTATTGAGTACAATATTTTAAGTGTTCAGACATAATAATATACGCAGTTCAGCTACTTATTCAATATTCATTTTACAGCTGCTAAACAAAACAGCTGGTTGTTTCAACAACATTTTTTTTTTGTTTGTCGTTTGAGTTTGAGTTGTCAAATATCAACAGAAAGTGTTCGGATAATTGTAATATGCGCACTGAAAATACTTATGACAGTGCTGCATTTGAAGTTTTACTCAATATTATAACAATTTGCGCATGTATTGAAACTTTATATGAAATATTGAGCTCAATAACGGCGCTTATTGCGATTTACGAAATAAAGGTGCATATCTGAACATCGTATAAAGCAACGGTAAAACTGTTTTAGAATTTCCTAAATTTAAACAATTATAAATAAAACAAGTTCATCTGATAATTCAACAGAGAATCTATCGAAGAGTTCAATGTTTATGCTACTACTGGTCAATTCATCCGCTCTGCTATTACACGTAATGTTACAATCTCTTGGTACCAATATTAAATGGACATCATATTGTACTTTTATCTCATTTTGAAATATCTACAACAGCGGCTCACCTAGCTGTCTGAATATATGGTAATATTGAAGGACGCTACCGTTGTTCGCCAGACTTAGAGATAGTTGTCCGGTAACATGTGGTGTAGATGTAGATGCGCAGCGACATGTAGTGTTTGCTATCGACAGTCCGAACTTCGTGCATGATTCTCGCATAACTAGTATCCAATTCATCACCTCGTAATTAAAAAAATAATCATTCATAATCATCATAATCATTTATAATCTCTAAACATTTTTCTTGGGTGCTAAATGCAAGCGATTTCAAAATCACATGCTGCATGACTTCGGCGTATATATCAGGCTGAATTTGACCGATGGCATGCACTGTGTTGGCTTTAAAGGCCGCTGTGGTGTGTGGCTTATTCGCATACTGCTGCGACTTAGGAAAACCCCACAAGATGAAGTCTAACGTAGTCTAATTGCACGATCTCGTAAATGACATCCACATGAGATGAGGATGTCCTCAAATCGCTCATGCGGAATAGTGAAATGAGCAGTGAAATGAGTTGTATGGCACTTAGTGACGTTCTATTGATGTCCAGATCATCTAATTACAGCTAGAAGTAGTTGGTAGTCATCGACCTATAGTAATCGCCATTCGCAGTGAAGGCATTACCAAGGCCGTTCTGAAAGAAATATAGACCGATGACACCGCCAGCCTAAAATCCATAGCAAACAGTGACTTTTTGGGGATTCATGTGTACTGATATCGTCAGAAATTTTTTTTCCTATTCGTTCATCCTCAAATGGGCCCCCTTTACCGAGAATGGTTTTTCGATCAAAATTTATAGTAACCAACTACACCACTGATCATTCAGCCAACACAAGTCCTTGCATATCTACGTCGATGGTGATTTTGGCAAAGAAATGTAGCTCCAACATGATTACCGGTGTCAACTGTCAAAGTCCCTGTTGGATTTATTGAATAATTAAAATAAATCAGCTCATTTATAAGAACAGATCTTCAGCTTTTGTGATTTTACGAGCATTATTAAGGGTGTCTGAAGGGTAATCTTCTGAAGCGTTTTTATATGTTCTTAAACATATACAAATGAAAATATAAATATGTTTTAATGTAGGTATTTCCCGGTTAATGTAGATTAAAGACTAGATACGTATATTCAAACTATTTTTTATCTCACTTATGGCCATTATTTGAAATCGCCGTGGTCTAGAAGGTAGTGTGTTGGCTTATTAGACGAAAAGCCAGGGTTCGTATCCCAGGCCAGACATCAAAATAAAATACAAAAAGTATTTCTTCGGCGACTTCCTCTCAGCAGATTTCTGGCAAAAACTCTGAGAGTAAATAAAATTGCCATAAAAAGTTTCTCAAAAATCTGTCGTTCGGAGTCGACTTTATACTGTAGGTCCCGCCACTCATGTATAAAATTAACACATACAACATAAGTGGTGTGAATCCTGACTGAAGGGTTGTAATGACCAATTATGTATGTATGTATGGCCATTATTACAGCTTGCCTTTAACTAAAGGGAGGCTTGTAACTGGCAGCTAAATTGTTTTTCATTATTGTACACGAGAAAAGAAGTTGTCTTTTAAATGTTCTTAACCCTTTCATGCCCGATATTGCCTATAGGCAACATTGTACATTTTTGTTCATAAATTCCGTAATTTTTAATTTTTTTAAATGATTTTTTTTTTGCAAACAAGCTTGGTTAAAAACGTGTAAAACCAGAATACGTAGGATTCTGAATTTAATATCACTTCATATTTAGGCCATGGCTAACAAGCACATGTCCTCTGGCCCAAAAAATTCGGGTATGAAAGGGTTAAACAGATTGACTTTAATAAAAAAAATAGACCATCAACTAAGGCTATCAATAATATATTTACAGCTGTGTTCAAAATAATAGGAGTGCTACCATGTAATATTTTCAAAGTTAAAATTTTTTATTGTACCAATTTCCAAAACATGATATATTTTAATGGTAGTTACAACGATATGTAAGAAATAAAATACAAAAAAGAATCTCGTAATAACTTTAATATTTATGATGAAATTGATTCATTTCAGTGTTTGCCCTTGAATTCAGTTGATCAAAAAATAGGAGTGTGAGTGTTCTTTTAAAAATAAAAATATAACAGCACATTATTTAAAGAAAAAAGTGAAAAATAAGTACGGAAAAATGTAGTTAAAACTTTTTCTACAGTGATTCACATAAATTTTTGTAATAGTGGGATGACGAAAACACTGAACTAAAGTAAAGAGAAAACTAATTAAAAATCTTCGAAAAAAAGGCAAAACTTCTTAAGAAATTGAGGAAATTTAAGTTGCCCCAATCAAATGATAGCAAATGCATTAGAATATAAAACAAGCTCGTAACGCGTGGGCGCAAGCGCAGAACATCAACTGTCGATGACTGCAGAATTGTGCGATACAGCAAAATGAATCCTTCAGCGTATACAAAAAAATTCTAAAGGGTCTGAATCTTGCCGTAAGTGGCCCTACTATTCGTAGGCATCTGATGGACAACAATTTATTCGCAAGAAGTCCACGAAAGGTGCCATTGCTGACAAAAAAAACAGGTACCAGCACGTTTAAAGTTTGCCCAACAGCATATCAATTGACCGAAAGAAAAATGTAGAAACATACTGTGGACTGACGAAGGCAAAATTGTTTTATTTGGTGGCATTGGGTCTAGACAGTATATTAGATGTCCGCCCAACACCAAATATAAAGCTCAGTATACACAAAAGACAGTTAAACATGGTGGTGCAAAGCTAATGATATGGGGAAGGTTTGCATATAATGGTGTAGGCCCAATACATCCAATTAGAGACATAATGGATAGGAACGTCTATGTTGGCATTTTCAGAGAAGTGATGTTACCATACTCCACGCCTCTAAAATGAATATTCCAACAAGATAATGACCCGAAACACACCAGTAAATTGGCAAATGAGTGGTTTCGGGTTAATGGGGTAAAGGTTATGGCGTGGCCATTTCAGTCTCCTGTCCTTAATCCCCTAGAACATCTATGGGGGGATGTTGAAAAGTATGTTGCAGAGAAAAAAAAACCTTCAAATGCAGAAGAACTATGGATCACAGTGCGCTATGCGTGTCGTCAAATTCCTTTAAAGAGATGCCAAGATCTTATTGACTCAATGCCTCGTAGATGTGCTGAATTTTTTAAAAACAAGATTATTCAACCAAATACTAAAATAACTTTACTATTTTAAGATAATATCAAACTTTTGCGCCTTTTGTTTAAAAATTATTAGGTTGTTTGCTAACACTCATATTATTTTGAACAATTAATTTTGAGAGTAAGCTTTATTTACATATTTTTTGTTTTCGTAGTTTTAATTAAATAATTAAGTGTTAAAAATTAGGAAATGAATTAGAAATAAATTTTAAGTAAAAAAAATTGATATTTTCTTTTTTATTTTCCTTAATTTTAAACTTTGCTTTTAAATGAAGGGCGCTCCTATTATTTTGAACACAACTGTACATATTATGCCTGTACAACAATAACAAAATAACTTCTCAATTTTAAAGCAACAAATATTAAAGAAATTTAAAAGAAATATCATACGACAATACCGTTAATTTTAGAACAAGAAATTTAAGAAAAATAATAAGTACATAGAAAATAAAAAAATAGCATTTGAATTCAAGGTCATTCAATGACTTATTAACATAAAGATATAAAGAAAAAATACGTAAACAAAGTTCATCAACAATTATTATAAGTGGACAATATGGTAGAAGTGAGCGTTAAACTAAAGGGAAGATCATGCTACTGGTAACATTTCAAGTTAAGTTTATGTTTGAACTTGCACTATTATATATTATTTTCAATATGGCAAATACAACAACAACAAAAAAGAAGTAATGACGAAAGCTATCGGCATTGCTCCGGCACTGCCGCATTTTGAAAAAGTTAAATTTATTTTATCCTTAAGTTGTCATAACGGAAAGAAGTTAAAGGTGACATTAAACTTTACTTTAGCTAAAGTTACCTTTAACTAATCTCCACCTTTAACGGCAAGT
Organism: Sarcophaga subvicina; assembly: GCA_936449025.2. Lineage (NCBI taxonomy): Eukaryota > Metazoa > Arthropoda > Insecta > Diptera > Sarcophagidae > Sarcophaga > Sarcophaga subvicina. Next base: position 37,110,946 of record OW388080.2, read on the forward strand.
ATTACAACTGGCCTAAGTCGTAATAACGAAAAAAAGTTAAAAGTGACTTTAAAGCTCACTTTAGCTAAAGTTACCTTTAACTTTAACGGCAAGTTGAAATAAAGGCCCTTAAACGTTAAAATTTCAATTCAGTAACTAAATTTCAACTAAAATATAACAGAAAAACACACCTCTTATTTTATTTATATTTCATGTAACACAAGATTTCTTTTATCATAATAAAAATGCTGCTAAAATAAAAGCCATTAAATTTCCTCTAAAATGCTTTGAGTTTTTGTTGGCGTTTAAACAATTTTTGCTGCACTTAGATTAACAATGAAACAACATTTTGTTATTACAACGTCGCAACAATTTGCACAAAAAAAGGAAAATAATAAAATAAAACCAAACATAGCTTAAAAAACAAAAATATCACCAACAGAATCACGGAACAAAAACATCATTGCTTTGGAAAAAGTTCTCAAAAAAAAAATGCATTTGAAATTTTTACAATTTGTCCTGATTTTTTTTGGAATAAGTTTGTGAAAGAATATTGTTACGTCTTTACCTTTTAAAAAACGTTTGAAATGTAAGCTCGTAGATTGCAAATAAAATAAAAATAAAATTAATTAAATAATTTATTATTCGCACAATTCTGTGTGCCACTGTTCTCAACTTGATGTAAACAACCACAATTGCCTTTTTTGTTATTCCTCTGTTTATACCCTTTGCATAAACAATAACTAGACAATTATTCGACAGATTTTGGTAACGGAGATCTTCAAACCACGATTATTCTCTTCAAACGCACACCGTCTTCACACAAGACTGACTGAAATTTTACTAACCCCGTTGCCTGCTTTGTCTTGCCTTTTATATGCCAACATAAACAGTTTGATGAATTATCTTGAAGTCGAATGTTCTTGTCTTCGCCTTCTCGAGGTCTCTATAAATGTAAACATCGTTGTTTCATTATTGTGGTTTGTGTATTTTTGTTTATATTTATTCTTTGTTTGTTGTTGCTTTTTTGTGTACTTGTTTACTCTCTTTTTTATACTGATTTTTTTGGTATGTTTTTGTTTACTTGTTTATCATGTCAACAAGTTCATTGTTTTTGTAGCTTTTGTTTGTAATTTTAATGTTAAACGATACAATAGCAAAACAACCATTTCCATTTTCGCTACAATCTCTACAGTTTTTGATATTCAAAAATTATTTGCAATGGACTCCTTCTTTTTCTTCATCGCATTCAATCGATTTGATCAAATTTACCATAATATTAAGGTTTTCCAATCCTATTTAATTGGTCATTACTAACCTTTATTCAGGATTTCTACCTAGTTTCTCACACCACTTCTTTCCGTAACTGGCGAAACCTACAGACGATATTTGAGAAACTTTTAATAACAATTCTTATTTAATCTCAGAGTTTTTGCCAGAAAACTGCAGAGAGGTAGTCACCGTAAGAAATATTTTTTCATATTTCGTTGTGTTCGAGTTGTAAGGGCTGGGGTCTGAATCACTGACTCTCGTGTAATGTCTAATGAGCCACACTACCTACTAGACTACGCCGACTTTCAGAAGTTTCGTCAAAAGGTATTTCTATTGGTATTGCTTTCCGAAGTTTTTCGCATTTTCTTCATTATTTTCTTATATGAAACTCAAAATGCACCAATAGGTCTCTGCATGAAAACGTTGGTCTGGGTATACAGTAAAGTACAATTCTTCCAAACTAACCTTACTTAACCAATTTTTTTTAAGTATTGTTTAAAAGAACCAATTTATAATATACTAGCTGTACACTGCGCGTGTTGCTGCGCCATAAACTAAAATAAATTTGAAGGAAAGACATTACACAAAAGTCCAATTAATTTTGAATCATTTTATTGATTTTGTTTCCCGTTGTCCAGATGATTCAGACGAACAGGCCTGAGTAGTAAGCATTCGATCAGTTTCTAATCTCACTTCTCGAAGATTTTCCAGTCTCAATGCTAGTTGCTCGTCTGATTCTGAGGCTCGTAATGGTTTTTCTTCCGTGCTCGAAGTGTAGGTCGACCAATTGCTTGTCGCTTTGGAGGCACGGGAACGACGTGAAAAATGCATTTAAATTTATTAAAATCTCACAATGTACCCAATCCAATTGAACCCAACAGCATTTTTAAAAATTGTCCAAAATTAAAATGTTTCAAATTTTACGAGCGAGTTATACTAAATGTTATTAAAATCATAAGTGATAAATGCTAAAACGTCTGGTATTTATTCGATCAACACATGATCAAATGCATAGTTTACGATTCAATTTATTTTGAATAATTCTTAGTGGCGCCATCTATCGGAAATTAATCGCACCAACTTAGAAACCTCCGTCAACTTATGCGCAACAACTTTGCTAAAGACCATATCATGATCAAATGCACAGTTTACGATTTAATTCATTTTGAGTAATTTTCAGTGGCGCCACCTGTCGGAAATTGGTCATACCAACTTAGAAACCTTCCCCGGCTCATGCGCAACAACTTTGCTGAAGAAAATAGCATGATTAAATGCATGTATTACGATGCTATTAATTACATACAAACAAACATTCATTTTTATATATATAGATAAACAACATGTTAACTTTCACAAAATGTTTAAGTTTTGTCGTCTCGATTTTCTTGTCATAAATTATGTTGAATAGAAAAGAAAATCAATTACACTTTCCTACTTACGTAATCAAATAACGTTTAATCGTACGGACAGAGGAACTGAAAAGAGAAAAAATTGCTGACTTTTTGTTTGCAAACGAGAAGAAAATAAAGTAAAGCTAAAAACAAAATACAACTTTTGAAAGCGAATGTTTTTAAGCCAAAAGCAAAAAATTTAAATCCACAAATCATAGTAAAACAGACCGCAAAAACACATTTTTTCGATATCGTTGATACAAAGTATCTGTCAGAAAAAAATATTAGAAAAGGCACAATCAACAACAACAAAAAATGTAATTGCTGAAAAAAAGAAAAACAAAATAAAATAAATTCAAGATAAAATAAAATGCAAAAGAGAGAAAACATGGAAGTGAATGAAATCACGACTGTTAAATATAATTTCAAGTTGACTGTAAGTACTGGAGACATTATAATTACCATTACACATCCAATTACTTAGTACGCTAAATAACAATTCACACTTTTCTTATATGTAGGTTAACACACGCCACACACACCTGAGAACACCTTCTATTTACATATATCTGTAGACCCATAGACAACAATGTCCTTTGAGTTATGTATGTATGTGATGTAATACATTCACTCTTAAATGTTTTGGTCTATTACAAATTGTTATTACGGCAAATGAATTTTTATAACATTGAATTTGTTGTTGTCATTTCAAATAAACTTTTATGGCATGAAAGTAAGGTGTAGTAAAATTAAAATGGAATATGTTGTTGGTCTTAACTGCGAATTATGTAACACATACAAATGTAAATACATAGAAAATTTGTCATCACAACCCTTCAGTCAGGATAACGACCTAACTTCTCGCACCACTTATGTTGTGTGTGCTAATTTTATCCAAAAGTTGGAGGCCGAAGAAATATTTGTTCATATTTTGTTTTGTTCCTAATGTCTGACATGGGATTTGAACCGTGGCCTCACATCTAATAAGCAAACAGACTACCTACTATACTACGGCGACTTGAAACTCATTTTACGAGCTTCGGAACATAAGTTCAAGTCCACTAGTTCAGCAAAAAATCGACGAATAGCTGTAAACACCGCCACTATCCATGGGAATGTGCAGGAGAATTAGAAGTAGTCGATTTCGTATTATTTTTGTCGAATTTGGCACAATACCAATAAGCGTGAGACCTCAGAGCATTCAATGAAAACAAAAAAAAGTTTGTTTGTGTGTTTGGCATTAATTTTCTGCATAATTCTTTGACAACGACTTTAGCCAAACCAACGGCTAGCACCAAGGTCCGTTTTTAAGCGCTTCCCTCCTTTAAATTTAAAAAAATAAACTAAATATGTGTGAGATATCATTGCCATTTTTATTCATTGGAATTACTTATTGAAGCCATTATGTGTAGAATATAAAATCGTTCAAATTTCCAAAATGGCTTCTCTGGATGAAGCGCGTTCGAAATGTTTTTCCATTACTATGGCGCATAAATCAGGCTGAATTTGGTCGATAGCATGGGTTACATTGGCCTTGCTATCCGCTGTAGTTTGTCGTTACATCTGCGACTTAAAAAAAGTTTAAGAGAGTTAAATGGCAGCATCTCGGCGGCCAATTCACGTGATCTCCATATAATTCAGGCCATAAGCAGTTGGTAATCGTAGATCTATAATGCTCGCCGTCCACACTGATGGCCTGTCCAAAGTCACTCTCAAGGTATACGGACCAATGACGTCGCCAGTTCAAAATTCATTCCAAACAATTACTTTTTCGGGATGACATTGGATGCAGTTGAGCCTCATGTGGATTGTTATAGTCCGAAATTTGTTAATTTTCTTTGTTCATGCATTCATGCAGAAATCGGAAGTATGCTTCAGTTCTTAGATCAGCTGTAATTTTACCAGTTGCTTGCCTAAGTCGCGGTTGCAAATTCGTCACATTGTATTCTGCAAAAGGACGTGCCCTTATGAGCGGCGCAAAATCGACTGTCTTGTATTCTCCTGCACCTTGAGATAACTGTGTTTTCAGCGGAATTTTAATTTCGTCTACCAGTCGTATGAGTTATTTGCATTAACAAAATATCACTCATACGCGGTGAATAAGTAAGATTAAATTAAAAAATTTAAAACATATTTTTAGGTTTATTTTCAAAATACTGTGATCTCAGGAATATTAATCGGAAATATTAATTGCTTAATCTTGCTAGAAAGCAATGTTTTCTCTTTGTTAGAAGAACAATTAAGAATGCATAGCAGGGTGTTGAACAAACTTGTAATGTCTCTGGAGCCGTAATTGTAAAAGCAGCGAGTGCCTTTATTGGTTTTAAACAGGCAGACCTTTAAGCCAAAAATATGTTGCCATTTAAACTCAAAGCAGTTCGATGTTCAGTTGACATATGCCCAATTGCGATTTAAAGTAAGAACGAAATCAAACAATTTCTGGAGCAAAAGTTTACATAACATACATACATAATTGGCCATTCCTTCAGTCAGGATTATTACCTACCTACTTATGTTGTTGGGACCAACAATTTAAATTCGTCTTGAAATGATACTTTTTTTTGTTGAGCAACTTTTCATGGCAATTATATTTTCTCTCAGAGAATTTGTGAAATAAAATATTCTCTGACTAGGCTGTGTTAATTAAAAGAGTGCTAATAAGAATGCCACCAAATTGTATGTAGAGATGGCGCTCTGAGTTTCGCTTATTAATTACACATACATACACAATTGGCCCTTCAATCCCTTCAGTCGAGATTACGGCCTAGCTTCTCACAACACTCATGTTGTGTGCGTTAATTTTATACGTGAGTGGCGGGACCTACAGTTTAGCGTCGACTACGAACGACAGATTTTTGAGAATCTTTTTCATGGCAGGTTTATTTACTCTCAGAGTTTTTGCCAAAAATCTCCTGAGAGGAAGTCGCCGATGAAATATTTTTTCATATTTCGTTTTGAGATCTGACCTGGGATACGCCTAATAAGCCAACACACTACCTACTAAACTACGGCGACGACAAAAAGGATAGAAACTAAATGAAGTAAATCACAAACATAAACAAAATCAAATCAACAAAGCAAACAAGCCAGTAGAATACAGCACAATGTTACTAAAAAATTTAAAGTAAATAAGTTGGAAACTGTTCATTCACAATCCTTTACATTAACCTGCGTAGGTGTGTAAACAAAAACAGAAATACACAATGAATTAAAGAAAAGAAACATGACCAAAAACGCTGCTTTCTCACCTCGTCCTCTCCATAACTAGTTGTGGAATTACTTTCAAATTCATAACATTGAAAAGCTTATCCAAATATTTTACCACCTTTGGGTTGTTGATATCGTTTTACTTTACTTTTACCCTTACTCTTTTAATTTTTAAACCCAAATATCATTAACAGCCTAAAAATAGTCAAGTAAGAGTGGGTATGAATTAACAGTGCCAATGTAAAGTAATGTAAATGTAATCGTTATTTCTATAAAAGTGTGTTCAATTCCAACAAGCTACTTAGCAAATACAGTGTGCAATAAAAAAAAGCAAACGGACTGCTATTTTCATACAAATATTTGTTGTTTACTATTATTATGCATTATATACCTAGACAACAGCAGGCTACAATCTGTCAAAAATATACCACAAATGTATGATTGTACCGAAAATGGAAACGATGTTTTTCTTTTACAACGTTTAACATTACAATTATAAACAAAAGCTACAAAAACAAAAACAATGAACTTGTTTACATGGTAAACAAGTAAACAAAAATATATCAACAAAAACCAGTATAAAAAAGTGATGAACAAGTAAATAAAAATGCAACAACAACACTGCAAGAACAATCGTTAATAAAATACACAAACAACAATAATGTAAACAACATATTTACATTTATAAAGATTTCGAGAAGGCAGAGCCATTCGCCGTCAAGAGCATTCATTAGACTGTTTACCCTGCAATGTAAAAGGTAAGACAAAGCGGAGTCAGTAAAAATTCAGTCAGTCTTGTGTGAAGACGCGCTGTGCTTGAAGATAATAATCGTGGTTTTAAGATCTCCGTTATAAAGATCTGTCGAACAATTGTTATTATTTACGCAAAAGATTGTAAATAAGAATAACAAACAAAGTAATTGTTATTGTTTACATCAAGTTATGAACAGTGGCGAATCAAATCTTTTGATCTAATCGACGACATTTTTGTTATATTTAATGAAATAACAAATGTAATGAGAATTTAAAGAATTTAATCAAAAAATAATATTTCAACAACAATAACAACAATGCCGCTTTTGGAAAATGTCTGTACTGCACTTGGTGAACAATTGTATCAAAAATGGTCATGTAGCTATGCCATCGTCAATTTAATGCGTTCATACTGTTACGTTTTTATCCTTTTAAAAACGTTTTATATAAATTCTTTATTGTTCGCACAATTCCGTGTGCTACTGTTCACAACTTGATATAAACAACAACTATTTGCTTTGTTTGTTATTCTTCTTTACACTCTTCTGCGTAAACACGTTAGATCTTTACAACGGAGATCTTCAAACCACTATTATACTCTTGACACCCAACGCGTCTTCGCACAAGACTAACTGAATTTTTATTGATCCCGTTGCCTGCTTTGACGTGCCTTTTATATCGGAGGGTAAACTAACTGATGAAAGCTCTTGAAGGAGAATAACTTCACCTTCGCGAAGTCTCTATAAATGTAAACATGTTATTTATATTATTGTTGTTTGTGTATTTTGTTTACGTTTATCCTTGCAATGTTGTTGTTGCCTGTTAGTTTACTTGTTTATCCCCTTTTTTATACTGATGTCGTTGCTATATTTTTGTTTATTTGTTGATCATGTAAACAAGTCCATAGTTTTTATTTTTGTGGCTTTTGTTTATCATTTTAATGTTAAACGATGTAACACCATTTCCACTTTCGTAAGAATGTTTTATGTTTTTACAATGTCTGCCATTATACCATTCATAGGAAAACAACTACTTACGCTGCTATAATAATTAATGGTTTGTACAGAAATCGTGTCCAATAATAAAAAAAATCAAAGCTATCAGCTTTGTAGTAGAAAAGCAATAAAAATTGAAGGAAAGAATTACAGTTATGAAAGCAGTAGTAAGAAACAGAAATACGGTATTAAATAATTCTTAGATTACTATATAGAAGAAGTCACTTTTTAACCCTAAAACGAACCTATGAGGCTCACTTAGATGATCCAATATTCATGACTTTTATTTTACATATGTTTTGAAAAAATGAAAATTGAGAATTTTTAAATATTTCCATCTGTTAGAGACCGAAGTATAAAAATGTAACATTAACTACTAACAAGAGCCTCAGAGGTACATATAAAGTAGTTCATATTTGTCAAAAGTTTTTGACAAAATACATCAGGGTTCATATTTGTCAAAAGTTTTTTACTAAATACATCAGGGTTCACATATTTAAAAGCATCTTCGATTTTTAAGAATGTTTTATATACAAAGTAAACTTTCCTATATAAAAGCTGGATTTTCGATTCTGCTTACTTAAACGTTGAAAAATACATTTTTATTCAAACTAAAGTTTATACGCGACTCATCTACATCTAAATATTTCTGTTGACAGATAAAACAAAATTGAATGGATAGTTCAAATGTTCTACTCATACCTATTTGTATAAATGGATGAGCGGTGTTAAAATGCGAAGGAGAATTGTATCATATTATGGCATATTATTAAATTTTTTTTGTAGTTTATTTCAATCGATATAACTTATAATACAAATTAAACATACAATTTTTATGGAGAAATGATATTTTTTTTTTAAAAAATTAATTTTAACAAATATTATGAAGATAATTAGAATTGAAATTAAATTTTGTTATTTAATATATTTTTATTTTTATTTCACAAATTTAATTTATTTTATTTATTTATGTTTTAGATATAACATATGTATGTAAATAAAATTCTTTAAATCAAAATTATTTTTAATTTAATTTTTGTAACTCTAATGAAAACTATGCAAGCAATTCAATAGAATCAAATAACTGCGTTATTAATTTGCATAAATTTTATGCGAAATTATAATCAAATATGAATGCGTTCGTAAGGTCACACTCTGTTAGTTTGGGGTTGTGGCTTCGATTTTCATTCTCTAGCCTATTGCCCAAATAAAGAGCGTATGTATTTTACTACAAATTAGTTTTATTAATAATTTTGCAATTTTTTGAAAATAATGAAGTACTTCACTAATGTCCTTATGCACAACATAAGTGGTGTGAGAAGCTAGGTCGTAATGCTGGCTAAAGGGTTGTAATGATAATAGTATGTTGCGTAAAAAGACTATTTAAATACAGAAATTTCTCATACGTACTGTTGGATTCTTATTAATTTTTTTGCTCAGATGACAAATGTCACAGTAAGAAATTCTATTGTATTTTTTAATTTTATTATACGTACTCAGTGAAAGTAATGTTAAAGTATAAAAGTTTTCTTCATCATGATTTTCTTATTTTTTTTAATATTCATTTGCACTCAAGGCACTTATTATGTTAAAGAGTACTTGACAAGTATCTTCCAACTGCATCAACCACATAAAAAGTCGTACTAAGAACTTAACTAACTTTACCCAGACATTAAAGTCATTTTCGCAAATACTTAAAAACAAGGAACTTTATTTTTTCAACTATTTTTCATTGTTTTTGTGGTTTTTTAAAAGATCTTTAAACGGACTTTAAGAAAATAGTTCCGTAATTGTCGTTAGGAAAGAGTTTTCACTCGTATTTGGTACGCTTTAATGATTTTTACTTATTATGAGCAAAATGTCTTGCAAATAACATGACGTAAAAGCCAAAGATTTCTTTCATTTCGAGTATAATTTTTTTTTTAGAAAATAAGTATTTCCATTCAGTGTATATGCATAGGCAATGTACAAAGGATGAAAAACAAAAAGAAAAGTTAATAACAAAAGAACGGAAGTTATCCAAAAAACAAACTTATATTGTAGCAGGTATGCATTACAATGAGAAACAAAGGAAGGGAAGGAGATTGAAAAAAATTATGTATTTAAACATCGAGAATGAATCATCACTTTCTTAAAAATTAAATACGAAAAAAACAATTATTTTTGAAATTTTAATATCAAAACAAAATTACGCTACATATTTACATACATATTGTACGTTTTTAACTTTAAACTTTTAAAAACGTTTGAAATATGAGCTCTTAGATTGCAATAACAATGAAAATAAATTTATGTTCAGTTTTAGTTAAAATTCTTTATTCTTCGCACAATTCTGTGTGCCATTGTTCACAACTTGATGTAAACAACAACAATAGCTTTGTTTGTTATTCCGCTTTATACTATGTTCAGGTATGCACTTTTATTTAGTCAATATTCCGTTTATTAATTACAATATTTTAAGTGTTTAGACATAACAATATACGCAGTTCAGCTGCTTATTCAATGGTAAACAAAACAGCTGGTTGCTTCAACAACATTGTTTTTATTTGTTTTGTTTTGTTGTTTTTTCTTTGTTTTTTTTTTTTTTTGTCGTTTTTGACATTTGAGTTGTCAAATATCAACAGAAAGTGTTCGGATAATTCTAATATGGGACAGTGCTGCATTTTAATTTTTACTCAATATTATAACAATTTTTGGAGCTCAATAATGGCGTTTATTGCGATTTACGCAATAAAGGTGCATATCTGAACACCGTATTAAACACGTTTGCGTAAACAATAACGATTGTATGACCGATCTTTATAGCGGAGATGTTGAAACCACAATTATTCTCTTCACAAGCGACGCGTCTTCACACAGGACTGCCTGCATTTTTACTGACCCCTTAGCCTGCTTGGTATTGCCTTTTATATCGCAGGGTAAACAGTCTGATGAATGCTCTTGACGGAGAATGACTTCGCGTTCTCGAAATCTGTGTAAATGTAAACATAGTTGTTTGTGTATTTTGTTTACATTTATTCTGGTAATGTTTGCTGTTTCTTGTTTACTTGTTTACTTCTTTATCCCCATTTTTATACTGATGCTGTTGCATTATTTTTGTTTATTCGTTGATGTAACCTATGTGAACAAGTGCGTTGTTTTTGTAGCTTTTGTTTAACATTTTAATGTTAAACTATGTAACACCATTTCTATTTTCGTAACAATATAACAACACGAAACTACAGGAATTTCTAAATTTATACCTGAAACTATATAAATGTATATTAACTACTAGATAATTAACAATGTATTTTGTTTATACATACAGTGGCAAGCATAAGCGGGTACATAATATTTAAAAATATTTTAAATCCAATAACTCTAAATAATAAAACTTCTTAAACTACTTACTAACTGTAAAACAATGAATAAAAATAATTAAAAAAATAAAAACATACATACATACATAATTGGTCATTACAACCCTTCAGTCAGGATTACGACCTAGTTTCTCACACCACTTATGTTGTGTGTGTTAATTTTATACATGAGTGGCGGGACCTACAGTTTAAAGTCGACTCCGAACGACAGATTTTTGAGAAACTTTTCATGGCAATTTTATTTACTCTCAGAGTTTTTGCCAGAAACCTGCTGAGAGGAAGTCGCCGAAGAAATACTTTTTGTATTTTAATTTCATGTCTGGCCTGGGGCTCGAACCCTGGCTTTTCGTCTAATAAGCCAACACACTACCTACTAGACCACGGCGACTTCGATAAAAACATATAAATAAATATAAAAATAAAATAAAAACATTTTAATAAAATTTGTTCATTTATCTAGTTTTGCACGTTTTGCCTTTACTTAAGGTTATTTTTGGATTCTTTTCACAATTTTTTTTGCGTTCAAGCTCTAAAGGTGAGGAGAACATTTTCAAATTTTTTTTGAAAAGTTTTCTTGCAATTTATGAAAAGAAAATTAAAATGTAGAAAATTTCAATTGAAGTTGAAAACAACATAGTCGCTTTAACTGAGAAAGGTTATCCTTCAGGAAAAATTGATGGAAATGTTGATGTTTGTCATCGGATTGTACTTTCAACAAGAAAAAAGAAATGCAAAGCATTTAAAAGTAGTCACCGTAGGTAGTAGGTAGTGTGTTAGCTTATTAGACATGAGGCCACGGTTCAAACCTCAGCTCAGACATCTCCAACAAAACGAAATATGAAAAAATGTTCTTCGGCGACTTCCTCTTAGCAGATTTCCAGCAAAGACTTTCTCAACAATCTGTAATTAGAAGTCGACTTTAGGTTTCGGCACTCATATATAAAATTAACACACACAACAGTAGTGAAAAATCAAGCAATCTATAGCAATCAGAATATCCCGGAGTTCGCCCAAGATCTCTAAATGATGATGGCATACTGATCGTATTACGAAAATATGAAGTTCGAACCAAGTAATCAACACTAAATTCTATAAACAAAAGAGTGAGTGAATGAAATGCACGACGAGTATTGGGAAGAATCAGTCTAGTTTCAGCAGTGAAATAGAAATGAGAAGCGAGTAATACTGGATAAATGCTGCAAATAACATTCAAGCTGTTTTTTATATTTAAAAGAAAATATTTTCACTTAAAAGTTTGTTTAATTAGAGAATAGTTTAAGTTAATATTTAACACTTGTATAGATTCTATTTTATTTTAATAAATAATGTACAAATACAAAGTTCATATTTTTTCAATATTATGCATTTACTTTTGCACATATAAAAAAGATTATTTTATTCTCTACACTTCTGAAACAAAGAAGTTAAAAAGTCAGAATAATTTGATGTAAAACAAACATTTTAATTTAACAATTGAATTACAAAACTATTTGTAGAGCATTTTCAGTAAAATATTTGCTTTAAAATACTACGGCACTAAATTAAATTTGTTGTGGACAACAGGAGCATAAAGTTTTTAATTGACAAACAATAAAACAAAACAGAGAGAGAGAGCTTATTGCTTTACGAAAGGAAAGACGCTTATTGTCACCCCAATTATGCCATGATTTGTACTTTTTTCTGCCAATATTTGCATTGAATTTTAAATTCTCTTCATTTAATACATTATTATCAATACTCACACTACTCTTATAAACCAGTGATGATTGAAAACTTGATGATAATATTGTGATAATATCAAACGAAATCACGAATGTCAACAAAAGAAAAATGTGTTTTTAAACATCGTTTAATATGACCAATAAATATTTTTTCTTTTTGTCTATTATAAAAGGCAATAAAAATAGTCTTGAGTTAAGGTAAGTCCACAAACAAAAGAACCAACTTAAGCGATTGTGTAAAATGTTTACAGAGCCCTCAAGAAAAAAGATGTTATTTAAGTACAACAGCAGTGCTAGTATTACGATGTCTCACCTTTCTTTTCTTATCTTAATGAGATCCGACTCATGTAAGATGGTAAGCAAAAACATTTTTAAAATTGTATGTTGGTATGTAGGTAGGTAGAAGTGTTAGCTTTGATTACCAAAGCTCACTTGAGCACAAATAGCGGCCGATTTCCACCAAACTTATCGAATAAGTTATTCAGCGCAGGGGCTGCATATTCTATATTTCTTTTTTCCATTCTATATTTCTTCGTATAATTTGCTTACCAAATATGTACGAGTCGTTTAATAGTTTTTGTGTAGAACATCGTGTACATAATGAGAGCGTACAACATTGAGAGAAAACACTAATGCAAATTAGACAGTCGTGCTCCTCACTTCATTTCTTTTTTAAATTTTTTAGAAAAAATCACACATCGTTCTATTATTTTCGTATTTTACTGATCGAGTACATGCAATAAAACCTGTCGTTAGATTATTACTTTCATTTATAAAATACGGATCGAGTTCGATAATACATTCTCTCAAACTTTACATACGTATACCCTTATCATGTAAAATGGCCTTAAATTGTAGTAACAATGATTAATTCATTTTCAACTTTCGATTTCGTTTTAAATCAAAGCGATTTCCGTCACATATCTAAAAACGATAAAAAAAAAACAAATCTACAAATTAACATTCATAATAACAAGTTTCCAAATTATTTTTATATTGCGCATTCATATTATTTTTAAATTTCATACAATATGTATTATCAAAAGGGATATTTTGTGAATAAAGAACTGATGAAAAAAATACATTATTTTTATTCGTTCTTAAAAATGTTGCCCTACATAGACTTAAGTATGTATTTTACAGAATTTTATTTGGTTTTCTTAGAAGAAGAAAATGCATAAACAACTTACTTTTTTTAAACAAATCATAAATCAATTAAAACAATTTATGAATGTGGTTATTCGGTAAAAAATTTTCGTTCTAATCCGCCACTTAAATAGAAGTTACAAATGCTTCGAAGCGTATTGCTAACATAAATTTAAAAAATTGTTTCAAATAATTACTAGCTAAAGAACTGTTGATAAATAAGAATTCTTAATAAATGTGCTTTAAATTTAAAGTGCAAATCAACAAAAGTGTGCTTTAAATACGGCTGTTTTTCTTTTAATTTTTTTTTAAATTTTGTTTTAGCATTCCATACTGTTAAAAACTACATTTTGAAAAATAAAGTATGTTTTAATAATTTATCCTTTTGATACATACAATAGTTTTAATATATTATTAAGTATTTATTACAGCCCATTTTTCTAGTCTAGTGGTATAGGTATATATGTACATATGTTAGTAATTATAACTTTATATAACAGAGTCATCTATCTTAGTTCAAGTACGTCATGTGTCAGTATGTAATTTAAAAGTGTTGCAGCCATTGCCTGTAATTATAACATTGAAGTTCGGTTTTTAAAAACATTTTCTATTTAAAGCATATGAATCAACAGAAAACCCTAAACAAAACTGGTGCATTTAATGAAAAAAATGATTAAATGAAGTGACTGACCTTAATAGATATCCTACTAAATATTGGGTACAACGTTTTAATGTATTGGGCTTTTGAATTTTAAATTTTTTCTTAGTTCTTCTTGGGGGTACCTACAGTGTAAAAATATAGTCACAAGAACTTATTATTCTTGTATTTTTTTGCGCGATATTTATTTTTTAAAGATTATTTTATTGCATACATTGCTCCGGAGTACATCCTGGATGGTCTTCCAGGGCTGCAGTTAAAACTTGATTTTCTCCGGGGACGAGAGGCAAGTATCGCCATTAAAAATGGACTAGACTATAGCATGATTTTGTCTCGCCACCTAATAGGTTTATGATATTGCCTGGCATATGGCACATTGTTAAAACCAATAGTCCAATTCTTAAATTTTACTCCATTGACCGTAGCTTTGGAATTTCCATTCTTATTAAAGAATTATGGTTCAATCATGCTGTCGATACGCAAACCTGACCAAACAATTCATCAACTCTCGAACTGCGTCTGATAGCCTCTACACCAAATTTGTCAATCATGTTGGTTGAGGTACCTATTGAGCCAAAAATTAACTTCTTCGCTACGGATAATTTTTCTATAGCAACATATTTCCAACATAACATTAATTAATAACGGTCTGGTATTGTGGTATCAGATATCGATCCGCACACTCTCTCTCTCTCTGAGATGTAACCGGCTACTAAAGCTTATAAGTTAATGGTGCTCATCATTCAGTGTCACTGATCGCAAAACGGAATTAATGCTTTTTTTCAGGCAATACGGGGTGCCTATTTTTAACTTACCGACCCAAAGTGGGGTCAACTTTCCTTATTCAAGAGAGTCAAGTATCTGGGGGTCATGTTTGATCCTCTCATGAAAGGATAACATTATTGATAGGATTAGGAAAGCGACAATAGCACTCAATACCTGTAAAAGGACCGTAAGCAAAACCTGGGATCAGCTGTTCCGATTACTAGTGTGCTCTATTCCACTTCAACCAAGGCATCATTTGTTATACTTAACTGGATGCACTTCGAACTCCCATTAAGACAGAGGGCTGAATAGGTGGCAGTAAAACTCAATGCAGCCAAATCCTATAAGGTATATGGACATGCTGCTATTCCTTGCTTTCATTATCAACTAACGTTGTTGAATAAAATAGCGAAATTTGGTCAAACATAAAAGAGTTATATTATAAAGACTAAATGAGCTTCGTCGATTAGACAAACAGTAACCGTCCATGGTTAAAAATAGTAGTAAATGTTAGCTCTCACATCGGCCATTTATTCAAAGAAAAACTTTTTATATGCATACATATTGTTACGTTTTTACATTTTAACAACGTTTAAAATATGAGCTCGTAGATTGGAAATAAAATAAAAATAAAATTGCTTTAGTTTGAACTAAAATTCTTTATTATTCGCACAATCTTATATGCCACTGTTCACAGCTTTATGTAAACAACAACAATTGCCTTTTTTGTTATTTCTCTGTTTATACACTTTGCATAAACAATAACCATTGCTAGGCTATTATTCCACACATCTTTGTAAAGGAGATCTTCAAATCACGATTACTCTCTTCAAACACACCGCGTCTTCACACAAGACTGACTGAACTTCACTAAGTCAGTCGCTTGCTTTGCCTTGCCTTTTATATGGCAAAATAAACAGTCTGATGAATGTTCTTGAAGGCAAACGTCTTCTCCAAATCTCTATAAATGTAAACATCGTTGTTTACATTTACTGTTGTAGTTTTGTTTGTATATTTTTGTTTCCTTCTTTACAATTTTTTTATGCTGGTATTGGTGGTTATATAAAGCAGTACGATAATTTCTAAACAGGTTTGTTTACTGCATTTTTTTGTTTTTGTAGCTTTTGTTTATAATTTTAATGTCAAGCGATGTAAAAGCAAAACACCAGTATCTAGATTATTCATTTTCATAACTACATATCATTAATTTAGCTTGTCAAGTAGGTACTTGTGTCTGTCGCTCTGGTGTTGGTTACCTATTTTGTTGGTGGTGATAGTTATTGTACTCGTTAATTATGCATTACATTTTTGTTTAGTAAATAAGTGTATAATGATTATTATATTGCTACTGGTGTTGACTGCATGCGACAGTAATAATGTTCGGTTTGTAAGCGATATGTTATGAGAGTAAATGTGTGTATGCACGAGCTCTGTTTTATTCTTATATTGCAACTGTCATATTTTAAGTGTCATGTTAATAGAATGGACACAAAGAACAACGACAAAATTTAGCTGGAAGCAATTAATTTATTCATGCAGATCATGGTGTAAAACAAAATACTTTTTCGTATAATTTTCTATGTGCATACCATAACTTCATTTTAACAAGGCAAACGATGTTAACTAAAAAAAAAAATTAATGACACACTTTAATGGCGATACTTCAGTTTATGGAATACTGCAAGTGTTGAATCAATATTTGGTTATTTCGAAAGTGGTTGGTATGTTTGCAGTATGGATGCCTATGTGAATACTTTTTACTTTTAGTTCATTTCTTTTTTACAGCGTTGAGCAAAGAGCAGTCAATGATTATTGTTGACGCTCACGTTAAAATATAAACTGTTTGGTGCGGTATGCAGACGATATTAATGGATCTTACTTCTTCAAGGTCCATGTAAATCACAACTTTATAGCCAATGAAGCAAGCAATACAATGAAATGCAAAACCCACTCCATGTCGTGAGACGGATGTATTTAATTTTTTGTGTAAATATTACTTAAAAAATAATAATAATAATTAAATTCTATGTAATACAAATATAGCGTGGGCCATCTATCGGTTTTAATTTGAACCACCGATTATTTCGAATTTGGCAATACTTATGTCATTCTATTCTATCATAAAATTCAGTATATTATTTCCACTCAAAGTAATGAATCGATTTACTCTTCGTTTTCGCTTCGCTGAATGGGCCAACGAGAAATTGTTCGATGATGTCTATTTTGCCCAAAAAAAATTATGTTGTCAGATGAAACTGATTTTCATCTTGGCGGGTACGTTAATAAGCAAAATTGCAGTATTTGGGGCTTAAAAACCCACACAGGGTCCTACAGAAGCCAAGGCACTAATTAGGAGTGACTTTTGGTGCGGCTTGTAGAGCTGAGGCATTATTGGGTCATATTTCGTTGAAAATGGGGACTTCGCAACAATTACGATCAATGGAGACAGGTATCGCACCATGATAACCGATTTTGTGTAACCGCTCTTAATGGTATTGATGTGAACGATGTTTGGTTTCCACATGATGGTGTAACTTGCCACACACCTCATTTATTTATTTATTGCGTCAAACGTTTGATGGAAGTTTAATTTTTCGAAATCTGGATGTCAATTAACCGCCATAAAGCTACGATTTGACACCGTTGGACTATTTTCTGTGGAACGCCGTTAAAGACAAGTTTTATGCCGACAAGCCAGAGACAATTGAGCATTAGAAGGCCAACATTCGTGATGCCATTGTCAAGGCACGACCCCATACACCCGAAATAGTGCACTAAAATTGGTCCGATCAGATGAGGTACCCTGAAATTCCATTTCTAACAGGAATTCAAACCGTGTTTGTTTTATTGCATTTTTAAATTTAAACATTTAAATTGCCCACTCTATATACACTGCGGTTCATCAGGATAGAACCAACATATTTTAAATTAAAAAAACTGTATAACTTGCAAATACAGATAGAATAAAAAAATTTTGTTTTGCAGAAATATAGTTAATACTGTAAATGATAATTTGAAAAAAAAAATAGTATAAAAATGAATTATAACGGTACTTTTTCACTTTCCTTGTAGTCAAGTATTAAATTGTTCATTTATTTTTTGGTTCAACAGAATAGAACCACGTGCATTTTTCACTTAAATCAGTAGGCGGTTGTAATAAAGCTTTATAAAAACCAAATAAAATTAAAGTCACAGTTTGTGACTGCAGTTAGCTAAATCAATATGGGAAGAAAGAGTTCTTTAAATCCGTCGGAAATGGTAAAATTTGTACAAATAAATGTGAATGTTAGTTGAATTCTTAATTCTTCAATGTGTTCGTATTTCAAATTTTACTTCAGCCTGCTATACTACACAAATTTTTTTAAAATTTTGTTCTCTGCAGCTCGACTGATGGATAAATAATCAATCAATGTTATCATCGAACAAAATCATACATCCACAGGCAATTAATCTTTATTTACAATTAATCATAAGAAGGTGGTCACGTGGTGATTGATTTTAATTTACGATTGAAGCGAAGACATAAACAGCGATTATAGACACTGAGATCGATGGATAAAAAGGAATATTAACGAAGACGAAAAAATAAATATTAAGGCAGTGGGAGCGTGATAAACTTTAAAAATTTATTAAGACTGAATCCATTAATTATTTGAATAATTTTTTCCGAGTTTGACTACTTTACCAGTAATTGCTTGTGACATAATTGATAGAAATTCTTAAATATATGGAATAAAGAATCATTTTTAAATGTTATAATGACCAGGCTTATGAATGCTTATATGAGAGATGATATCATAGTCCATAAGAAAATAATTAAACTTACATACACTATACCCAAAAATATTTCTTCGGCGACTTCCCCCAAGTATATTTGTAGCAAATAAAATTGTCATGAAAATTTTGTTTTGCTTTTACATCAACATTAGAATTATAAACAAAATCTACAAAAACAATACAATGAACTTGTTTATCGCATTGCCTAATATAATAACAAACACCACCAAACAAACAAAAAATGGTAAACAAATAAACAAAAATATACCAACAACACTACAATAATAAATGTAAACAACGATGTTTACATTTCTGGAGATTTCGAGAAGATGAAGTCATGAATGTTCGCCTTCAAGAACATTCATTAGACTGTTAACTTTGCCATATAAAAGGCAAGACAAAGCAGGTGACTGAGCTAGTGAAGTTCAGTCATCGTTGTGTGAAAACGCGGCGTGTTTGAAGAGTGTAATCGGGGTTTGAAGATCTTCATTACAAAGATCAGTCGAATAATTGTCTAGTAATTGTTATTGTTTATGCAAAAGGTGTAAACAGAGGAATAACAAATAAAGCAATTGTTGTTGTTTACATTAAGTTGTTAACAGTGTCACACAGAATTGTGCGATTAATAAAGAATTTGAATTAAAACTAAACACATTTTTATTTTTATTTTATTTACAATGTAAGAGCTCTTATTTTAAACGCTTTTAAAATGTAAAAACTTATGAGCTATGAACTATTTTTCCTTTCATTTGAGCACTCTCTCCTCACCCAACTCCTAAACAAAAAAAGTTTACACAATTTTTGTTCTGCCGTTTCTAAAATCTTCTTTAACTCTTACAACCATTAATTGCGTGTTGAGCTTTACAAAAAAATTAAATTGGATTAACTGAAATCATAAATTTTTTATAAGTTGTAAGAAGTAATTAAAATGAGAAGATTTTAATTGTTTTAAAGAAGAATTTATTTAAATAAGTGTTTACATATGTACATATTCCTACAATAAAGTTTTACCAACACACATTCCGTTTTATAAAAGTTTTGTTTTTCTGCCAGAGATTACAAACTAATCCACAGAAGCCAAGTCATCAGCAAAGAACTTAAAAATCAAAAATCGTATGCCAGTAACGTAACTTAAACTTTGTTTAGCAGAAATAAATTTGTAATGCTGCTCCAAGCCTGATGCCACTTTACTGTAAAATTGGTATGAATTATATTTTTCGCCACAAATTGTTCAGAATTAAATCTATTTTAATAAATTTGTGTACATACGATTGTATCGTTGCATATCAAAATAAATATGTATGCAAATGAGTATTTCTAACAACAATTTCGTAATTATATTTTACTTTTGTAATATAGTTATTTTATAACAATACATACATACATACATAATTGGTCATTACAACCATTTCGTGAGGATTACGACCTAGTTGTTCACTGCACTTATGTTGTGTGTGTTAATTTTTATACATGAGTGGTGGGACCTACAGTTTAAAGTCGACTCCGAACGACAGATTTTTGAGAAACTTTCATGTCAATTTTATTTACTCTCAGAGTTTTTGCCAGAAATTTGCTGACAGGAAGTCGCCGAAGAAATATGGTGTTTGAACCGAGGCCTCACGTCTAATAAGCCAACACACTACCTACTAGACCACGGCGACAACAATAGATATTTTTAAAATATGAATATTAGGAAATGTTTGATAAGATGACCGCCTACTATTATAAAGTTCACTTGGAGCACATTAAGGTGAACTTGAAAAGATTAAATTCTCTTTCTAGGCTCATAATTTATTATTAATATTTATTATTAGTAGTATTTATTACTAAAGCACCCCATACCCATTTTAATTCAATTGCTTTTAAATAATATAAGCAAACATAGAAACCAACAAACATACATTTTTACAGCAAATCAAGAGGCTGGAACACGCGCAGCAAAACCAAATTGAATTCTCGCTAGTCAACTTAAAAAAACGAAATCTTTTGATTTTTCTTCAACCAACTGTACAATTGTTAAACTAATCTCACTAATTGACAGAGCCATACCCGCCTTAGTTTGCACAGCAACCGACTCTGTAGAATTGGCCGATGTTCCTTAGGTGATCTAATAACGACATACAGCGACACACTAAAGTAATATGCTCCGGGTCTTAGAGCCTGACAATCACATAAAACATGTTTTAAGCTTTCTCATCTTTTTCATATGCAACTTCTGCCAACACCATAACACAGCACAATAATGTTTAATATCTGTTCTTTCAGCGCTTGTTATCTTCCAAATTAAAATTAAAACAAAGTATGTGTGAGATACAATCGAAATCTTTTATTCGCCTAAAAGGCATATTAATGCCATTATGAGTCGAATATAATATCGTTCAAATGTCCGCTAATGGAGAAGGCTAAACTGGTCTTAAGACTATAACAGGTTTTACTTGGTGTACAAAAAGACAAAAAAGTGGAATAATACACAGTAATACTACGTTCAGACATGCACGTGTATTGAGAAAATCGCAATAAACGGCATTATGGATACCAATATTTCATATCAAATGTCAATTAATTATTGCTCAATAAATTCATAAACTGTTATAATATTGATTAAAACTTCTAATACAGCACTGTCATAAGTAAATATTGTTATCAATAAACCGAATATTAATTCAATAAAAGTACATGTCTGAACATACTATAATACTATGTTCACGTATGCACCTTTATTGCTTAAATCGCAATTAACGCCAATATTAATATCAATATATATATATATATATTTTTTGACAACTCAAATATCAACAACGATAAACAAAAAAAAAAAAAAAAAACAGAACAAAAAAACAACGAACAAAACAAAAACAATGTTGTTGAAACAACCAGCTGTTTTGTTTATCAGCTGTCAAATGAATATTCAGTAAGCTGAATATTGCTTATATTTATTATACCTGAACGGTTAAAATATTGTTCTTAATTAACCGAATATTAACTCAATTAAATTGTATACGTGAACATAGTATAAGCTTGTTATTCTATTTATTCGCAATTTCGGAGACTATTTGAGACCATTCATTGAAGCAGTAATTTTCGATTTAATATTATATTTTTTTTTCAATACACCTTTTGTTTCCGCTGCTACCATAATTTTGCAATTTATTTTCAAGACTTTTGAGTTATGTGTTGATCTGTTGAGAAACTCAATGAAGCAATTTCGGCGATCTTGCGTTGGGTGCGCGCTTGCTGGTGATTTACATCCTCACGCTTTTCAATAGAGGTTCGTTTCCGCATTTCAAAAAAAAAAATTCCATTACCAAATATTTTAAATTAGAGTTATACTTTTTAACGCGAGCTTTTAAAGAATCACTGACACTAAATAATGGTAAAATTAAGTAAAGTTATGCCATTCATTTATTCTCAGCTGCCTCTTTTCTTTTTTGTATCATTTAAGCTGTGACCACATTTTTAAAAGATATTTAAATGGAATCTTAAAGGGAGTACCTTTTTGTGGTGTTGTCTTTGGTATTGTGTTAATGAGAAATATGGTTCAATATATGGAGTGAAAGTATTTGCCAAATAAGATGGTAGCATACTATACACCATACGGAGCTATATCAAATAATGGCCTAAATTTGAATATAGAAAGCGCTATGCAAAGGGTGGCCTTGATAAAACTTCATCAATTAAAGAGGTTCATTGAGAGTAAATCCAAACAGAGCATAACTTTGGCTTTATGTTTTCCAGCAATGATAATCGGGATAATTATACCTGAAATGTAAAATAGTAGAAAAAATAGTTAATAAAGTATGCGACAACATAATCACAAAGTTTTCGAATACAATATATGTTCATTAACCTTAATTCGCTTTATTTTAATTTTATCCCCTTTCATAGCAAACATACAATAGTTCTGTTGAGTTGAGTGAAAAAAGCAACGAAAATAAAGAAAATATGTTACACAGTTGTTCTGCAATTTCTTATGCGCCACTATTTGTAGGAGAGTTGCTCGTGCATGAAAATTTGCCATCCGTAATAGCGTCGACAGAGTGCTCTAGTGAAACCATTTACTGTGTTGTGTTCCATGAAGTCAAACAATAAAAACATTTTCAAACATTTATAAACAATTCATATGCAATTGATTCACGTATGATGCAATTTCCCACACATATAAAAAAGCGTTGTATGTATAGGAAGTTTGTAGTAAAGAAGCTGCGGTTCCTATGCGTGTTTTGTGTGAAAAATTTCTTACATAATACTTCTGGCTGGAAAGCAATGATTTTTTTGTATCGATTACGACCTTGTTACAAATATTTTTAGACCTATGTATCCTTATCTTCAAAAGAAAGAAGTAACCTTATTCTGTCCACCATAATATGCTAGTATTCGCATCGCGACTTGACTGTCAGATAGCATTGCTATGGTCTGTCCTTTGTACCTCCTATTCAAGTACATCTTTTGATGGTATATAACTCTTCTTGAGCAATATTTCATTCTGAGATCAAAACTTCGTGTTTGTGTTCTTTTTTTGATCCATACGTTGACCACATAGTCTCTCCTTTAAAAGAGTATGTAGCTTCCAGATTACTCCATACATTTCCGTGCAAAGCACTTCCCAAAATCATAGAGCCCACTTGAAAACGATTTAACCGTTTCCCATAATGGGTCCCATAATCCTCTCATTAATTTTATGTTAGACTTGTCTCCCATCAACCTAATTACAGACTCCAAAGCTTTGGTCTGCACTACCATGTGCAGCGAACATAAAGTTTGCGCCGTTGCCAACACAAGCTAGGCTCTGCATCTTGTCCAATTCTGAACTGTTTTGAAGTTGGTTCTATCTGATCAGGCAATTGTCATTAGTGGTCTGACCATCATTGTATACATACATACATAATCGGCCATTACAACCCTTCAGTCAGGATTACGGCCTAGCTTCTCCCACCACTCATGTTGTGTGTGTTAATTTTATACATGAGTGGCGGGACCTACAGTTTAAAGTCGATTCCGAACGACAGATTTTTGAGAAACTTCTCATGGCAATTTTATTTACTCTCAGAGTTTTTGCCAGAAATTTGCCGAAGAAATATTTTTTCATATTTCATTTTGATGTCTGACCTGGGTTTTGAACCGTGGCCTTACGTCTAATAAGCCAATATACTACCTACTAGATTACGGCGACTTCATACATCGCATAATTCCTCGCTATACAAAAGTATAGCAGGGTCAAATATCACGAAATCGCTCTTGCAAAATATCCACTGTTGCATGAGCTGTGTGTCCAAATTATTTAATTCGCTACCTGTTCGAAGTCCATATACAAACGAATACACTATGCGACAAAATACAAAAAATTAAATACACCCGAGTAACTACATAGTGTTAGGTGTTCAGTTAGTTGAGTAGAACTCAAAAATACTTTTTTTTATTTTTCTCGAACCCTCCAAACTTGTTTTATTTGACAAAAACGGTTTTTTTGATCTTTTCACACAAAATTATTGATTACACAAACATTTCTGAACCGATGTTCAAAATTTAAATCTTATTAGAAAGGAGAGGGATGGGCCTTTAGAACAATATACATATATATATTATTTGACTTAATATGTTATGGGGTTTGATGAGGTAAATTTGACAAATGCGTATATTTTTCAAATTTTTCAAGTTTGGCGGTTCATAGTAGCAACTTTAATTAAAAAACATGAAATAAGTTCTGGAAGTGCATTATCTTGTGAAGAGATTGACACTTCGTTTGATCAAATCAGACGAAAATTACCGTATATTATTATTATCGTCGTAATTTAAAGAAAAGTCGAGTTATATTCTTCATATATATATTTTTCCAAATGAACTTTTAATTAAAAAATTTTCAGAATTTTTAACGGATCTTGATTTCTTATCGCAAAATGTGTCACGTTTGACCGACCACCAGAAGTTAAACAATGTTTCCGCAAAGCGAAATGATAATATTTGCAAAAAAACACAAACATTAGCCGACTTCTGGTAGTCGTACAAAAATGCAATTGACACATTTTGCGATCAACAATCAAGATCCATGAAAACTTTTGAAAATTTTTGAACTGAAAGTTCATTTGATAAGATGACGTATATAAAAATATAAGACGACTGTTATACTATTTAAATAATAACTGCGGTCATTTTGGTCCGATTTGATCAAACGAAGTGTCAACCTCTTCCCAAGATAATGCGCTTTCAGAGCGTCATAACTTATTTTATATTTTTTAATTTAATTTTGCATTTAAGAATAGCTAAACTAGAAAAAATAAAAAAATAATAATATAAAAAATAAAAATAATTATATAATATAATAATAAAAATAAGTTTGAACAAAATGTTTATGTAAACCGTTTTAAAGACTACTCTCTCCCCTTTCTAAAAAACTTTGGATTTTTTAAATAGGCTCAAACATATTTAAGTAATCAATAATTTTGTGCGCAAAGGTCAAAAAACTGTTTTTATCAAATCAAACATGCTTGGAGGGTTCAAAAAAAAAATAAAAAAAATATTCTTTAGTTCTCTCAACCTAGTCAATAACTTAGACTACGTAGTTACTCGGGTGTATTTTCACTGTCGCACCGTGTTATTTTAAATGACATAAAAACTATTAAATTGTCAAAATATCATCACCTATTAAATATATTAAAATCCTATGCCTTATTGTCTTACCTAACGATGTAAACCAATTTATTTCATGTTTACAGCATTAACACTAACTATTAAAGATAGAGATTGTTATTGTGCTCTTCTCATATCATACTCTTTAATATTCAAATATTGTCCACAAACAATTTTTAGGTTAAATCCCACCAATTGTTTCAGCTACTTGTTAAGCAATATAGCCTTCAAAAAGTTTAGAAGAACTAATCTTTCAGAAAATTCGCATTTATGCAGCTAACCTTGAAATTAAATCAAGTATTTAAAATTCAACGAAGGTATTTCAAATACAAAACAATTTTGCAATGTTCTTTTTTCAACAAAATGGGCTTTTCTTGCTATTCTTTTATGCAGTTAATATTTAAAACAAAACTTTGACTTGCACTCTCTGTTAACTTCTCTTCACTTTTCTAACTGCCTATGGTATACACAACTTTTTCATTTTCCCTTACTTTCTTACAGAAAGGAGACAACCTAAGACCATTTACAAAATATAATATCTTAAGTATGTGTAAAGTTTCGCCAAGCATATTAAGTACCGAGTGTAGTACTATTTCTACTTGCCTCCCACTTTTAGTTTATAAAACATATCTTAAGCAACTTTTCTTGCACGTCTTCTGGAAAACCAAAAATTTTCTAAAATAGAAAGCACCAAACAAATAAATATTTGTGTTAATAACTTAACATACTTGTTAAAGTAGCAGGTGTACTGGTACTAAGTGAGAGTCAAGACACAAATATCTTCGAAACGAATATTTATTTTGAAAGAACCTTAAATTTTTTTTTTTGTTGGCAATGATATACTGAGTATACCACATATCAAATCAATGAACAAACAACATCAAATTTTTTCATCGTGTTGAAAAAAGACGACGAATGTTATACCAGAAAATAATGATATTTTGTTCTCATTTGAACAAAAGTGCTGCAGTCGTATCATATGCTTGTCAACAAACATGGCGATCATGCTCTATCAGAAGCAACATGCAGAAGATAGTTTTGACGGTTCTGAGATAAAGATTTTGAGATGAGAAGTGAAGAACGTAGAAGAAAATCAAAAACATTTGAAGATGCCGTAGTGTATTTGTATATAATACTGGGTGAAGATAACACTTTGAATCAGAAACAAATGGCAGAATTTGTAAATGATGCCCAAAAACCATAAGAAAGACCCAAAAGTATGGAAAATGGTTGCCACCGGAGTTGAAAAACCATTTGTGAAATTATGCTTCAAAGAAATCTAGAAATCAGTGTTACATCGAATTGAGCAGAACTAAAAAACATTTTTTTATATTTCTCGAACCCTCCAAATTTGTTATATTTAACAAAAACGGCACTTTTGATCTTTTCACACAGAATTATTGATTACCTAAATATTTCTTAACCTATTTTTAAAATCGAAAGTTTTTTGAAAAGGGTAAAGATGAGCCTTTAAAATGGTATACATAAACGTATGATTCAAACTTACATGTTATGACTTTTGATGGGGTAAACTTGGAAAAAATGTTTTCTTTTTTCATTTTTCAAGTTTAGCTATTCTTAATTGAAAAATGTAATTAAAAAATATAAAATAAGTGATGACATTCTGAAAGTGCATTATCTTTTGGATAGATTGGTACTTCGTTTGATCAGATCGGACAAAAATTACCGTAGTTATCATTTAAATAGTACAACAGTCGTGTTATATTTTTTTTATATGTCATTTTATCAAATTACATTTCAGTTGAAAAATTTTCAAAAGTTTTAATGAATCTTGATTGTTTATTGCAAAATGTATTAATTTCACGTTTGCACAACTATCAGAAGTCGAGTAATATTTGTGTTTTTTGCAAATATTATTATTTCTCTTTGAGCAAACATTGGCCAACTTCTGGTGGTCGTTCAAATGTGAAATTGATACACTTTCCAATAAACAATCAAGATCCATCAATTATTCTGTAAATTTTTGAACTAAAAGTTCATTTCAAAAAAAGTATATATGAAAAATATAACTCCTTTGCTTTTTTATTGCTTTGCTATTTAAATAAGAACTACGGTAATTTTTGTCCGATCAAGCGTAGTGTCAATCTCTTCACAAGATAATACACTTTCAGAACGTCATCACTTATTTCATATTTTAGAATTAAAGTTTGCCAGTATGAAAGGACAAATTAGAAAAAATATCAAAGAATTTAGCATTTGTCAAGTTTACCTCATCAAACCTCATAGAATATTAAGTCAAATAATACATATATGTATATCGTTTTAAAGGCCCTTTCCTTTCTAATGAGGTTTACATTTTGGACATCTGTTCAGAAATGTTTGGGTACTCAATAAATTTGTGCGTAAAGTCCAAAAAAATAGTTTTTGTCAAATAAAACTAGTTGGAGGGTTCAAGAAATATAAAAAAAAATATTTTTGAGTTCTATTCAACGTAGTGAATCACTTCGAAAAATGGATTATAAGAAACGAATATTACGTTGAACATGTTGCTAATGCATTAAGCAGTACGATAATTTGTAAACAGGATTGTTCGCTGCATTGATTTGATTTTTGTAGCTTTCGTTAATAATTTTAATGTTAAGCGATGTAAAACCAATACACCAGTGTCTACATTTTTCATTTTCATGGGCAATATGATATTCAATTTACATCGTTTATAGTTATGACGCCATTTTTTGGAATCAATCGCGAGGTAAATCGGGGTATTATTGTAATAATAATATCATTAGTATTTTACATTTTAAATTTTTTTAAGCATTATTTTTACAAGTTTATGTTTTATACATAGTGTATCTGCGCAAGCGACTGTAAAGAAATAAAACACACAACAATATTAAGTAAAAAATTGAAAACATATTTCATAGCTGGCATTTACACAATGCCATTGTCACTGTTATTGCTGCTATTGTGAATGTGTGCATGAAATATTACATAACTCTCAATCTTTTTTATCTTAATCTTTCTTTCACGCCATCTTCAAACTGTATATCTATTCACCATTTTTTTCTTTTTCAAATTTCTGTCGTATAAACGCTTTATCTTATCTTTTTTATTGCAGTTTAGATATGTTCCAGTCAAATACTATCATAAAATGCAGCAAACATAAGTTTTCCATTTCAAAAGTTTTGTTGACTGGTGTATGAGAAAAATATAAAATATTTATATCAATAATATGTTCGTGCAGTCGTTATATTTTATGCGAAAATAGAATTACATTTTTCAAATACGAATAGTTTAAAGAGAATTTAATTGTAAAATTCTTTTCAAAAAATTCATCATATGATGCTTACATATGGTAGGATAAAGCGAATACAGCCCAATTGACAAATTTTTAATTTCTTCAATGAATTATTTTTATCTATAATGAGGACAAAATTTGTCATTATCACTCTTTTATATGAGACTCAGTTCAAAGATTATAAGAACGAAAAATAAAGGGTGGGCCATACAAAGCTTAAATTGAAAAATTCAGTAAACCTAAAACGGTTTGAAATTTTCCCAAATTTATTTCTTAATAGTGAAGTACAATTGTTTCAGTTAGAAATGGAATATTATTTCATTCACTTCATTCATTTCACACTACCCCAATCGATCATGCACTTTTTCGAGTGTATGGGGTCGTATCTCGGCAATCACATCACGATTGTTGGCTCAATGCTCAATTGTCTCCGATTTTTTCGTAAATTTTTTTTAACGTAGTCGCCGTAGTCTAGTAGGTAGCGTATCGGCTTATTAGATATAAGGCCATGGTTCAAATCCCAGGTCAGACATCAAAACGAAAATATGAAAAAAAAAATACTTCTTCGGCGACCGCCTCTTAGCAGATTTCTGGCAAAAACTCTAAGAGTAAATAAAATTGCCATGAAAAAGTTTCTCAAAAATCTGTTGTTCGGAGTCGACTTTAAACTGTAGGTCCCACCACTCATGCATAAAAATTAACACACACAACATAACTGGTGTGAGAAGCTAGGTAGTAATCCTGACTAAAGGGTTGTAATGACCAATTATGTTATGTTATGTAAACTATTCTTTAACGGCGCTCTACAGAAAATAGTCCAACGGTGTCAAATCGCAGCTTCTGGCGGCCAATTGACATTACCAATGCGGATAATTAAAAAAGCTGCACCATCCTGTTGAAACCAAATATCGTTCACATCAACACCATGAAGAGCGGGTACAAAAAAATCGATTATCATGGTGCGATAGGTGTATCCATTGACCATCATGTTTAAGCCGTCCTCAACTGGACCAATGATGCATCCGCTTTACAAGTTGTGTCAATCAGTTTTCTCGTAATGAGTGCATTGGCTTCTGTAGGGCCACGTATGGGCTTTCTGAGCCCCAAATACGGCAATTTTTCTTATTAACGTACCCACCAAAATGAAAATGAGCTTCATCTGAAAAGATGATTGTTTTGGCAAAATCGACATCATCGTGCAGTTTCTCATTGGCCCAATAAATCCCAACGTTGTTCAAGGATAAATCGATTCATTAGGTTCAGTAGAGATAACTGAATTTTGCGACAGAATAGAATGATATAAGTATTGCCAGATTCGAAATAACCGATGGTTCAAATTTAAACCGATAGATAGCCCACCCGATAATATTTACATCGTTACTTACAAAACAACGTGTGCACGTGTATACAAATATTGAAAAAATACAGTGATAGTATAAGTTCGTTGAAGAAATTGAGCGGGATGTTGTTTAGACCTATGACTTCGACGAGGATTTGTCGAAGGAAGTCTCTAACATTCGCTCGATGGCTAGCAACGGTCGCAGCTGCCACAAGAAAATCTCTAAAAGAGTCTAAAAAAAGTTTGAAGCTCGAATAGAAAAGTTAATTGCGAAAATAATGGCAGACGATAAAGTTCTCATAATATGGCCAACAGAGGTAACACAGGAGAAGTATAATGAAACTCAAGAAGTGAGGCCACCTGCAATAGAAGAAATTGGAATCTGAAAAGACAGTCAAAAAGATGGTAAGAAAGGAATTTGAAAGAAAAGTAAAGACGTTGTAATAGGAGTTAAAATCACTGAAAAGGAAACTGAATCGTCGTAGTATATCTCTACTGGTTTTGAAATTTCGAAAGCTAGAAGAGACTGAGTGGTAGAACGGTCTAGTCTATGAAAGGGGCAATAAAAAGATTGGATACGCAGATCGACGAGCAAAGCACAATACATACATAGATACATAATTGGTCATTAGAAATTTAGTCAGGATTACGATCTAGTTTCTCACACCACTTATGTTGTGTCCGATAATTTTTATACATGAGTGGCGGGACCTGCAGTTTAAAGTCGACTCTGAACGACAGATTTTTTGAGAAAATTTTCATGGCAAGTTTGTTTACTCTCAGAGTTGCTGAGAGGAAGTCGCCGACGACATATTTTTCACATTTCGTTCAGTTGGAGATGCCTGACCTGAGGTTTGTACTGAGGCCTCACGTCTAATAAGACAACAATTTACCCACCAGACTATGGCGGTTTCAGTACAACAACAAGAAAATCAGCCAAGATTGTCATCGGCAAGAAATTAAGACTGTTTGGTGATTTAAAATTTGGTGTCAAACGAACCATCCCTCCTTAGTCGACAAAATTCAACCGAAATAAAGTAAAAAATATATAGAAGGCAGATGCAGGAGGAGACGCGTTGTCACAGGCCTATGTGAATAAAAAGGGGAATAAATAAATAATAAATTATAATTTCAAAATAAGCCTCCAGCCTTACTTATATGAATCTTTCACAATCTTAACCATTATAGGAGTAATAGGGGTCACTTGATTAATTGTGTGCGGTGAACTTTGTATCTTTATACGAGTGTGTTTATTTTAGGGTTCATTAGCAACAAAATCGTAAACTTTTCAGGTGGAATTATAGTTTATAATAATTTCGTACGTGTTAAGAATAAAACATACAAAATCCCAAATATTAATTACCCTCACAAAAATATTACGAACCTTTATAAATAAGCATGAAAAAATTAGAAAAAAATATCAAAGAATTTAGCATTTGTCAAGTTTACCTCATCAAACCTCATAGAATATTAAGTCAAATAATACATATATGTATATCGTTTTAAAGGCCCTTTCCTTTCTAATGAGGTTTACATTTTGGACATCTGTTCAGAAATGTTTGGGTACTCAATAAATTTGTGCGTAAAGTCCAAGAAAATAGTTTTTGTCAAATAAAACTAGTTGGAGGGTTCAAGAAATATAAAAAAAATATTTTTGAGTTCTATTCAACGTAGTGAATCACTTCGAAAAATGGATTATAAGAAACGAATATTACGTTGAACATGTTGCTAATGCATTAAGCAGTACGATAATTTGTAAACAGGATTGTTCGCTGCATTGATTTGATTTTTGTAGCTTTCGTTAATAATTTTAATGTTAAGCGATGTAAAACCAATACACCAGTGTCTACATTTTTCATTTTCATGGGCAATATGATATTCAATTTACATCGTTTATAGTTATGACGCCATTTTTTGGAATCAATCGCGAGGTAAATCGGGGTATTATTGTAATAATAATATCATTAGTATTTTACATTTTAAATTTTTTTAAGCATTATTTTTACAAGTTTATGTTTTATACATAGTGTATCTGCGCAAGCGACTGTAAAGAAATAAAACACACAACAATATTAAGTAAAAAATTGAAAACATATTTCATAGCTGCCATTTACACAATGCCATTGTCACTGTTATTGCTGCTATTGTGAATGTGTGCATGAAATATTACATAACTCTCAATCTTTTTTATCTTAATCTTTCTTTCACGCCACCTTCAAACTGTATATCTATTCACCATTTTTTTCTTTTTCAAATTTCTGTCGTATAAACGCTTTATCTTATCTTTTTTATTGCAGTTTAGATATGTTCCAGTCAAATACTATCATAAAATGCAGCAAACATAAGTTTTCCATTTCAAAAGTTTTGTTGACTGGTGTATGAGAAAAATATAAAATATTTATATCAATAATATGTTCGTGCAGTCGTTATATTTTATGCGAAAAAAGAATTACATTTTTCAAATACGAATAGTTTAAAGAGAATTTAATTGTAAAATTCTTTTCAAAAAATTCATCATATGATGCTTACATATGGTAGGATAAAGCGAATACAGCCCAATTGACAAATTTTTAATTTCTTCAATGAATTATTTTTATCTATAATGAGGACAAAATTTGTCATTATCACTCTTTTATATGAGACTCAGTTCAAAGATTATAAGAACGAAAAATAAAGGGTGGGCCATACAAAGCTTAAATTGAAAAATTCAGTAAACCTAAAACGGTTTGAAATTTTCCCAAATTTATTTCTTAATAGTGAAGTACAATTGTTTCAGTTAGAAATGGAATATTATTTCATTCACTTCATTCATTTCACACTACCCCAATCGATCATGCACTTTTTCGAGTGTATGGGGTCGTATCTCGGCAATCACATCACGATTGTTGGCTCAATGCTCAATTGTCTCCGATTTTTTCGTAAATTTTTTTTAACGTAGTCGCCGTAGTCTAGTAGGTAGCGTATCGGCTTATTAGATATAAGGCCATGGTTCAAATCCCAGGTCAGACATCAAAACGAAAATATGAAAAAAAAAATACTTCTTCGGCGACCGCCTCTTAGCAGATTTCTGGCAAAAACTCTAAGAGTAAATAAAATTGCCATGAAAAAGTTTCTCAAAAATCTGTTGTTCGGAGTCGACTTTAAACTGTAGGTCCCACCACTCATGCATAAAAATTAACACACACAACATAACTGGTGTGAGAAGCTAGGTAGTAATCCTGACTAAAGGGTTGTAATGACCAATTATGTTATGTTATGTAAACTATTCTTTAACGGCGCTCTACAGAAAATAGTCCAACGGTGTCAAATCGCAGCTTCTGGCGGCCAATTGACATTACCAATGCGGATAATTAAAAAAGCTGCACCATCCTGTTGAAACCAAATATCGTTCACATCAACACCATGAAGAGCGGGTACAAAAAAATCGATTATCATGGTGCGATAGGTGTATCCATTGACCATCATGTTTAAGCCGTCCTCAACTGGACCAATGATGCATCCGCTTTACAAGTTGTGTCAATCAGTTTTCTCGTAATGAGTGCATTGGCTTCTGTAGGGCCACGTATGGGCTTTCTGAGCCCCAAATACGGCAATTTTTCTTATTAACGTACCCACCAAAATGAAAATGAGCTTCATCTGAAAAGATGATTGTTTTGGCAAAATCGACATCATCGTGCAGTTTCTCATTGGCCCAATAAATCCCAACGTTGTTCAAGGA
This sequence comes from Sarcophaga subvicina, assembly GCA_936449025.2. Taxonomy (NCBI): domain Eukaryota; kingdom Metazoa; phylum Arthropoda; class Insecta; order Diptera; family Sarcophagidae; genus Sarcophaga; species Sarcophaga subvicina. The sequence continues at coordinate 37,144,909 of OW388080.2, forward strand.
TAAATCGATTCATTAGGTTCAGTAGAGATAACTGAATTTTGCGACAGAATAGAATGATATAAGTATTGCCAGATTCGAAATAACCGATGGTTCAAATTTAAACCGATAGATAGCCCACCCGATAATATTTACATCGTTACTTACAAAACAACGTGTGCACGTGTATACAAATATTGAAAAAATACAGTGATAGTATAAGTTCGTTGAAGAAATTGAGCGGGATGTTGTTTAGACCTATGACTTCGACGAGGATTTGTCGAAGGAAGTCTCTAACATTCGCTCGATGGCTAGCAACGGTCGCAGCTGCCACAAGAAAATCTCTAAAAGAGTCTAAAAAAAGTTTGAAGCTCGAATAGAAAAGTTAATTGCGAAAATAATGGCAGACGATAAAGTTCTCATAATATGGCCAACAGAGGTAACACAGGAGAAGTATAATGAAACTCAAGAAGTGAGGCCACCTGCAATAGAAGAAATTGGAATCTGAAAAGACAGTCAAAAAGATGGTAAGAAAGGAATTTGAAAGAAAAGTAAAGACGTTGTAATAGGAGTTAAAATCACTGAAAAGGAAACTGAATCGTCGTAGTATATCTCTACTGGTTTTGAAATTTCGAAAGCTAGAAGAGACTGAGTGGTAGAACGGTCTAGTCTATGAAAGGGGCAATAAAAAGATTGGATACGCAGATCGACGAGCAAAGCACAATACATACATAGATACATAATTGGTCATTACAAATTTAGTCAGGATTACGATCTAGTTTCTCACACCACTTATGTTGTGTCCGATAATTTTTATACATGAGTGGCGGGACCTGCAGTTTAAAGTCGACTCTGAACGACAGATTTTTTGAGAAAATTTTCATGGCAAGTTTGTTTACTCTCAGAGTTGCTGAGAGGAAGTCGCCGACGACATATTTTTCACATTTCGTTCAGTTGGAGATGCCTGACCTGAGGTTTGTACTGAGGCCTCACGTCTAATAAGACAACAATTTACCCACCAGACTATGGCGGTTTCAGTACAACAACAAGAAAATCAGCCAAGATTGTCATCGGCAAGAAATTAAGACTGTTTGGTGATTTAAAATTTGGTGTCAAACGAACCATCCCTCCTTAGTCGACAAAATTCAACCGAAATAAAGTAAAAATATATAGAAGGCAGATGCAGGAGGAGACGCGTTGTCACAGGCCTATGTGAATAAAAAGGGGAATAAATAAATAATAAATTATAATTTCAAAATAAGCCTCCAGCCTTACTTATATGCAATCTTTCACAATCTTAACCATTATAGGAGTAATAGGGGTCACTTGATTAATTGTGTGCGGTGAACTTTGTATCTTTATACGAGTGTGTTTATTTTAGGGTTCATTAGCAACAAAATCGTAAACTTTTCAGGTGGAATTATAGTTTATAATAATTTCGTACGTGTTAAGAATAAAACATACAAAATCCCAAATATTAATTACCCTCACAAAAATATTACGAACCTTTATAAATAAGCATGTGCAATACGAAATATTCGTTACAATTATAAATCAGAAGAACAACGGCTCTTATTGTTTAGGAAAAGATGATTTATTTATTGCTAGTGGTTAAGTTTTGTTTTTTAATTATTAGTTTTAAGTGTTCGAATTGACTTCAAGCGAATTAACAATAAATTACCGCACACTTTCGACAAGACCCCCTTTTTACTATTTTCGACGAAATCGTTTAAATGTTTGTGGAAGAATTCAACGCACAAATGCATGTAAAAATGTAAATACTCGAATAATGTTTTATTGTGCTCAAAAGTCCACTTAATTACATTCCAAAAATTTTGTGTATTATGTTGGAGCAACAATAATTCCCAAATTAAACTTAAGAGTTTTAGTTGTTGCCCTAATTGTTGTCATTTTTGTTCTTTAATACGCATTATATTTATTTATTTATCTGTAAATTACGATACAATTACATATTATATTATAATTATATACGAGCGGAGTGACTTGTAGTGTCACAGACCACACTACCCACTAGACTACCAGTGCACCCTAATACGCATATTTTATTTAAAGTTGTATTTACACATACAACACATGTATAAATATAACCCATTGGTATTATTTAGAGTATCCGTTTTCTCTTTGTCGCCTTTATCACTTTTTAACGGTATTAAGAAGTACGTGTTAGTTTAGTTTTTTATAATTTCGAAAGCATTTACAGTGCTAAAGTTACATAATTTAACAGCATTATAGGTGTAGTTTGATATACGGCGTTATTGGAGGAGGCATAATTTGGATTTCGGATTCATATTGTCGCAACCTAAGACTTCAGGATGACTAACAGAAAATTTGGCATCAAATCCTCATGGAATTTAAAAACTTGTGTCAGTACAAGTGAAACTTGTATTAAGTTCCTCAGTATCTAGTTCACAGACACCATTATTATTTGTCCCACTTACTTCTACTTAACGAATATATTTCCGTATCTGCCTAGAATTAATAATCGTGCTTAACCGGTACAAATACTCTATCATCTAGGATATACCACACCTCTTCTGTAAATGAATTGTCAAAAAGGAAAAGCTCTATTTCGAATCAAAATCTAGTTTGAAAAAAATCGTTCATCATGGTTTTCGAATTTCAAATCAAATGGCTTCACCCCTTCCAATGCAATCCACTCAGAATACCCCTCACCACTTGGAAATGAAAAAAGGATAACATCACAGGCAGGTCAGGTACTGTCGCCACCGAGTGAGAATAGAGGCAGAAATAAATAATTAGTAATGTTCCTACAACACCAAATATTCGAAAAGCGTTGTTTCTAGGCAGCTCCATTATCCTAGGACAAATCACCACTTAGCTGAACAACAAAAATTGATTAAAGAAACGGAAAGAAAGTAGAAATGCTTTGTGGAAGCTTTATCTTTTCAAGAGGGTTACTAGAAACAAAAATAGGAAAACACAACCATGGATTTGATTTTTTTAGAAAACAATATTAACCTAATGGAATATAATTCGTCATAAGCACTTGAACATTATTATGCAAAAATAACGCCTGCTCATTCACAGAAGTCATATAAAATATTTTATTCATGTCAAAGCAATAAAAATTTACTGTAAGTGTACTTACGTGTGTCTTTGTCCATGAATACCGAAGATTTCTCTGAGATATTTCGAATCATTCAAAGGCAATTATTATATGTGTCCCAGGACACAGGGATATCGTTGGAAATTGCATTGCTGATAAGATGGTCAGGGCCGGTTTGGAGTTCGCAATTAACGTAATATTACAAGGCATATGTATTCCCATTATTTCGGTTAATTTTTATATTATCCAATCGTTTTACAGAGAGGCTTAACTTCGTTGGCAGCAAGAAGTTACGTGTAAAATTGCAAGACTCTGCTGGACAAGTATGGACTAGATGACTCACTTATGTCCTTAAATCATAGGACCATCCATCGCACAATAGCGATTATTACGAATAACTGTACTTTTGGTAACCATGCCGAAAGACCGGGCACTCCAAGTAATGACTTCTGCAGGAGAAAGGAACAATCTTTCATCTCATATGTCAGTGCCCTGATCTTGTCATGAAGAGACATTTTTTGACATCATTGACTGAGCTCTCCAATATAAAGATTGCTGCAATAGCAAGATTTATTTTGGACTTGGGATGGTTTTTTCTAATAAATAGTTGACCCCTGGGTAGAATTAATTGTGGTATTACAATGGGCCCAAAATGGTGGCCTATGTGGGACCTCTTCCTTAGTATAGGTCTGACACCTAACCTAATCTTAAAAGCAATTATTTTCACGGTTTACTCAGTGTTAAGCCTTACACATTATGTTAAAAATAAAGTCATCCATTTGACATCAAATTGCATCTCTTCCGAAATCTTCTTTCGAAAATGGCTTAATTTAACAAAATGTGATGATTAATTAGATTAATTAGAATTTAAACGAAACATTTATATTGTTACGAAAATTGAAATGGTGTTACATCGTTTAACATTAAAATGATAAACAAACGATACAAAAACAAAAACAAAAACAATGGACTTGTTTACATGATCAACGTATAAATAAAAATATGGCAACAACATCTGTATAAAAAAGCGGATAAACTAGTAAACGAGAACCAACAACAAACATTACCAGAATAAATGTAAACAAAATACACAAGCAACAATGATACAACGATGTTTACATTTATAGAGTTCTCGGGAAGGTGAAATCATTCTCCTTCAAGAGCATCTATCAGACTGTTTACCCTGCAATATAAAAGACAATACAAAGCAGGCAAGGGTGTCAGTAAAAATTCAGTCTTGTGTGAAGACGCGTTGCATGTGAAGAGAATAACTGTGGTTTGAAAATCTGCGGTATAAAGATAGCTCGAACAATTGTTATTGTGTACGCCAACGAGTGTAAAGCAAAATAAGAAACAAAGCAATTGTTGTTGTTTGCATCACGTTGTGAACAGTAGCAACCAGAATTGTGCTAACAATAAAGAAATTAAATAAAAATTAACCTAAATTTATATTTATTTTTATTGCAATCTACGAGTTCATATTTCAAACGTTTTTTAAAAGGTAAACAATATATTGCAGTGAACACTCTTTTAATAACGGTATTAACCACAAAAATCCCTTTACTAAGGTCAGCACTACATTACTTCGGAGAGAAAAATTAAAACGTGCAAGCAATTTGGAAAATATGTATATGAAAGTGTTAATGTTGTATCATATTGTTTGTAACTTTACCAACTATAAAGTTATATAATATAGAATAACCATAATAAAGTAATTTTATTCTGTTCAGTAATAATTTTTTCTGAAGATATTTGGAAATATAAATTTTTTGTTAATCTTATTAAGTATGCCCTCTGTGTAGGAGTAATGACTTTTTCAAATAAATACTTTTTTTCCTTCTGTCCTTTTTTATTCTTCAAAAAATACAACTTGGTTATATGCTTGTATGTAGATTTTCATTCCAATGTCCGTCTATTCTCTATTTGTATTGCATTTCCATTTGCAAAGATTTTATTCAAGGAAGTCATTGATAATCTTCAGACGGGCTGTCCAACAAGAAAAACAATTTTTTTTTGATTTTTCTTTAACAATTTGTAAAATAAACCATTCCATTGAATGTATTAACTTCAAAGATATTCTTGAAAAATTTTATATTAATTTCTGAATACATATCCTTGAGCATTTAAAAATTAATGATTCTTAAAATTAAATCTTAAACAAGCAGGAAATTGTTTTGGATTCCTTTTAAAGAAACAAGTAAATTTATTATTTTTTTATTAATTTTCTTTATTTACAATCTATTTTGACAATAATAAGTAAATATGATAACAAACTAGATAATTTAACATATGTTATTAAACTTCAGCAAGCTTAATAAACTAAATTCAATATTTTATACAAATATTATTATCGAGATTGACTTCTAAAGTTATTATTTCCTGAAAGGAAGATCTAATATATGAGCCCTTTTCAGTCTTCTAATTTCCTCCGTTTCATCTAAAAGAGTTTTCATCTATAAGAATATTGCAATGGTTACTAAGACGAGCTAAGTACCGCTGACTAAATCTATTTATTTCACTACTAACTGTGGGAATATCGAGATCCTTGTGAATTTGTTTGTTTACTACAAACCACGTAGCATTTACAATCATTCTGAGGGTTTTTGATTGGTACCTTTGTAAAATTTCTATATTTGAGTGGCTTGAGGTTCCCCATAGTTGGATGCCATACGTCCATACTGGTTTTAGTATTACCTTATAAATCTTTATTTTATTTTCTAAACTAAGTTCTGACTTAGCACCTAGCAACCAATACAATCTTTTTGTTTTTATGTCAAGATGTTCTCTTTTTGCCTTAATATGATTTTTCCATGTCAATCTTTTGTCAAGATGCAATCCAAGATATTTAACAGTTTCAGTTTTTGGTAGCGCAGTTCCGATAAAATATAATGAAGGACATTCTTCTCTTCTTAATGTAAATATGGCGTGGTTATATAGCGTGGCCAATAAGTATGTCTGCCAGTAGAGAGCGTTTTGTATTTATTTTTTTTGATACATATTTTGCTTCTGTTATGCTATGTCTTGGTGGAAAATAAACGGAAAAAACAGAAATATCCATATTATTGCATTTGATTTTAATGCCACAGGCTTGTACTGGTGGTTGTACAATTGGGGCTAGAATTTCAAACTTAATGGAAGACTTAACTAATATTGCTGAGCCAGCATGTGCTCTACCATCAGGATGATTAGCCTGCACAGTGTTGTAGTTTCTTAATTTAAAATATGTCTTATTCTTTAAATGCGCTTCTGATATAAGTAGCAAATCTAAATAATTAGCTTTAAGAATAATTTCTATTTCTTTAGTGTGATTGGAAGTACCGTTTGCATTCCATGTTGCCATTCTTAAATTCATTTGCATAATTTCATCATAATTTGCGTCATCATTTCAAACATTTTATCCACCATTCTTTCCAGTCTCTCCATAAATCTGTTTTCTACACTTGTTGGTGCACTTTTAACTGCCTGTGAATATGACATTCTACCATGACTATTTGAGTTATTATTGGCCTCGTTAAAGTTATTTGAATTGTGAGAACTTATATAAGTATATTGTTGATTAGAGGATATGTGATTTCTTTTTGTCTCATTTGAATTTCCTGGATTTGTAGGTCTTTTCTTCTTTAAAAGTTTTTGATAAATCTTACATCCCTTGTAATTTGCGGTATGGTTATCCAAACAATTCACACATTTTGGTGAAATATTAGTGTCCATAGTGCACGCAGATGTTTGATGGTCTAACCCACATTTTACGCATCGGTAAGTCTTTCTGCAGTATGATTTAGTGTGTCCAAACTCCTGACAGCGATAGCATTGAACTAAATCATCAACTTTTCTTGGAGCTTCTATGGTAACAATTGCACTATTAATACTTTTAATATTATAAACCTCTTTGTTTTTCTGATCTGGGTCCAATCAAACAAAAAACATTGATAATGCCAATTTAGTTATTCTACTTCTAACATTAACAACTTCCCTTACTTTATGCCCTAACAATAATAACTCAGCCTTGATGTCTTCAGTAGGTGTTGAATAATGCAAACCTTTAATAACAATTCTATAAGCACGCTCTTGCTTTAATTGATATTAATACATTTTGCTTCTAAATACTTAATCACCTTTCTATATGAATCAACTTTTTTTATCATAAGACTTATTTGTCCTTCTATCATAGATTTATAATTAAAATCACTAGATTTTATAACACTGTTTAAATCTTTTAACATTTTACTAATATTTGATACATTAGGTGTAAAGATCGGTGGCGGCTTAGGCGATTTATCTTCGCTTTCCGTTAATTCTTCTTTGTTAGTGGTATCATCAAGTAGTAGAAACCGGTTTTGTTTGGATGTGCTTGGCTTATCATTTGAGTTAAATTTTCTATGCAAATGCATATTTGGTGATTTTGTTAATCTTCGCTTGTTAGATGTTGTTGGTACTTTTTGCCAAACACCATCGCTACCATCGCTATCGTCTTCACTTTGCATTGTGTTGCTTTTTAATTACCAAAATTCTTTTTATTTTTTTTTTAATGTTTTGAATATTGTTGTTTTTTTTACAGAAAGTTTTTAGGGAATGTTAATCCCTTTGCATTTAGCTTTAACACTTTTTTATGTTTAAATATATTTGTTATTTTTTTCTTTTCTTTTTCTTTTATTCTTTCTTTTATTATTTTTTATATTTTTTTTTAAATTGCAAGTGTAAAATAAATGTTCTTAATCTGTCTGATCACAACCACGGCTTGTGCGAAATTTATTATAAAATTAAATTTACTATAAAATTAAATTATTTTAATTGTCTCTGTATATAAAATCTTTTTATTATATTGTTGTCGGCGCTCTATTTCTTTTTTCTATTGTGAGTAATCATATATAATGTAACAACAGAGTAACAACCAGAGTCTCTGTTGCGAATCGAACCCACGGCTTCGGCACTTAAAGTTTAGCAGACTACCAACTGGGCCATCGCGGCACCCAAATGGCCAGTACCAACCGTTATCACTCCCATGTATATATTACAAGTACATATAACAAATATATAAATTGATTGAAAGTAGTATTAAAATATAACACCTTCCAGCCTTATGGTTTTCTTGTTCTTAATTTTTTAGCTGCATTCCATTTTGCACCTTTTTAACGAACTCACTGATTGGCTAGCAGTTCCGCTATTAAAACAGCAACTCTGTACATCAAGGATATAAAAAAGTTGGAGTAATTATTTTACTTCACCAGGGTGTTGAAGCTAGTTTTGCTAATATTTAAAAAGTTTTTACTTCTTCTTTTACTTATTTTTCTTACACTTGCAGGTTTCGAAAATATACTTGTTGAATAAAAACAAAAACTTATATTTCTATTTTTTTTGCAGAACTAAAATTTTCCGTCGACACTTCTTTATTAATTCAAATTCAAAACGATAATGATCTTGACATTGAAATTATAAGTTACAAGAGTCAAAGTAATAAGAATGTAGTCCCGTTACATTTCTATGTATACTGAAATCAAGTTAAATGAATACATATGTATTTTAAATTGAAATTATGCGAAAAGAGAAATAGATCAAGGGCGACAAGATAATTAAAGGAATGCATTCGCTTAGAATAAAAATACAAATTGAGATGCATGAGATGCAATATTAATTAATTAATAATTCTGACGCAACATACTGCCCCCATTGAAAGGTACTTTCAATCATCTTCGGTAGGTAAAGGGGCTATTTTATGGATGGATCGTCGAAGAACTCCTTTTGATGTTTGCAGGTCTACCACTCTCACCTTTCCGTCAGTACCTGGGAACGCCTTTATAAAGCGAGCTAGGGCCCATTGTTGAGGTGGAAGATTATCATCATGTATAATAACTAGGGAGCCTTCCTTTATATTTTCTTTTGCTTTGAACCACTTGCATCGTTGTTGTAAACTCAAGACGTAGTCACGAACCCATTGGAGCCAGAATTGTTGTTTAAGATACGTAACAAGTTGAAATCGCTTGAGGTAATTTGTATTGTAGTTGCTTAATTTCTCTTCTGGTAGTGTCATCAGAGACGAGCCAATTAACAAATGAGCATTAGTCAAAGCTTCACCATCATTTGGATCATCAGATCTTGGTGCCAATGGCCGAGAATTTAAAATGGCTTCCACTTCGATGAGGACGGTTTGAAACTCTTCGTAGGTTAGATTTGCCTGCGACATATTCTTGACGAGAAGTTTTTTTGTTGACTTGACGGCAGACTCCCAAAGACCACCGAAGTGTGGAGATCGAGGAGGGATAAACGAAAACTTGAAGCCTGTGACGGTGCTGAAGTGCATGATCGATTTGATGTTGTTATCAGCGAAAAATCGATGTTTAAACTCTTGAAGCTTAGAACTGGCTCCCACAAAGTTAGTCGCGTTATCACAGTAAAGTGTTTGGGGAATTCCACGCCTGCCGATGAACCTTTTTAAACATAAAATAAATGTATTAGTAGAGAGATCAGAAGCAAGTTCAATATGAATAGCTTTAGAGGAAAAACAAACAAAAATGGCGACATAAGTCTTATAAGGAGCTTTTCGCTGAATTCGATAAGAGGTGTAGAAGGGACCACAAAAATCCACACCCGAAACAAGAAAAGGACGTTGAGCCTTAAAACGATCAGCGGGAAGATTACCCATAATTTGATGTAGTAAACGAGGATTATATTTAAAACAGTGTACACATCTTCTAACAACTTTCCTGACAATTTCTCTAGCATTTATTATCCAGACCTGCTGACGAAGAATTCCGAGAAGAGCCTTAGAACCAGCATGCAAGTGTTTTCGATGAAGATATTCGACGAAGATTGTTGTAAATCGATGATCTTTTGGTAACAGAGCTGGAAATTTTGTTTCAAATAATAATGGTGCATTTGCTAGCCGACCGCCTACACGAATGATGGTTAAAGTTGACCTACAGCATTGTATTTTGTCCAGAAATGGGGTTAACTTCTGAAGACTTGACTTTAAGCTTTCTCCTTTGTTGAGCGACGAGATTTCTTCTTTATATGATGAATGTTGAATATGATGTATTATTCTATAGAATGATAATTGGAGCTCCTCGAAGGTTATAAACTGGTTTCGGTTTTGTTTGTTAAAAGTACGATGAATGTAAGCGATGATGCGAAGAATTTTGAGATATGATGAATGTCGAGAACATAAATGATCGATGATTGATTCGGTAACGATAGTAGTTTTAAATACAGATTTCCTCATTTCTTGTTCTGGAAGTTTTATATTGTCAATATCAGCCTTTGGCCAATTTGTATCTGGTTCTAAAAGAAATTTAGGACCGGTAAACCATATCGTATTTCCAAGGTCGTTTGCAAGACAGCCTCTGGAAACTATATCTGCGGGGTTTTGCTTTGAAGGCACATATTTCCAAGGTATATTATGCGTTAAGTTCTGTATTTCTGAAACACGATTAGCGACAAAACAAACGTATGACGATGAATGATTGGTGAGCCAATTTAAAACAATTTTTGAGTCTGACCAGAAGTAAATTCGATAATTGAAACGACTAAATTTAGATTTTATTTTATCCGAGGTTCGACTTAATAGCAAGGCAGCGCAAAGCTCTAAACGAGGCAAGGATTGATTAGCAACTGGAGCTACTTTCGATTTTGCTATGAGCAAATTTGTCTTGAATTCGTTCTTATTTTCGAAACGTATATAGAGACAACAACCGTATGCTAACTGAGAAGCATCAGCGAATCCGTGGATGTCAAATTCCGTTTGTGGAGATGTACCTACAAATCTTGGTATTTCGATTTTTGCGATATAAGGAAGACTTTGTTCAATTTCTTTCCATCGATTTGTTAAACGTGAGTCAAGTTGTGTGTCCCAGTCTAACTTTTGCCTCCACATGTCTTGGATTAAGATTTTGCACGAAATAACAATAGGACTTAGTAAACCAAGAACATCAAATATTTTTGCGACAGCTGACAAAACTGATCTTTTTGTAGGAACTGCGATTGTTGGCAAATCGAATCGAAAACAAAACACGTCGTCTCTAGGCTTCCACGACATTCCAAGAGCCTTAGTAATATATTCATTGTTTGTTTTTAGATGCAACTCTTCATTTCCCGGGGCAACATTAGGACAATTGGAGTTCCATTTTGATAGTTCCATTCCAGCCTTTTGTAATAATTCTGTGATTTCAAATTTTTTGATTAAAAGTTCAGAAAAGTTATCTGCTCCCGTGAGCAGATCATCGACATAAAGATCTTGCCTAAGAACTTCAGAGCCAACAGGATATTTGTTTTTGTAATAATCTGCGATAAAAAATAAGCTTCTTACTGCAAGAAACGGAGCAGCTGATGTGCCATACGTCACAGTATTTAACTTATAAAGACTGAGAGAATTACCTGTATTTTTTCTCCATAAAATTAATTGATAGTTGCGGTCTCTTTCGTCCACCAAAAATTGCCTATACATCTTGCAAATATCAGCAGATAGAGCTAATTTATTTAAACGAAAAGATAAGATTGTTATAATGAGTTCTTGTTGTATCGTTGGACCTACCATTAGGGATTCATTTAAAGAAATATTTGTTGATGTCCGACAAGAGGCGTCGAATACAACTCTAAGCTTAGTTGTAGTACTTTGTGGGCGTAAAACAGGGTGATGAGGAATAACATAGTGCGATGAGTTTAAGTTATTGAAGCTGACAGGAGACATGTGGCCAAGTTGAATGTATTCGTCCATAAAATCAGAATACATTTTTCTTACATTTTCATCTTTTGATAATCGTTTTTCTAAATATAAAAATCTCCGACGAGCTATTTCAAATGAGTTACCAAGTTGTGATATTGAAGATTTAAATGGTAAACGTACCTGTACTCTACCGCTGGGATCGAAAATAGTATTCTTAACAAAATGCTCCTCGCAAAGGTTCTTTTCTTCAGTGAAAAAAGATGAATGCTGATTAAACTCTTCAATTTCCCAAAAAGCTTTTAGTATCGAGTCCAGCTCCTCACCTTTAGTCATAACATTACACGCTAATGTACGTTGGGGATTTTGATTGTCAATGCTACCACCGATTACCCATCCGAGAGAAGTATTTATAAGGCAAGGCAATCCATTGCCAAGAGAAATTTTGCCATCAAGGAGCAATTCGAAGAAAATTTCTGAACTTAGAAGGACGTCAATACGCTGAGGTATATAAAATTGTGGATCTGCTAATTCAAGATGATTTGGGATACTCCAATTTGATGCATTAACCTTTTTAGCTGGATGTGGCGATGAAATAGATTTTGTGACCAAAAAACTTGTTGTCCATTCAAAGTGAGATACGCGTGATTTAATTGTTGCTGTTACAAAATGCTTTAGCTGTGTTCGAATATTTGAAACACCAGAAATTTCCTGAGTTGTTCTATTTTGTTTCAGACGAAGACGATTAACAGCTTCTTGTGTAATAAGATTGACTTCAGAACAAGAATCTAGTAGGGCTCGAAGAGGTTGTAGAGTATCAAACGAATCCTTTATGAAAATGATGGCTGTAGGAAGCAAGTTTATTCGGCAAGTACGTGTGACAAACGACGAAAACTGAGTCAGATGAGTTGAGGCTGTGTTAGTATATGTTGACGACGATGATTGGTTTGCTGGCGAGAAAGATTGGTGTAACGACGAAGTATTGTATGGTTGAGCTTGTGTATTCGAAGAGGATGTTCGTTGAAGCGAAGAATTCGAAGGCGAAGTGAATTGATGCGAAGAAATACCTGGATTATTGGTGGGCTGAGTATTTGAATTATGTAGAGATGTGTGGTGAGAAACTCTGCAAGTGCGACAACGAGATTTCGATGAACACTGAGAAACTAAATGACCCTTTTTAAGACAATTTATGCAGAGCTTAGAACTTTTGACAAAATCGAATCGACGAGTTACAGGTAGCGATAAGTAATTAGAACAACTTCCAATAAAATGGTCGTTAGATTTGCAGTACTCACAAAGTGTACTTGCTACAACAAACGATGACTCTGTTCGTTTAAAGGCTTGTTTAGGTTTGTTATCACGAAGATTAGATGAGTTCAAATGAGTATTACGACTTTCAAGAAATTGGCAACGACGACTAAGTATTTCGACGCAATGATCCCATGAAGGTAACGATTTAAAATCTTGTTTTTCATCGTAAGCTCTCTTTGATTCTTCGTCTATTTTAGATAGAACAATATGTATGATGATGGCGTTCATCACATCCAGTTCTGAACCCAATGAAAGTAATGAACTACGAAGAGAAGCAACATTGTCTAGAATTGAGCGTAACGAGACAGCGTTTGGTTTCGTCATAGATGGTATCGAGAACAATGAGTTGATATGATCAATGAATATCAACGATTTGTTGTCATATCGTGCAGTTAAACTATCCAATGCCTTTTGGTAATTTGCTTCCTTTACCTGAAATGGCTCTACAAGAGCTAATGCTTGACCCGACAAACAATTAAGCAAGTAGTTAAATTTATCGATTGTGGGAATGTTTGGTTCGTTGTGAACTAAGGTATTAAAAGTGCTCAAAAATCGCGAAAATTCTGAATACTTCCCATCGAATTTTGGTAGTTTAATCTGAGGCAATCGGTGTTGATGAGTTGGCAATGATTGGGTAACATTCAAAAAACTTTGTTCAATATCACTGGAACTACGTTTCTTATTCATTAAGCTTACCAGTGGAGCCTTGACGGAAATGAAAAGTTCTTCGAGGTCAGAACGATTGGTGTCAGTTTCGTCAAATTTTTCAATCTGTGATTGAATATGACTTATTTGTTTAAAATAAGATTCTAAAATTTGAAGCCGACACTCCAATATAGTAAAGTCCGATGAACCTCCATCTTTTTCTATTTTAGTTTTCATTTGGGTTATGTTTCGTTTCATCGTTGACCGTTGTTGCTTTAAAGAAGCAAGAGAAACGGATGCAGAATCATTTTTGTCGTTGTTCATGTTTCCAGATGTAGTGGGCGTTGATTTTTACACAGAGTCCCAAACGTAGTTAAAAAGTACCAAAAGTTGATATAAAGTGCCACTCGTTTCTTAAAAAGTACCAACTGTACTTTAAGAAGTCCAACACTGATCGCAAGTGCCAACACTAATTATTAAATTTTGTTTTCACGCCAATATACGTGTTGTGTTGCTTTACAAACGGCAGCAGAAGACGACGACTAGCAAATGGTTAACGACGATAATGTAGATGATTTTCAGATGACTGATGACTGCAGCAGCAAAAAGTTATTTATGCTTGGTTTGTAATGCGATGTTATCAAGAGGCAATAAAGATGTAAGCAGCGATGATGACGATGATGTTGAAGTTAACGATGATGATGATCTTAATGAAGATGGCTGGACAAATGCACAAAAGCAAAGAATGATGATGTTTTTTTTATGTATAACTGTTTCTTTTTGTTTAGTTCACCAAATGTCTTTAATTTTATTGTGTTTTATTATATTTATTTGTTTTAGTTAATAAAATTGTCTATTTTAATTTTTTTTTTTTTTTAATATTAGGCCTTGTTAAAATTCTTAACTTTATTTCAAATTATTCTTTTAATATTAACAAGTCCTGTCACGGTCGCCAAATTTATGTTGAATAAAAACAAAAACTTATATTTCTATTTTTTTTGCAGAACTAAAATTTTCCGTCGACACTTCTTTATTAATTCAAATTCAAAACGATAATGATCTTGACATTGAAATTATAAGTTACAAGAGTCAAAGTAATAAGAATGTAGTCCCGTTACATTTCTATGTATATTGAAATCAAGTTAAATAAATACATATGTATTTTAAATTGAAATTATGCGAAAAGAGAAATAGATCAAGGGCGACAAGATAATTAAAGGAATGCATTCGCTTAGAATAAAAATACAAATTGAGATGCATGAGATGCAATATTAATTAATTAATAATTCTGACGCAACAATACTTATAAATAAAAATATACCGACTAAAAGGTAGTAGTGTCGCGTCTTTATTTTACGTTTTTCATCTTAAGCTAAATATGAAGAAATTATGCGTAAACAGTTTACACTCGTGCATGTTATAATTTACGAAGTCTTCCTGGTTACAAGTAAAATTTAAAAAAAGAAGTCGTGCCGTAAAAACTTACATAAGGATTTCTTCAGTTTTTTATTTCGATGCCTTCATTTTGCATCGACAAATGCCGTCACCTAGTGAACGCAGTCATTAAACTAAGAAAAGAAAAAAATGCACATGACTTTTAAACTTTTTGTGCAAAGAGAAAAATTGACGGAAAATATCTAAGAGTAGAAAACACTAAAAGGATATGATATCCTGTAGAAAATATAGATCCACAACGAAAAAGTAATGAAATGGTATTAAAAGTTTTGAGCTCAAAACTAAAGTACTTTGGGATCTTACATTAGGTTTTTTTTTATTTGTATTAGAGTTTATTAGACGTGAGGCCATGATTCTAGCCCCATGTCAGTCATCTCCAACGATACGAAATATTAAAACATATTTTTTCGATGATTTCCTTTCAACAGATTTCTAGCAAAATCTCTGAGAATAAACAAAAAAGTCATGAAAAAGTTTCTCGAAAATCTGTCGTTCGCATTCGACTTTAAACTGTAGGTTCCGCCACTTATGTTTAAAATTAACACACACAACATATGTGAGAAACTAGGTCGTAAACATGGATAAAGGGTTGTAATGATCAATTGAATATGTTTTTATTGAAACCCCTTTGTAATTCTTCCACTTTCATACTCCGCTGCCCATATACAGTGGACAGCAAAAGTCTTAGTACTGCAATATATTTTGACAACAAACAGTCACCACAGGCTTAATACTCTTGCACAAAGCCCAGATATGATTTCAGGAGAGTATTTAGGAGATCATTTGAAAGAAAGGTTAGGTAATCGCTAAACCTCAAACAAAAGTCAACCGAAAAACTGGCTCATGGTGCCACCAGAAAACAGTAAACAAAACTTGTACCTTCAATTCCAAATGTGTTAAATGCAGTGCTTGACCTTAAAAGATATTCTACTAAATGCATGGGATAACAGTTTCATATATTAGGCCTTTGCATTTTAAATTTACTCAGGGTTCTCCCTCTGAAACTTTTACCTTATTTTGCTCTTGTTTTATGAAAAACATTAAAAACGTTTTTGTTTAATAATAAAACAGAAATAAATTAATAAAATAAATATATAAACTATACATTTTTATATAAACTTTTGGCTAAAATTAATGAAATTGCTAAAATATATTGCCGTACTAAGACTATTGCTGTCCACTGTATATCATCAGATATTCTGCCATCCAGTTATTAAGCACTCTGTTAGATGGACCATAAAAATATGCACAGTTTTCCCCTAACAATACTTAAATTTAGCCAGAAGTACAAATAATTTTGTAGCTAGCAATGGGTTAAATAACAATTCATTTCTTCCATTTTTTCTAAAGAAATTTATAATTTCATAAAAACAATCTTAGGGCCCTTAGTTGCACACCTAATAGTAACATAACTTTCTTTATCTCCTACTAGCTGTACCCTGCGCATGTTGCTGCGCCACTAACTAAAATAAATTTGAAGGAAAGACATTACACAAATGTCGAATTAATTTTGAATCATTTTATTAATTTTGTTTCCCGTTGTCCTGATGCTTCAGATGAACGGGCCTGAGTAGTACGCATTGGATCAGATTCTAATCTCACTTCTTGTTGTTCAGGTGGTTCAAGCGAACGGGTCTCCGCAGTATATACTCGCAGATTTTCAAGTCTCAATGCTCGTCTGATTCTGAGGCTCGTAATACTCTTTTCTTCCGTGTTTGATGTGTAGGTCGACTCATGCGCAACAACTTTGTTAAAGAACGCACAGTTTACGACTTAATTCATTTTGAGTAATTTTCAGTGGCACCACCTGTCGGAAATTGGTCATACCAACTTAAAAACCTTCGTCGGCTCATGCGCAACAACATTGCTAAAGATCATAACATGATCAAATGCATAGTTTACGATTCTATAAGGTTCACACAAACAAACATTCATTTTTATAAGGGTATGTGGGCGTGGCACCTCGCCTACTTGAAATTTTAATATAAAAAGTAGCCTATAGTTCCTTCCAGACATACAGGAAGGTACTGTTAAAATTTCAAGAAAATCGGTCCAGCCGTTTAGCCGTCTATAAACTTTAAACAAACAAACAAACCCACAAACAAATAGACACACATTCAATTTCGTGTCAAGTTAGTTATTTAGGTCAAAGTTGGACATTTTGGTCATACAGGTTTTTTTTAAAATGTGTGTAACTTTTAAGGATATTAGATAGCTATTTCGTCAATCTTTCCAAAAATAATTTTTTTAATTTTTATTAAATTTTTTTTTAATTTTTTTTCAAAATGGGCCCTTTTTTGCTCAAAAGAAAGCTTATAAAATTTCCTTTAAGGCCTTTATAATCGCTTAATGGGATGCGAGTGGGATATCTATCAAAAAAATTATTTTTTAACTCAAGAATAAGATTTTTCAATATTTGGCATAAAAATGTACTATCTAAATGATCTTAAAAGTGTATTTATTTGCATTCTAAGAATATTCAGAAATTGGTCCTTTCATCCTTCTTATTTATTGATTCCTTTGGCATAAAAACGTACTAGCTAACTCCGGCAGTTCTTGACTGACAGAGCTGAAAATTTGTGTCTGGCCTACTATCCAACTAACTACTAACCTTGTTGCAAATTTCATCCAAATCGGAAGACATCGATTTTAAAAATTGGGTCACTTGACACGAAATTGCCAGTATGTAAAGGGTGTTTTTTATAGAGGTATAGAACTTTTAAGTTGCAATAAAACAACTATGGATTATTCGATTGACATGAATTTTATTTATCCGAAAGATAATCTTGTGGCATTACATTTTAAATATGATTTCTGGCATATGACCGCCACGGCTGGCGCGGATGTAGTCCAATCTGGACGTCCAATTTTCGATGACTTTTTCCAACATTTGTGGTCGTATATCGGCAATAATACGGCGAATGTTGTCTTGCAAATGGTCAAGGGTTTGTGGCTTTACCGCATAGACCAATGACTTTACATAACCAAACAGAAAGTAGTCTAGCGGTGTTAAATCACAAGATCTTGGAGGCCAATTCACAGGTCCAAAACGTGAAATTAGGCTGTCACCAAACGTTACCAAACATCTCCTGGACATCATGGTTATTCAATTCAGGGATGAAAAAGTTAGTAATCATGGCTCTATACCGATCACCATTGACTGTAACGTTCTGGCCACCATCGTTTTTGAAAAAGTACGGACCAATGATTCCACCAGCCCATAAAGCGCACCAAACAGTCAGTTTTTCTGGATGTAACGGTGTTTCCACATACACTTGAGGATTACCTTCACTCCAAATGCGGCAGTTTTGTTTGTTGACGTAGCTATTCAACCAGAAGTGCGCTTCACCGCTAAACAAAATTCGCTTATGAAAATCGGGAACAACGGTAATCTCGTTTTGGGCCCATTCGACGAATCTACGCCTTACTTGATGATCGTTTGGCTTCAAATCTTGCACGAGTTGGATTTTGTAAGCACGCAAACCAAGATCCTTCCGCAAAATCTTCCATAAAGTGGATGGACACAGATCCAATTCCTATGCTCGATGGCGGATGGACTCATTCAGGTCTTCCTCAATGATACGCTCTACAGCAGCAATAGCTTCTGTACGCACCGTACAGCGTCTCTGGGGATGCGAGTTATCAATAAGAGTAAACGTGTTGCGAAAACGTTCCATGGTTAATCGAATTAACTGCTCTGATGGACGATTTTGTCGACGATAAAATGGACGTAGTGGGCGATGCGTTTTCCGCACAGAACCATTATTTTCGAAATAAAATTGCACTATTTGCAAGCGTTGTTCAGGCGTGAGTCTATTCATGATGAATTGCCAAACCAAACTGAGAATAAATCACTTGACAGCTGTTAAATCGGTGGCCATCTTGAAAAGTAATGCCAACTTAAATTTCTATAGCTCTATAAAAAACACCCTTTATAAGAAGAAGATAAGATTAACCCTGGATGGTTACTCTTCATTTTTGTACGTTAAAGTTATTCTTCGTTGAATCGACGAACAATTTTTAAAAATGATTCTAAAATTAAACAAAAATATCTTTAGTTGAGCATTTTCAAAAAATAAAAATAAAAAATTGAATATAATATAAAAAATTTATTTTCTTTCTTAATAGGCCATTTACACTACAGTGAAATCTAGTACTTATGAGATTTCGAGAAAAATCTAGTTGATTTTAACTAGACATTAAATGAGCTTCGTCGATTCGACGAACAGTAATCGGGCAGGGTTATGGCTTGGTTACCCAAGCGTGAGAAACGTAAAATCGTAACGTACGTAGCCTTAAAAACGTTTGTGTAGTTATAGAAACGTTTAAAACGGGACATATGTCAACGAAGAATGTAAATAAAAACGAAACAGAACACTAAGCAACACACAAACAAACACAACACAATGCATAGAAATTGATATACAGACTCATCATCAGTGTTGCCGTTTTTTGTTCAATGTGTAGATTATTCCGGATTTGGTTATTATTTTTCTTATAAAAATAGCTTTTGTTTTGTTTGTTAAAATTAATTAATTATGAGACTATAATTTTGTTTTCTTATTTTGTGTTTCTTTTTTCTCAATTATAATTTAAATTTGGAAAAAAATAGAATAAAAAAACTGCAAATTTAATTTTGATCATATTTTTCCTTATTTGGTGATTTTTTCATAAATGTTGCTTACAATATTTTTTTTTCGTGGCAACACTGCACTCTCTCACATGTTCTCTCTCTTATGTTCAAATGTCACGTAAGAACGTGGGAGAATTCTGTTTTATACAGATCGTTCCGCTTTGCTAACGAGAGAGAACGTTTGGGTAAGCGTTTACAGTGATGCCAACTCTTAGGACACCAAACGCGTGAACAAAAATGAAAAACGGGCTAAAAAGGGCTAAGTTGAAAAAATTACGTTTTTAGTACAATAGAATTTCATTTTTTTCAAAAAAGCGCAAAAAGGGGGCTAAAATTAAAATAATCTTTTCAGATAAAAACACCACAATTTTTAATCGTTTTTTCGTTTCTGAATGTCTGACCAGGACATAGTGTTTAGCGGCGATTTACGTGTTGCAGTAAATAGATACTGCTTTAGATCCATCTTTACAAGGCTTTATCCATTTCTTAAAAAGATAACCTGTCTCCCAAACTTTACGATATCTTTGCGTGTAGCACTCCATCTAAACATAGTATAACATTTACATTAAAGACACATCCAAGAATATTAAATTATGACTTACTTAAAGTTATACGCTCATATACTTATTAATATGTTTTTTATCAATGCCTAATTATTAGGTTAGGTTAGGTTAGAGGACGTGTACTTGTCAATTAACACAAGTGCAGTAACAGGAGGTCGAATTGATATCCTAGTTTCTCACACCACTTATGCTGTGTGTGTTAATTTTATACATGAGTGGTGGGACCTACAGTTTAAAGTCGACAGAAATCTGCTGAGAGGAAGTCGCCGAAGAAATACCTTTTGTATTTTGTCTTGATGTCTGGCCTGGGGCTCGAACCCTGGCTTGACGTCTATAAGCCAACATACACTACCTAATAGACTACGGCGACTCCATTATTAGGTAAATACAATTTTAAACTTTCAACAAAGCTTGTGTTTCTCGGTATTTTTATTAATTCTATGTGAATGACAAAGAAGAAACCAAGAAATAGAAGAAAAAAGTGCTGCCACAATGGCTTACTATTCGACATTTCCAGAGAAACATAAGATAATATTGCCATACAGAGTTAATTGAAAAAAACGGGCAAAAAGGGCTAAACAAAAATACTGAAAAGCGCTGAAATTGCGCGTTTTTTAGTTTAGGGCTAAAAATTATTTTTCGCGTTAAAAGTACTTCAAAAAGGGCCAAATCTAGCCCGAAAAGGGCTAAGTTGGCATCACTGAGCGTTTACATTGTTCTCCATATGCTAAAAAGAGAACGTTTTCTACGGTACGTTACGTGGGTAACTCCAGCATTAAACTTTAATAACAATTTTAAATCTCTTGTTAAACCTTAAAAAGGAACATATTTTTCGCCGCTTTTTTACTTAAGAAAATAGAAACTGTAATTAAACAGTTGTGATAAATCTTATGGTTTTTTTATACACAAAAGCAAAAATAAATATCACGCTTATAAAGCAATTATTCGAACCCAAAATGTCAATGAAATGCCAAAAAGAAAAGAATTTTTTACATTAAAACTTCCCTTAAAGGCCAGAAACCACAATTTAAAGAAGATTTAACAACAACAAAATACAAAAGAAGTTAAACAATAATAAGTAATACGTCTGTTAACGACAGGTGATAGGGAGAGTCAGTGGGTTTTATGTGGTATATACGGACATGAGAACCTACAAGCATTATCAGTATTTACTGCGTCTTTGATTTCAACATCCTGTTGTTCTTATTCGTATTTTAGGATTTTTCAACTTCCGTTCTTTACTTTTAAATTAAATTAAATCTGAATCTTGGCATTAATTAATTTAATTTATATCTGTTCTTGCTACTGAATTCTAATGTCAATAAAGTGTGTAGTTACAGAATGGCTTATATAAGGTTTAGTTCTTAAAGCCACACTGGTTTTGTATAAAAAATTTGATAAAAAATTAAAAATACATGTCTTGGCATATTTAAATATTGAAATAATGTATAATTTAAGTTACTTACTCAATGTCTATTGTTAAGTTATTAAGGAGCACTAAAACTACACTAAAAAATTTAAAACGATATAGTGATCCGTGCATGTGCATTTAAAATTAAACACGTACTTAAAAGAAATATATAATTCAAGCTGAATTCCTTCATACACACATAGAGCCTTCTATCAGGGACTCCTGAACTCTGACAGTTGATAACAGCCTGTGTTTTGAACTTGGATGAGTCTAGTTTGTTGCTTATTCTGTCCTTTTTCAGGTTAACATAGACGGATGTACCATTCGACAACACATATACATGTACATTCAAAATGGCTTACTCTATATTTAACGATTAAATTGATTTTTGAAATAAATTTATTAAGTTTAACAATCATTTTTTTACAATTAAAAATTTATATATATAATTTAAAACATTTATATTTTATTTTTATTTAAATTCAAACTGGTTGGCTCTGCTATATAATAATTTTAATTGTCTGTTTTTTTTTATTGAAAAACTATTTTTTTAAACTCGATCAAGTATTTAAGTTTTATCATGTTTATGTCCGCTTAATATATTTATTTTAGTTCAGTTTTTCTTTAACCCTACGGGATCGCCTTAATCCTTTCGGGTGCGATCCCACATACATACTTAATTGGTCATTACAACTCTTTAGTTAGGATAACGATGTGGCTTCCTACATCTCTTATGCTGTGTGTGTTAATTTTATCCATAAGATGCGGGACCAACAGTTTAAAGTCAACTCCGAACTATAAATCATTTTGGGAAACTTTTCATGGCAAATTCCTATTTATTCTTAGAGTTTTTTCCCTAAATCTACTGAGAGGAAGACGCCGAAGAAATATATTTTTATTTCTCTGACCTAGAGTTTGAACCGTGGTTTCACATATAATAAGCCAACATACTACCAACGAAACACATCTGCCGAAAATATTACCACTGTTACTGATCTGGATAGTGTGCAGGAGAATCCGAAGCAATCGTTTTGGCATCAGTGCATACATGCAAAGTTTAATTGACCCTGGAATAGTTTACAATTCATTTTAATTTTCATCGAAACATCATCTTCAACGATGAAGCCTATTTCTGATCGAATAAGTAAGGTAGAAAACGAAATGATCTAATTTTGGGATGACGCCAATCTATATGAGTTTGAAACCACTACAAAAAGTCTCGATTTGTTGTGGATACTGAATTGGTAGCGTCGTCATTCTGTAGTCCTTTAAGGATGGTTTAACTGGTAACGACGAGCACTATAGGTCGAAGATAACCAACTTCTTTTGAACTGAATTTGATAATCTGGGCACCAATAGTGTGATTTCAACAGGATGGCTTCACGTGCCACACAACTCCTGCCACACTGAGGCAGGTCATTGTCTTTTCACGTAGAGTTGAAGTAACTGGCTACTGAGATATTTAAATCTGTTCGACATTTTCTTGGACTTTCTGTACTTCCCTACAGGCAGGATTACGGCCTAGCTTTTCACACCACTTATGTTGTGTGTGTTAATTTTATATATGAGTGGCGAGACCTACAGTTTAAAGTCGACTCCGAACGACAAACTTTTGAGAAACTTTTCATGGCAATTTTATTTACTTTCAGAGTTTTTGCCAGAAATCTGCTGAGAGGAAGTCGCCGAAGAAATATTTTTCATATTTCGTTTTGATGTTTGACCTAGGGTTTAAACCGTGGCCTTATGTCAAATAAGCCAACGCACAACCTACTAGACTACGGCGACTTAATGTACACCTACAGCATATACGAATAAGCTACAAAACACAGCCGTGGTAAAGCTAATATAATATATCCTCAATCAAATTCAGACCAATTTTAGCGTCAGACACATGGAAAATTGAACATTTCGGATGTTCTCCACCCATATGTATGTATAGTTGGTCATTACAACCCTTTAGTCAGGATTACAACTTAGTTTCGCACATTTTGTGTGTGTTGCTTTTGTACATAACTGGCGGAAGCTTTGATTAAAGTTGACTTCCTTCGAAAGATTTTTGAGAAATTTATCATGGCAATTTTATTTCCTCTTAGAGTTTATGCTAGAAATCTGTTGACAGGAAGTTGCTGGAGAAATCTAACATGGGGATTGAACCGTGGCCTCACATCTAATAAGCCAACACACTACCTACGAGACTACGACGTCTACCGTTTAATATAGCAAGCGAAATGCTGTCATAGATCATTTAAAAAAAGTTTGGGAAAATTATACTTTGTTTTTGATCAATGGCCATGTATCCTATATTTCTCCCGCAGAGCACATAACTTTATGTACCATAAATATTATTTTTTTACATCTTTTTTACTTACAAACTTTTTTAGATGCACGCAAGTACTAGTAATTTATCTCTTTTATCTCTGTCGATATATGCATTCCATTCAGTAGGTGCATCTCTTCACTCGATATTCTGTGTGCCCAAACTACTGTCGAATCTCTGAAACATTTCACATTACATATTAAGCAAGTTTTTGAACACAAGAGATTTCCGGTAATAATTTGCAATCCCCTCAATCCACTTCCTCAATTATAACGGTCACACTAGAAACACTCTCTAACCATTCGTTAACCACACGCACATTCATTCATATACCGAAGCACAAACAACGCATTTCCTGGCTAGATTGTCATGTGGACAACTGTGTTTTTGTTATTACCGTCGTTGTACGTGCGTCTTGAAATTGAAATGAAAAATGATATTCGAAATGTACAGGAGATTTTAGTTTATGCAGATGTTTCCACAACATTTTGATGGTAAACTTAAAAGTAATTAAATGAACATCCCGTTTGGTGATTGTGTTAGGAACTCTTGGCAATCGTGTCGTATTTGTTAATTTATTTAAGAAGTTTTATTATATTTCTCATACACAAAGGAAATTGGAAACAAAACGTGAAATAAGTAAAGTAAATCTGTGGAGACTAAATGGAATATTGAGGAATCATTAGAGTTTCATTATTGCCTTAAATGTCTAATAAATATTTTCTACGAATTTTAAATGCTCATTATTATTTTGTTAGATGCGAGGTATAAAAGCCGTTTAGAGGAAAAGTTTCGCAATTAAATTTTATTTAAAATTGAAATTGATTTTTATGTTTTTCAGTGGAATCGTAATCCCTCGGTAGTCGCTACAGTCTAGTACCTAGTGCGTTGGCTTATCAGCAGTGGGGAAACAGTTCAAACCCACGCACTATGTGGCATTTTGCCTGAAAACCTGGCTAAAATTAATAGAAGTGTTTTATGAGTTAATGGCAGGAATTTCTTGACAGTGTTAGTGATAATTAGGGCCAAGGATGAACCCAACTGATTTTGGTCTAAATCGGTCCGTGATTTCGCCTAGCCCCCTTACAAATTCCCCTCGAAATTGCACTTATTTACACATAATTATGGTAATTATGCAACAATCATGATAAAATTAAGCATGGATCAGTTCTGTGTACTAAGAACTCGTGGTGTGAATATTGGTGAAAATCGGATCACATTTGACCCTGGTCCCCATATAAAGTCCCCTTTAGAAATTCACGTTTGTGCTTATATATGGATTAAAAACATCGGTATCGTGATGAAATTCGGTAAGAACGTGTATTTTGTAAATCTAAATCATATTACCAAATTTTGTTATGGTCGGTTCACAATTGCCCCTTCGTCCAAAATAGAGCCTATTAAGAAAATATGTTTAGCAATTGCCCCTAGGTACCACATACGGTCCATTAAGAAAATCATACATACATCTCATATTGTTATAATAGTCGATATACATATGTAATTAAGTTTTTAAACTTCTATGATAATTAATATTTATTCATAAAATTTTTTTTTTACATTATTTAATACTTAACTTAAAAATACTTAAAAAGTGAAACTAACTACAAACGTTAAAATCGTTATCATTTTCATCATCAATGTCAGGAAGGTATAATTTAATAGTATCTGATGAAAATGCTTTTCTATCCCTTCGCTATTTTTGTGTACTGTAGCTTATAAAAGGGTCACTGCTTAAAAGTAACCTATTCAGGACATCTCGATTGGTATCGCTTCTACTGAATTTCCTCGCATAATTCGTACGCCATATGGCTTTATTGCCTATGGCTTATTACACTGCGTCTAATTTTTTTAATTTTTCAAAAAAAAGTAAAATTTTTAAAAAATCGCCAAAAATAATTGCGCAAATTTGCACAAACTTTTATTTTTGCTCCTGAATGTAGAGAGTTCATATTTTCTTGTGGTATATAACATTAAACTACTAAAAACTACTTTCACCTTTAAATTCCTTATCATTTTTTTGGGTTGGTTAAAAAAATGTGAAATTTTTATTATTTTTAAATTTTTAAGGAATAATTTTTACATTAATATATAAGATATATATATAAAAAAAACTGATATTAGCAGTTGTTCATACCTTTCAAATAAAAAAAATCAATATTAAACCTCTATCTGTTTAGCCACAATAAAATATCAAATAAACCTATTAAAATTCCAAAAAACACCAAAAACGCATTTAATTATCTTCACTTTCCTGATTTTGACATCGTCTCAAATCCACAAATCTCAACTTAATGTCGTAAAAATTCACTATATAATGCAGAATTTTGTTGTCTATCGAACTGCATACTCAGTTTCTTAAATTTCTTTAAATAAATTTTTGCCTTTTTGACCAGCTTTTCAGGGTAAATGCCACATAGTGCGACCTCTTTTTGCTATTATTTATGTGTAGATGACTGCTACGAAAAAGTTCAAAAGTCCCTGTTGGCAGATCGTATATAAAAAATTTCAATTATAATATAAAATTTTTTAACTGTAATCAATAAATAAGCACATACCTTTAAACGGTAAGCCAGTGTAGTAGTCAGCAGATTATTTGCGTTTAAAACCCTTATTAAGTAATTACGTATAACCGCTCTTATTCACTCATCCTTGCTTGTTGCGCGGGTTGCATTAATATATAATTTCGTGTTCACGCTGATAAATTGATGAACATTAAGGTTATGTGTATGAAGTTTTTTTTAAGTGAAATGTAACTCTTTAAAGCATAATTACCTCCCCATAATTGAAACCACCACATTTGAAAAGATTTTACTGCAATATCAGCAATAAGTAATTAATTATATTACAGGAATTTAATAACAGTTATTTTTATTTTCACACAGTGTGAATACAAAGCTTTCAAGGTGATTAATAGATTAAAATTTGTTTTAATCTAATTAGATAGTATTGACAAGAGTGTGCGAACGCTTATCAAGTACTAGTTGAGGAGTTATGCTTCTGACAGCGGACTGTATTCACGAATACGTCGAAGTTTGGAAGCAGTAATAAAAGCAAAAGGTTTTGGCTCCAAGTGTTAAAACAGTGTCTTTTATCTAATTATGAGTTTGACATGAAATTCATTAATATTGTTACGTTTTTACCTTTTTAAAGACGTTTAAAATATGAGTTCGTTGATTGCAAACAAAATAAAAACAAATACGTGTTTAGTTCCAATTAAACTCTTTATTGTTCGCACTACTTTCGTGTGCTACCTTTTACAACTTGATGAATCCAACAATAATTTGCTTGTTCGCTATTCTTCTCTGCTTACAATGGAGATGCGTTGTACTACTGCTTTCTTCACACGTAACGCGTCTGTACACAAGACTGACTGAATTATTACTATTCGCTGCCAGCTTTTTCTTACCTTTTTATATGCCCAAGTAATCAGTCTGATGAATGTTCTTGAAGTCAAATGTTCGTGTGTTCACCTTCTCGAGAACTGTGTAGCGACTTCATTGTTGTTTGTGTATTTTGTACATATTGTAACTAATTCGTTGTATTTGTTAGTGTAGTTTTTGTTTATCGTTTTAATGTTAAATGATGATACACCGTTTCCATTTTCGTAACAATAGTTTTTTCCCCTTTTTGTTTTAAAATTATTATATTTTAAATAAAAAATGCTAAATATTACAGACTGTTTAAAAAGCTTTTTTAATTATCAATAAATACGCATCAAAATTTGTTTGAATTATTTCCAATGAAGTGGAAAAATCGGCATTTGAATAATCTCATAGCCAGTGTCCAATTATACGTTTGAGCGACTGTATATCCCCAAACAACCGTCTTTTGCTCATGAAGCAAAACTTAATTTAACTGAATATTAGAGATAACCCACTTTTCTTGAGCTTATAGACTAGTGCTGAATGACAGGTCAATTCAAATGCTTTTTAATGTCTTTTTTTAATGTAAGAGACTTTTCTTCTTATTGTTCTTTCTCATATTAACAATTCATTTGATTTATTGAGCGGTGAAGCGTTCTGCTCTAACACCTAACTCGCTGTCGCGAATAAGATTGTGTATGTGAACATAAGCTTTTAATCTACTGAAAATAAATTTTTTGATTTATTGGAGTTATTTTGGGTTTTTTACTACGCTTTAAAATCTTTATGACTTTTGTCAGTATAAACTGATTTCAAAAAAAAAAACATTTTGCATACAGAAGTTTCATACGATTTCTAGTTAATCTAGAGCTTATTCGAAAACAAGTTTTGGCAATTAGAAATAAACCTAGAAAACAATTTCAGAGACGTTCCTGGCCCAAAAATAAAGATAACACGCTGATCAATCATTGGAGAATTAAAGAAAACAATAGCTATCCCCCTAAGCAATGCTGGATACTCTGCTTTCGAATCTCCCTACCGCGAAAATTTGCCTACATACCTAGTTAGTCATTACAACCCCTCAGTCAGGATTACGATCTTACTTTTCACAGGACATATGTATGTATGGTGTGTATGTTAATTTTATTCATAAGTGGCGGGGCCTATAGTTTAAAGACGACTCCGAACGATACATTTTTGAGAAACCTTTCACGGCAATTTTATTTACTCTCAGAGTTTTTGCCAGAAATCTGATGAGAGGATGAGGTTAGAGGACGTGTACTTGTCAATTAAGACAAGTACAGTACCCGGAGGTCAAATGCACCCATTGTACAAAAGAGAAGGAAGTCGCCTAAAAAATAATTTTCATATTTCATTTTGTTCGAGATGTCTGACCTTAGTTTTGAACAATGGCCTTACGGTCTAATAAGCCAACACGCTACCTACTAGGCTACGGCGACTACATGATTGAATGAAATGGATTATGTTGCCTGTGAGGACCGCTCTGATTTGCAGTTTATTACCATATACCTGTTGAGTTATGGAAACACCACAAGAAAGAATTAAACGGGGTCAAACTAATCGAATTCGGTAGCTAGATTGCATCATCTCCACGTGAGATGACTATAAACTCAA
The DNA here is from genome assembly GCA_936449025.2 of Sarcophaga subvicina. Classification (NCBI taxonomy): domain Eukaryota; kingdom Metazoa; phylum Arthropoda; class Insecta; order Diptera; family Sarcophagidae; genus Sarcophaga; species Sarcophaga subvicina. The sequence continues at coordinate 37,173,961 of OW388080.2, forward strand.
ATCGCTAATGCAGAATATCCAATGTGACATAAACTTTAAGGCACATAGCGACGTTCTGTAGAAACCAAATGCCGTTGATGCTCTTGATGGTAATCATACATCTATAGCGCTCGGCGCACCGTTGACACTGATGGCAAGATTGGATGCTTTTGGATCTCATGTGCATTGCAAATTTGCTGATTTTGTTTTTACACATACCCATTCATCCAGGAAAGGGCCTTGTCGCCAAATAGATCTCTGTAATTCGCCAAATGAACAATGCGAAATTGACTGCTTTGGCTTCTCCTGCACACATTCACGTAGAAGGGCGATATTTTTTAAGACCAACATGCAAGAGATGAGTGCATTCCATTGTGTTGGAATACAGGAAAGGAAAGAGGAGGTACTGTATGACTTTTTTTCGAGAATTTCATTTCAGTAATAATTCTCACTAACTTATTATATCGAATAGAGTACAAATCACAATTTAATAAATTTATTTTATAAACAGGGACAATTAAATTTTAATATAATTTTATAATAAATTGAAATTTTCTTCTTTCTTTAAAAAGAATTTAAAGCAATTGAAATGAAACAAGTAAACACTGGAAAGAGTAGGAAATAATTTTCTGTTTGTTTTAGATTCAATTTTGGGAGTAATTAATTTTAAGATGCTAAAGAATATCTATTCAGGATTTAATTAAATGCTTTGAATACCTTGGATAGAATTGTTTATTTTAGAAATTGTTAAAAAAATTTAAAAAAAATTTTTTTGTTGGACAACCAGTGTGAAGGGTATCAATGACTTGCTTGGTTAAAGTCATTGGAAATGGAAATGCAATACACATGGAGAATAGAGAGACATTGAAAAGCAAATCTACATACGTACATATAATCCAGTTGAATTTCATGAAGCATAAAAAAGGACGGTAGGAATCTAACGTGAGTGGGCTTACAGAAAAAAACCCAGCTTGAAAAAGTTATTACTTCTACACAGAGAGTACTTTTTTTTTTTTTTGGTAAAACCAACACTTAGGGTATGGGAGTAGTGTTTGTGGACATTTGATTTAAACTCAATATGCGAACGGCAAGGAAACGAGTTGCTACTAGGTGACTATATAATGGCCAGTGCTATACCTTCACCATTAGACAGTCTACAGCAATCGTCCCCAAGAAGCCCGCATCTTAGGGATATTTGAGTTCAAATATTTAAATTATTGCGGTTAAGTGTATGTAATAAGTATGTATGTTGTATGTAATTAATAGCATTGTAAACTATGCATTTGATTATGCTATGGTCTTCAGCAAAGTTGTTGCGCATGAGCCGGGGAGGTTTCTAAGTTGGTATGACCAATTTCCGACAGGTGGCGCCACTGAAAATTACTAAAAATTATTCAAATTATAAACTGTGTATTGGATCATGTTATCATCTTTAGCAAAGTTGTTGCGCATGAGCCGACAAATTTTTCTAAGTTGGTATGACCAATTACCGACAGGTGGCGCTACTGAAAATTACTAAAAATTATTCAAATTATAAACTGTGCATTTGATCATGATATGATCTTTAGCAAAGTTGTTGCGCATGAGCCAACGGAGGTTTCTAAGTTGGTCCGATAGATGGCGCCACTAAGAATTATTCAAAATGAATTGAATCGTAAACTATGCATTTGATCATGTGTTGATCAGGCAAATACCAAACATTTTAGCATTAATCATTTATGATTTTAATAACATTTAGTATAACTCATTCCCGTAAAATTAGAAGCATTTTAATTTTGGAAAATTTTTAAAAATGCTGTTGGGTTCAACTGGATTGGGTACATTGTGGGATTCTAATAAATTTAACACATTTTTCATGTCGTTCCGGTGCAATCATGCCTCCAAAGCGGCATGCAGTTGGTCGACCTACACTTCGAGCACGGAAAAAAATACCATTACGAGCCTCAGAATCAGACGGGCAACTAGCATTGAGACTCGAAAATCTTCGAGTACATGCCGCTGCGACCCCTTTGCATGAATCACTTGTACAACGAGACGTGAGATTAAAAACTGATCGAATGCGTACTGCTCAGGCCTGTTCGTCTGAATCATCTGGACAACTAGAAACAAAATCAATAAAATGATTCAAAATTAATTTGACAAAATTAATGGTGGCGCAGAAACACGCGCAGGGTACAGCTAGTTTTTAATAAATAAATACTTCATTTGATGGTGTTGTTGTTTAAAACTGAAGTTTGTTCTTATTGTCTTATTAATATTTAAATTATTGCAGTTAAGTGTATGTAATAGGTATGTATGTATGTAATAGGTTATTTTAATAACTATTTCGTTTAATGGTGTTGTTGTTTAAAAACTGTAATTCTTGATGGCGAAATTGTTATTGTTTTTGGTTTTGTTTTGTTTTGATTTTGTTTTAATTTTGTTTTCTTTTCAATTTTTGCATTTTAGTATTTTTATGTTATTGTTTGTGGATTATTTTAAATTGTTTGTGGATTATTTTAAATTGTTCTGGTTTTCGTAAAAACAAAATGTAAAAGGTATGTATGTTGTAATAGGTTATTTTTAATAAATATTTCGTTTGATGGTGTTGTTGTTTAAAAATAAAAATAGACGGACGACACAAAATAGACGGACAGTGCGATTACATCTGCACACGACATTAAAATTTCTTTTTCGGCGCCCCACATAAAACCGTCTAACGGTGTCAAAACGGAGGTTCTTGCCGTAATAAAGCGATTGTGACATGAGAGGTGTGGCAAGTTGCAACTTCCTGTTGAAAGCCAACGTCGTTGACATCAATACCATGAAGAGCGGGTACAAAATAATCGGTTATCATGGTGCGATAGGCGTAGTGGATGCATTGTCTTCATTCTCAAAGAAATATGGGCCAATGACACCTCCGTCCAACAAGCCGCACCAAACAGTCACTCATGCGGCTTCTCCTCTTACACGAATTAAACTCATACCGAGATCTTTTTGCAAAATACGACATAAATAGGTGCGTGAAATGTTCAATACTTAAGAACGATGGCGAATTGATGTTGATGGATTCTCACGCACACTCTCAGCCACAGCTTCGATATTTTCAGGTGTACGCACTATACGAGCATGCTCACGTTTTGACGCATCAACTATGAAACCATAGTCACGAACTTTAGCAATAAACTTGTATATACCGGGCACTGTTTGTCATTATCTGCCACCAAATTCTGTATGATATTGTCAATCAAATTCCGACCAATTCTCTTTGTTTTGGATATAAATTTGCAATAAATTCTAATGTTGATGTACAGTGTACTGTTGTACACTGTAAACCTCAAGTGACCCCTTATGGAGTGTCTTCAGACCAGAAGTTAAGAAGGTGAAATTCTAAAATCGAATGTTCGTTTCTGGAAATTGTAAGGAATCAACCCTTGCATGTCTTTGTCTTCCCAGAATAACAGCATATCCATAGTCTAGATGGGGCCAGTATTTGACTGCATTGAGTCTTACTTTTTTCTTTCCTTCTTTGGCCCCTTCTCAGCAGATTTCTGGCAAAAACTGTGAAAATAAATAAAATTGCCATGAAAAGCTTCTCAAATATCTTTCGGAGTCAATTTTAAACTGTAGGACCCCGCACTTAGGGATAAAACTAACACACACAATATAAGTATTATATGTATAATTTAGTGGTTGACTTTGGGAGGAATAAACCATTAAGCCCGGTTCACAGTACATTATGTGAATGGTGGCGATTAAAATTATTCATCTAATGTATTGCAGACTTCCTAACGTGGTAGCGTCACGGTCTTTTTTATGTCTGCTAGCTTCACAATCTTTCTGTGAAATTGTCGTTATTACAATTTTGATCTTTCTTTTGTTCTTCTCTTGTAAATTCCTACGTATTTTTAGTAGGATGATGTTTACCGTATGATGTGTATATTTTGTTTTTGTCTGTTTATCTTACATTCTTATTTATGTTTAGTTCATTTCAGTGTAATGATATAATTCAACTATGAGCTGAAAGATACAGAAATCGAGACAAATTCAATTATAAAATCTGTTCAGAGCAGCTGAATCCATTAAACTATCCAAATAATGTACTACTTATCATAGCCTGAATAATGACTATAAACATAGACGCTATGCGAAATCGATATCAGAGTTCATCGAGTGGGAATACACATAATTACTGATGCTAAAGCAGTCACTACATCCATATACAATGTTCCCCATCCTAGATTGTTCAAGAGCATCTGCTGTCTTTGGAGATAATATTCAGCAGTTAATCACATGTGGATTCGAAAACATTAAAACTTAGTGTAACAGTATAGTATAACTAGTATAACATTATTATCACTACAGATGTGAGTAAGTTTTCTTGGGAAAAAGACTGCTAGGAGTAAAACGCGGAAAGAAATATTTTTTTTTCATATTTCGATTTGTTCGAGATGGCTGAGCTGGGGTTTGAACCACGTGCTCTCTTTGAAAATTTACTTTCAAAAAATAAATTTATTCCAGAAGTTTCCAGTTTAAGGCCAACATAATCGTCCTATTGAACAAACAGTTCATTCTGTTATTGGACGTTTTTTCGCTAAGTTTACTGTCCTCGAATCAGCGAAACAAAGAAGTGGGCAACAAGCAGTCGTTACTATGAATTCCAAAAAATGAATGAATGATTCTAAAGAAATTAATCAATATTCTTTTCAAAAAGTATATTGTTTTCAGTTCTTCTGTTTTACAATTATATCAAATACTTCGTATTTGCTCACGTTTATTTAGAACGATTCTTAATATTTTTGCGAAGGCAATTAATATTTAGGATTTCAATTTTACATTCTTAACACTTACGAAATAATAAAAAACTCTTATAAAGATGCAAAGTTCACCAAAAACAATTAATTAAACATATCTCCCTTTTAAACCAATTGTTACGTTTTGTAGCCTTTTAAAAATGTTTAAGATATGAGCTCGTAGATTTCCAATAAAATAAAAACAAATTTGTGTTTAATTTTAATTTAATTCTTTATTGTTTGCACAATTCTGTATGCCACTGTTCACAACTTGACGTAAACAACAACAATTGCTTTGATTGCTTTGTCTGATGAATGTGCTGGAAGCGAATGTACGTGGCTTCGACTTCTCGAGATCTCTATGAATGTAAACATCGTTGTTTCATTATTGTTGCTTGTGTATTTTGCTTACATTTATTCTTGTAGTGTTTGTTGGTATATTCTTGTTTACTTGTTTATCACTTTTTTATACTGGTGGTTATATATTGGTATATTTCGCAGTGGCTTAATTCGTATACAAATTCATTGTTTTTTTTTTTTGTTTTTGTAGCTTTTGTTTATAATGTTAAACGATGTAAAAGCAAAGCACCAGTATCTAGATTTTTCCATTTTCGATTGTGGCTTATAGTGTGTAAAGGTTGCATATAAGTTAAGCTGGAGGATTATTTTTATGGTATAAAATATTCAGGGGTCTAATTCTAGCAGTCGTGATCGGAATTGCGTTCAAATAGAAAATAATTTCGATAACGAGAAATTTTCTGATGATGTTACTCGATACGAAACTAATCGATTTGTTGCTTAAGTGTTGTGAAAGGAATTAATTATTTCGTTTTACAGCACTGACTAAACTGCAAAAATTGTAAACAAAAAACATATGTTTTCTTACAAAAATAAAAGAAATTTAATTAATCCAAGGAAGAAAAGTTTTATTAAAATTGTAATATTTCGTATGGATAATATATTTTGGTTTTAGTTTATTTACTATTAGCTGGGGCTGAAGTTTCTTCTGCAGTATCATCTTCAAATTCTATAAAAGAAGATATGGTAGATTTCATTTTGTCTCTTTCATAATCCGATAAACAGCAGGTACATACGTCAGGAATACTAATAAAAGTTTTGACATTTTTTAGACTCTCAACAGAATTTTAAACTAAACAAAAATTTGTTAAACTACCGTGCGCCACATTTTTGCATCTTTGATTAGTGGGCCGGAAGCATTGACCTCAGCTGGCTGATTAACTCTTGCCTTTCCACGATAAGTATTTGGTATAATACCTAAATACTCTTTGCCAATTCTGAATGCTTAACCATAAAATTTCCTTATGGGTGTAATTCATTTTTGAAAGTTTTGACCTACTAATACTGGAATTAATTCTTTATTCAAAAATTATTATAAATTTGTTACTTAAATTTCTACATTTTTTTATATTGTTCTTTACAGCAGAAAAATGTTAATTCGTGACATTCGAATGATCACACGTTATCGTATGCCATCATTAGAAATTTCGATACACTTTACTCGATAACGAATAAGAGAATCCAAACCTAAAAACTCGCACGTTCGAGTAAAAATTCGTTCGTATACGACTGCCAAAATTAGCCCCCAGAGTTAATACACGGAGTACCAAGAAGCATATTGGTTCTAGGATGTTATGGATGGAAAAGATATGAATGCTACAGTAAGTTCTGTCATTTGGGAAAATAACACGAAAGGATACCAAATTGTTGGAAAAGAACAAAGTGAACCATCAGATTCAGATGATTACCTTTCTTTATATATGACACTGCAGACTCTTAGTACATATGGTCAGAATGGTAATCGTTGAGCCCAATATGGAGATTCTGTGATGATAAAAATAAGTCATCAGAACATATTCTTGAAGCCAGTGATTAAGACATCGCAGAATGAAACACGAGAGTGTATATCGGTAGTTGGGCTGGGATTTCTTCTCGCTGACACTGAGCAGCATCCTAAATTCTGTCAGGGAAATAAGTTTCGAGAGGACATGGCAGAGACACCCTTTTATATGTATAGGGTGTGGCAATAGACCCAATGATCAACAATAATAATGAAATACTGGCTGCGGAATTACAAGAGGGATCATCATTTCTCTGTCATTTCATAACTCACAAGCTTTCTGTAGCATATTATTGATTGTGTGGTAGTCATTTATCATTGTGCACTATTGAAGTTAATGACTCAGAGTTTACTCCGTATGTATAATTGAGTTCATCTAAGGTTTTCAGTTAAAAACGAGGAGAATCTTATTGGTCTGTAGTCTTTTGTTGTCATGTGGCTCGCTTTCATCGGCTTGGAAATGAAAACTGTCCTCACCTCTTTCGACCCAAAATCCACTTGATGCGAAAATTGATACCGTCTGTCGCCTGGCCGTTGCTATCGGGTAAATGCCATATGTTCCCGGAGGTTAACTTTTGCTTTAAACGTAGCGAAATGATCATCGAGAACAATGTACCTAATGAACGCTCCACAGATGCTGCTACCAATGAAAATATCAACAAAGCACAAAAATTGAATATTTTAAAATTATTGCTTCAAGTGCTATAAAACCGTATAAACAAATTTGAATCCATTTTTTTTATCAGTCTAAGGTGGCAATAAATTAGATTTGTTTTATTCTTTTTCTTCTTTAAGGGAGATCTCATGAAACGTTTTCTCCGTCCATTATTACTGCTTTCATTCAGTTTCATCTCCGCAGCAGATCAGTAGGTTATCGGACGATAAAACTTTCCCCATTAAGTGTTAGTCTTCCTTAAAAATCGACGCTGTCTGACTTTAAATTGTTCGATTTACTTAGCAATTATGGCTTTACCATTCGTAACGAGATTTCTCAACCGAAAAAGTTAATGTTAAGACACAAACTTACAAAAATCAAGGACACCAAAGAAGTATTTGATCTGATAACGGTAATGAAAGATTTAAAAATATTTTTTTACGACAGCCCATGAAGGATTGTTATTAAAATTCAAGTTAATAAATTAAAATGTTTTTTTTTTAATACTAAGAGGGGAAAACAACATCCATTGGTTGAAATTGATGGCTGCAGACAGTTCAGGTAGCTAGTTGCGCCTGTGAGGAATACCCAGGAGAACCAACCGCCTATTTGTTACCTGCATACGTTTTTTAACAGTAGCTATTTGCAGCGTAAATACAAATTTGTATTAAAGGGTTGGGTCACTGTATTCAATTGCTCTGTTGAAATAATAGGTAGTTGGTTGCCCCTCTGTGGAATACCTGTGATAACCCATACGCTGAATAAGGTACCTGTTTCCAGCGAAGACCCAAATTTCCAAAATGGTTTTCACCTATAAAAGGGCGTAAACCTTGCCTAATAAGTTCAATTACACGATATGTTCGGTAGACAACAGACAACTTCAAAGCAAATAAACAAATGCAATCTGGGAATTTGTTTAATAAACCGATTGACATGTCCAAAGAAAAAAATCTGCTACATTTTTCAAATAGAAAAATTTATTTACAACGAATTCAAATTGGTGCAATTTGTCAGTCCGATGAAGATGCATATCCATATCTCTGAATTTCTGAATGGGCCTCTGGTAAGGCAATTCATGTGTGAATTATGGCCTATTTTTGTTAGCGGCTGAAGAGAATGCTGATTCTATGGAACCGAAGGAAGATGAAATTCTAAAGAAAGTAATCCAAACTAAACATCAAAACGGATACGAACGATCTAAATCTAGTGCACATTGTCGATCTAGAAAACAAGGTAACATGGTGAATAGCGCAAAACAACCACTAGTACCACCTACCACTGTCAATTCCACCCTTAAACCACATGGACACGTCGGCATTGAAAAGGCTGTGAAACTAATTGAAAATAATAAGGATCGGGGAAAACGTGATGAATCTGCATCGCTTTCTTGGTCCACTAATAGCCGAAACTACAGTAGCACACAAATAGAACAGAAGCAACACTTAACCACCAGCACTTTAAGCACAAAGAAACAGCAGCCAGATAAGGAAAACAATAAAAATTCAATCAATATTGGAAATCAAGTAATTAAACTGGACAAGTCTGTATCAAAAGATAATAAAATTGTTAAAAACAGGCCACAACGTAAGCTTTCCAGAGATTGTCCTTCACAATCCCCTGATAAAGAACGTATGAATAGTTCAAGATCCACTTCAGATATGAAATCACGTTCTAAGCATGTAGAACATCCACCAAAAGAATTAAGGGCTACTGGCGCTATCAACAGTGAACAAGTCAGAGCTGTAACCATGGTAACGATCATGGTAGAGGTGTGGTGACATTTGGTTTAAACGGCTCTGACGGCCAAAAGTTTCACAAAGAGACAGAGAATGTCAGTTCACAAGAACAACATCCGTCTACACCAGTTAGAAAATTTTTGTTAGAAAATTGTGCAGAAATGAACGAATTTTTAAATCATTGGAATAAAACTCCTGAAAAGGAAACAATTCTGTTCTCAAAAAAATGCATATATCTTGATGAAAAAAAATATTATCAATGGCGTTGAAGAAACAGTAAACACCACTTTGCCTTCACATACGAAATCATGTTCAAAGACTGTAGGAATCATTCACAAAAATTAAGTGCTAGTGGTGATAACAACAGCAAACATTCAGAAATTCATGGTTGTGGACGTGGTAACGATTATGGTCCAAAAGTGGTTACATGCGGCTTAGGCAGTTTAACAAACATTTGTATTAATTCCCCCAACAGAAGGATGAAAATGTTAGTTCACAGGATCAACTTCCTTCAACACCATTTCGAGAATTTTTATCACAACATTGTGCAGAAATGGACGAATTTTTATGTCAATGGAATGAAGCACCCGATAAACAAACAATTCTACTGTCAAGCAAATTTGTATATCCCGATGAAATAAAAAGTGAAAAGAAAATCCACCACAGAAATTAAGTGCTAGTGATGCTAGCAACAGTGAACATCCAGAAAGTCAGAGCTTAGCACGTGGTTGCGATGATGATTCCCGAATGAAGACGTCCGGCCTAAACGGTTTCGCAAACATTTATAAGAATTCACTCCAACACTGTAGTCAAGACACAAACGCTGACTTACAGAATCAATGTCCTCGTACACCATTTCGAGAATTTTTGTTGGAACAATGTGCAGAAATAGACGAATTTTTAAAGTGCAGAACACGACCAGACGATTTCTACGTACTTAAAACACCAGAGAAAATGAAAAATATTATCGCCTGTACTGAAGGTCAAGTTGCCACCACTGTGTTGTCGCCTCCATCTGTCTCAACATCAGATCAAAAAGTAAAAAAATCTGATGAGGCCGTCAAATCAATAGCCGATATGAAAGCTGCCACTAAACGTTCACACTCGACAATGATTAATGAGAGCAAAAAGTCGAAAAATAATTCCTACGGCAAGGATGAACAACAGCCAACTAAGAAGAACCAAACAAAGGCAAAGAAATCTTCATTGAAACGCAGTTCAGACAAAGACTCCTCAAGGAAGCCAGAAGCTGAATAAAAAATGAGGCCCACAAGCGGGTCACCAGCGTAGTTAACAATTTTGAGTTGGACCTTTTTGTCAGCATCAGTAGCGATGAAGAAGAATGCAGTTCAGTACAGCCTTCTGCGAGAAATTCAGAAACTGTAAAGAATAACCACAACAGAGAAATGAGCACCTTTGAGACTGATTTTTCTATCAGTAGCGATGAAGAAGATGTCTAAAATATACATGGCAAAGACGACTAAGTTTCTAAAACAAAAATAATGGTATGGGACGACGTTCACGAGGAGTTTAATTTTAGAAAAAATATTTATTACTTGTAGTCATAATTTGTATAAGTTTTGTATTAAATATCATGACAATGTTTTTAATTTTTATTAAAATTTTTTGTAAGATTAAGTTTAAATTATAATAAATTTAATATAAAATTATTTTTGTTTTTCAATTTAATTCTTTAATTTCTTTATTTGTAATCAATTTTAAATGTAATATTAAGCAAATCATCATAGAAATCATAATTAAAATAAAATTTAAGCAAACAATTTATTCAATGCTTTAATTTAATTAATGAAATAAAGGGAGGGGAAACACAATTAAAAATACTTTGTTTCAATGGACGTCACTGAGTCTAGCATTCACATAAGAAATCATTGTTTACTTGGTCTTAAATATTAAATTACTTTGTTGTATGCTGCCGGTATTTATATTATATAAATATGTACTCCATTAAATGAGTCACTTTTTTATTTATTTTAAACAATTTTCAAAATATTAAGTGATAGTAAATACATCTTTCCGGAAATAAATAACAGATTACTTTAGGAATTATGTAAAGTGTTGTTAGTTACGATCATCCTACTTACATACATAATAGGTCATTTTTTGCGACTTCAATATTAGCTTCTTGAAATTTTTAAAAAGTTCATAATGGCACCCGTACCATCCAGAAATATTAGAAGCAGCCCTGCAAAGGATCCATTACATAAGGTCCAGCCATCAAAACTTTGTGTACCATACGTGCTGTTTGTACGCCGCCAAGGGTTAAGTAAGACAAAAACAGGAGTTTTAAGCAAAGCCTGTGCAAAACTGCAGCTTACCGAAAAATTAATCACGAATGCAATGAAAAATGCACACAAATGTACGCCAGACGATTTGCAGATACTTAGTCGGGAAACCATTTTCTAACAAAATTTGAGGCGACATATTGCATCGCTGTAAACCAAAATGTGTGCCATCTACACAACCTATTACTAATTCAACATATTACAAAATTTCACTATTACAAACCTCCTGGAATCTTATATTTTGTTGTGAATGCGTTACATTGATATGAGTTTTGAGGTTCGAATTTAATAAGTTCCGGGCAGAGTTTAGCCTCCAATTCTTTTACGAAGTTGTTTACATATTTGCACACTGTGGTCTGGCACATGCCTACTAAATAGTCATTTCCAACAATGTATTGGAAACTTCCGCCAGCTAAAAGCGAAAGTGTAGCTGTAAGTTGGAGTTTTCGTGGCACTGCGGTTGACGTGTAAATTGATAATATGATCTGAGACAACATAAAATTGAAAGCTTCCTTCGTCAATCTAAATCGTTTTCGAAACCTAGAAGTATGGATTTTTACAAGAAATATTCTTAAAAGTAATTTATTTCTTTCATACGCATTATCGGACCATAATAAAGGATCACTTTTGCTTCTCATTATTCTTCTGGTACGCATGACATGGCCATCGCCTTCTTCATCAGATGAAGATAAATAAAATAAAAACAAAGGATCCATTTTGCTAGAAGAAAAAATCAATTTATATAAGAAATCTTTAAGTTTTTAAAAATTTTACTTTTTTACTTACAATTATTTATTTTTACATTTGTTTACAAATGTAACAATCATATGTTTGTGTTCTATCGATTCGATAGCTATCGAATGCCGTAATTTGGTTATTCGATTTGTTATTTGCCGCGATTTTGGCCCAGGAGTTATGCGAAAAGCCTGTACAAAACTGCAGCTTACCGAAAAACTCATCACGAATGCAATGAAAAATGCACACAAATGTACGCCAGACATTTTCAAAAAGAATTTGAGGCGAGATTTGATTTTTTATCAATTTATGCAGATGAAGATAAAGAAACAGCAACAGAGAGAACAAACCAAACAAGGGGAACTACAACCACATCCGACTGATAGCAACAGTAATAATAACATTACCATGGACGATATTCAACCGATTGATGAAGATGTACAAATGTATGTATATGCATGGGAGTGATATTTCGTTCCCGTCATCTTTTAAGTAAATTTTTATATTCTTCAGGGCCCAAATCGCGGCACTCGTGATCGAATGAGCATTCGTATCGAGCAAAATTTCGTTTCGTATCGAATAACCAAAATTGCATTTGAACGCATTCACAACAAAATATAAAATTGCAGGAGGTTTGTAATAGCGTAATTTTGTAATATGTTGAAATAGTGTTTAAAATGACTATTAATAGTAATAGGTTGTGTAGATGACACACATTTTGGTTTACAGAGACCATCCAGTAATGAGCATATGTTTTTTAACCGTAAAGGATTCTATAGCCTTAATTCTATGGTGGTAGGTTTTCATATTTTTATTAAATCTTACAATATGATAAATTTATAGGTAGATATGTAGGCTTGCCAGACGTACTGTTTTCAGCAGTACGCGTACTTTTCTTAGTTTTTGTACTTTTAACTGCATAACCCCTAAAGAAGTACGCAAATGTACTTCTTTTTAGTATCTGTACTTCTTTTTGTACTTTTTTCTACCTTTTTTGTACTTTCACCATAATTTTATAGAGGTAAACATGTCCATACAAAATAACAAAACATAAATTAAGGCTTATTTTTTATCGCAAGATTGTTGTTCCCCTGTTTTATGCCAATTTTTCGAAAATTAAAATTCTGAAGCATACCTCGGTTTTGTCCATAATATAAGAAATATAATAATATCTGCTATTAAAAAGTTAGAAGAAAATAATAGTCTTGTAATAATTGATATGTTTCAAATAATAAAACAGTTAAACGACAAATATGAACAACAACAGGATGAAAAATTCTATGGGTTTTTAGCCGAACGTATATGTAGCAGTTGCAATAATCAGCAAGAGATTTGTCTTTTTAAAAAAAGCGCGGCTTAGTTTTATCGAATATAAATACTTTATATAAAAGGTCGTTTCAATTTAGAAAATAAAAAGATTGAAAACTTTCAATTTTCCATCTTAATTCAAACATTTCTTTTCATGAATTTGTGGAAATAATTACATTATTTTCAATCAAAAATATTGATTTAGATCAACTTTTTGATGAATTTATATCATTAAAAACATTTGCTGAAAACATTGAAAAAGAAAAATCTGCAGAAGAAAAATGGAAAGAATTCTTAAAAAGCATTTGCTAATTTTGAAAAGGTTTGTTGCTTCGTCTTTCAATTCCTCATTCTAATGCAGCCAGTGAACGAATTTTTAGTTTATGTTTATAATGTTTAATTTTTGGAGGAAGGAACGAGTTCAACTTTTAATAGAAAATTTGGAAGCGAGTTAATAATAAAAACAAACTGAATACAATTGTACTGAGTTTTTGAATTTTTTAAAAACCGAAAATGGTAAAAATGAAATTGTAAATCAAATACAAAAGAGTGATAAATATATTATAATTTATTTAAATGTATCATCAAATTTTAAAATCAATAATTTTCAAAAATTAAAAACGTATATATGTATGTATGTACTCTTATCAAAGTATACCATTAAAATTATATTTTTAAATTAATTTTGAAGTATTAAACAATGAAAATTTGTTTTTGAGTTTTTATTCAGATAAATTAAAAATCCAATAATACTATCGTAATATACATTGATTGATAGTCTAGTCTGAAATATATATAAATTCTATGGATATAAAATCACAAAAACTGATTTAAATTAAATTAAATTTTTAGTTCATTTTTTATATTAAATACAAATAGTTATGATCTCTTTTTTATGTTCTTCATTGTTACTGTTGTGAAATATTTTTTGTTAGTTTATTTTATTGAATTAAATAAATTTTGAAAATAAACAATTGTACTTCTTTTCACTCAATTGTATTGCTTTTTTAACTTCGATGTACGTTTTTTGACGATTTCAAATCTGGCAAGCCTATAAATATGTGACCATGACTATAAAATATTGGCAATTAATTCCAAATACAGAGGAGCAGCACACGATTCGTTTATTTGGAAACATTCGGAGGAAAGAAGTCTTTTGGAAGAACTATTTAACAACAACAGAACGAACAATTTTTGGCTTCTAGGTGAAATAAATCGATAATTTACTGTACTACTTTTAAATATATTTTTTTATAAATTTCAGGCGACTCAGGTTATCCTCTTGAGCCTTGCTGTATTACACTATATATAAACCCACCCGAAGGCTCTATGGAAGTTCGTTTTAATGACATACATTCAAAGGCGCGATGCGTTATAGAAAGAACAGTTGGTACTCTGAATGCGCGCTGGAAAATACTAATTAATGACGAAAGGAGTCGTTACAGTCCGAAAAAAATGGTATCGTTTGGAAATCTATGCACAGCGTTACATAACGTGTGTATCAACTTTAAAGTGCCTATTTATACAAATGTAACAGTGACAGAACCTGTCCAGCAAATTTTTGAACTTGAAAATGAAACCAACCTAACAAAAAGTGGGAATAACATAAGGGATCATATAAAATGAACATTAAGGGAAGAATAAAAGGATTTCCTTTATTATGCTACATAACAAGTTTTTGTATTAACAAATCATAAAATGAATTCATTGCAAATTAAATATTAGAATAGAAAAGTAATAGTAAACAAACTAAAATTATTTGTACTTTCTTATATAAATTATGCAATCTAGAGATGAGATTTAATCACGGTGATTGATAATTCACTGGTAACTACAGTGATTGAAATAGCCAAATAACAGTTACTAATAATGTCGTTCTTTCAAAATTGTTACATACTCAAATTTATTTCATTTTATTTTGAGCGAGGCAGAATTACTATTAGATGATGCTGATTATTTACTTTCGTCTTTTATACATGAACTTTCTGTGAAACTTAATTGTCAAACTTCATATAATTTGATATATAATTTTTGATTTTGTTTAGTAGTCTTTTCGTAGTATGTATCTAGTTGTCTCTTTCTTACGACTTAAAAAACTACGTTATTGTCATTATTGTTTTCTTTTGGAATACTGTGATAACAATCACTGTTTTAAAGAACAGTAATTAACAAATCACGTTCACTGAGAACAACCTTCTTCAAAAATCAATGGATCGCTCATCTCTAATGCAATCATTTAAAATGTGCCTAAAATGATTACTGTTTCTTTTTTAGCAATTCAAGTTCAATAGTTTTAATTTGAAAATCGAAATTTTGTATTGCCATATTAACAGAGTGCACTTCCTCTCTAAGTTTGAGAGATTTTTCTTTTAGTTTTATGAGGTGATCCAGTTTTGAACACAAATCAAAATGGTATTTTTCAGCGTTGGACAGATTTGATATTAAAAGATTTAATTTAGTTTCAGACTTAGAGTTTACTTTCTTCATTCTTAACGGTTGGTTTTCCATATTTTCAGATTCTTGATAATTTCCGCTCGTTCCCATTCTATTCTCTTCGTCATATTCCATACTGTCTTCTAACAAAGCATCTAAATTTTGTTCCTCATTGGAAGTTGCCACATTTACGGTTTTTGGTGCACCGAAGGATTTAACAGAAGCGACGCCTTCAATAGCAGCTCCAATTCCTCGTATGGTCCTCCCCCGGTTTTTTTCTTGGACTCTTTGTTGAAGGATAGTTATGTTTTTGTATATTTTTTGCCAAATTGTGATGGTCCATTAATTCCTTCTGTTTGACATTAATTTTGTTTACATTTGTCCTAGGAATCAAATATATTTTTTATTGCTAAAAATAAGTTTAATATGTAATATTAATACTTACATTATTAATTTTAAATACCAATAATAAATATTATAATTTAGCACGAAAAAATCAAAATTCAATTAGTTTTTAGTTTTTTAAAAATAAATATTTATGTTTTCGGCAACTGTTAACCTATGACATTTCGAAAGAAAGCATTTGATAGTTACTCGTTATCGAATGCCACAATTGAAAATTTCGATACAAGTTATTCGATAACGATTGCAGCGATCTCAAGTAATAGAATTTCGACTAAAGTCATTCGATCACGAGAGCGACGTTTTGGCCCCTGATCCTTTTTATTTTTTGAGATTAACAAATTATTTCGTAAGCAAAAAAGAAATGAAAGACTAGATAGAGCAATCATCCATCAATGAATTTTTCCTTCTTTAAAATTAAATCAAAATTAATTAAATTTTCTAAAGAATAACTTGTATGTGTAACAATAAAAAAAGAATGACGGGAACGAAATATCACTCCCATGCATATACATACATATGTAGATCTTCATCAATCGGTTGAATATATTCCATGGTAATGTTATAATTACTGTTGCTATCAGCCAGATGTGGTTGTAGTTCCCCTTGTTTGGTTTGTTCTCTCTGTTGCGTGCAATATATCGCCTCAAATTCTTTTTGAAAATGGTTTCTCGTCTGGCGTACATTTGTGTGAATTTTTCATTGCATTCGTGAGGAGTTTCTCCGTCAGCTGCAAATTTGTACAGACTTTTCGCATTACTCCTGCATTTGCCTTGGTTAACGTTAGATGGTGCACAAACAACACATATGGTACACTAAGTTTTGATGGCTGGATCTTATGCAATGGATCCTTTACAGGGCTGCTTCTAATATTTCTGGATGGTACGAGTACCATTATGAACTTTTTAATAATTTCAAGATTATATTGTTGAAGCCGCAAAAAAAATGTTTGTCACAATACTGAACTGTTACTGCTTGAAAATTTGTCATGTGCTTTTATGCTCATGTGAGTCTACCTATCTGGGGTGTCATTTGACAGATCATGCAACCTTTAAATAAAGCGATAATTCCTCATATAGTTTCTGGCGAATCTCAATCCTTTTTTAACCTTTTCTATGATTTCTGTAACAAACAATCTGATTCAGTTTGTTATTGATTTTAATTCATTTACAACACTGTTTTTCCAATTCATTTTTTTTGCCTAAAGTTTCCATATTTTTTGCTACCTTTGCATAACCTTGGATTTTGCCAAACAAACAAGCCAACTATAGATTGAGGTACAGTTGTGTCAGATGGCCTTCTTCTATTTTTTCCATAAATTAACCCTGTGAAGTCGCCGTAGTCTAGTAGGTAGTGTGTTGGCTTATTAGACGCAAAAGCCTGGGTTCGAGCCCCAGGCCAGGCATCAAAGACAAAATACAAAAAGTATTTTTTCAGTAGATTTCTGGCAAAAACTCTGAGAGTAAATAAAAATTGCCATGAAAAGTTTCTCAATAAAATAAAAATCTGTCGTTCGGAGTCGACTTTAAACTGTATGTCCCACCACTAATGTATAAAATTAACACACACAACATAAGTGGTGTGAGAAACTATGACGTTGTACAATGGGTCAATTCGACCTCCGGGTACTGTACTTAATTGACAAGTACACGTCCTCT
The DNA here is from genome assembly GCA_936449025.2 of Sarcophaga subvicina. Taxonomy (NCBI): domain Eukaryota; kingdom Metazoa; phylum Arthropoda; class Insecta; order Diptera; family Sarcophagidae; genus Sarcophaga; species Sarcophaga subvicina. Next base: position 37,191,800 of record OW388080.2, read on the forward strand.
AACCTAACCCTGTGAAGTTAATCGCATACTAAAGTAATTCTCCTACTTTGTTTTGAAGCCTTCCTCCATACTAAAAGTTTCTAAAACTGTGTTCGACAGATTGATAAATACCGAATTGGAAAACTTATTTAGAAAACTTTTAAGGCTTAGTTTTAAAAACGAGAGTCGTGCAAAAAATATTAGCAATGTTCTCAGCTTAGGAATATTAAAGATTCGATTTGAACACAAGATGGCTTATTTAAGATGTTTATTTACAAGGGCGGTCAAGTCCAAAACTTTTCCTATTTCCTAATTGTAACATCGCAACTACAAACAATCTACCAGTTTGCTACTGCCAAATTTTAAAGAAGCTGTGGCATTTAATTTGCGATTTTGTCATCAAATTAAGTGGTCTGGGGTCTAATTCTAGCAGTCGTTATCGGAATTGCTTTCAAATAGAAAATAATTTCGATAATGAGAAATTTTCTGATGATGTTACTCGATACGAAACGTTGTTGCTTATGTGGTGTGAAACTAGTTAATTATTTCGTTTTACAGCGCTGACTAAAATGAAAAATTTTAAACAAAAAACATATGTTTTCTTACAAAAATAAAAGAATTTTAATTAATCCAAGGTAGAAAAGTTTTATTAAAATTGTAATATTTCGTGTGGATAATATATTTTGGTTTTACTTTATTTATTATTAGCTGGGGCTAAAGTTTCTTCTGCAGTATTCAATTTCAAATTCTATAAAAGAAGATATGGTAGATTTCATTTTGTCTTCTTCATAAGCCGATAAACAGCAGAGACATACGTCAGGAATACTATTTTTTGGTGAAGTCGTTGGGGTCATATTTTTTTTGTCGCAATTCTCTTTTGGGCTGCCCTCTGATGTTTTTGAAGACCCAAAAGTTTGGACATTTTTCAGATCCTCAACAGAATATTAAACTAAGCAAGAGTTTGTTAAACTACCTTGCGCCACATTTTTGCATCTTTGATTGGTGGGCCGGAAGCATTGAGCTTAGCTGTGAGCTGTTCCCATAGCTGATTAACTCTTGCCTTTCCCCGAGAAGTATTTGGTATAATACTCTTTGCCAATTTTGAATGCTTAGCCATGAAATTTCCAAGAATTTTCTTATGGGAGTAATTAATTTTTGAAAGTTTTGACCAACAAATACTGGAATTAATTTTTTATTCATAAATTATTATAAATTTGTTATGCTAGGAACACAATTGGGACGGACGACGAATTTTTCGGTGCGAAAGATGACCAAAATATTTTTTGGAATCCTAAGCTTTTCCGGGTAATGTTCACTGACCGTACACACCACCTTCTATGCAAAAAAACTTTTACCATCATAAACATGATGTTTATTATTTTAATAATTTTAACCGAACGCAAAATTCTTTGATTCATATTTTTTAATATTTATTTTTTGCCTTACACAACTTTGCTTATTATAACAGCTGTTATTTTTTCGTCCTTATTGTGCGACACACTGCGAATTTGCGCAACGAACTTTCAATAACGAATTCGTCATCCTGGAAGAAATTCGTCGTTCGTCCCAATTGTGTTCCTAGCATTACTTACATTTTTTTATATTGTTCTTTACAGCAGAAAAACGTTAATTCGAAAGCTTTAATGATTACCAGTGAAAACTCGCAAGGTGGCATTCGAATGATCACACGTTATCGAATCCCATCATTAGAAATTTCGATACACTTTACTCGATAACGAATAAGAGAATCCCAAAACTAAAAAAACACGTTCGAGTAAAAATTCGTTAGTATACGACTGCCAGAATTAGCCCCCAGAGTTAATACAGGGAGCATATTGGTTCTAGGATGTTATGGATGGAAAAGATATGAATGCTGCAGTAAGTTCTGCCATTTGGGAAAATAACACGAAAGGATAAATAAAAAATGGCGAAGAATCCTCTCAAACCAAATTGTTAGAAAATTACAAAGTGAATCATCAGACCATTCAAGATTACCTTTCTTTATATAGGACACTGCAGACTCTTAGTACATATGTTCCGCATGGAATCTGTGATGATGAAAATAAATCATCAGAACATATTTTTGAAACCAGTGATTAAGGCATCGCAGAATGAAACACGAGAGTGTATATCGGTAATTGGGCTGGAATTTCTTCTCGCTGACACTGAGCAGCATATTGTATTCTGTCAGGGAAATATGTTTCGAGAAGACATTGCAGAGACACCATTTTATAGATTTAGAGCGATGCAATAGACCCAATGATTAACAATAATAATGAAATACCAGCTGCTGAATTACAAGAGGGATCATCATTTCTCTGTCATTTCATGTCTCACAATATGCTTTCTATAGCATATTATATGCATATAGCATATTGTGTGTTAGTTATTTATCATTGTGCACTATTGAAGTTATTGACTCAGAGTTTACTCCGTATATATAAATCAGTTCCTCTAAGGTTTTCAGTTAAAAACGAGGAGAATCTTATCAGTATGTAGTCTTTTGCTGTTATGTGGCTCGCTTTCATCGGCTCGGAAATGAAAACTATCCTCACCTCTTCCCACCCAAAATCCACTTGATGCGAGAATTGATATCGTCGCCTGTCCGTTGCTATCGGGTAAATGCCATACGTTCCCGGAGGTCAACTTTTGCTTTAAACGTAGCGAAATGATCATCGGGAACTATGAACGCTCCACAGATGCTCTTAACAATGAAAATATCAACAAAGAACTAAAATTGAATATTTTAAAATTATTGCTTCAAGTGCTATAAAACCGTATAAACAAATTTGAATCCATTTTTTTTATCAGTCCAAGGTGGCAATAAATTAGATTTGTTATATTCTTTTTCTTCCTTTAGGGAGATCTTATGAAACATTTTTTCCATCCACTTATTACTGCTTTCATCCAGTTTCATCTCTGCAGCAGATCAGTAGGTTAGAGGACGATAAAACTTTCCAGAAGTCGATGTAGTCTAGTAGGTTATGTGTTGGCTTATTTGAAGCAAAGACAGAGTTCGAGATCCAGGCCAGACATCAAGACAAAATACAAAAAGTATTTCTTCGGCGACTTCCTCTCAGCAGATTTCTGGCAAAAACTCTGAGAGTAAAATTAAATTGCCATGAAAAAGTTTCTCAAAATTCTGTCGTTCTGAGTCGACTTTAAACTGTAGGTCACACCACTCATGTATAAAATTAACACACACAACATAAGTGGTGTGAGAAACTAGGACGTTGTACAATGGGTCAATTCGACTTCCGGGTACTGTACTTGTCTTAATTGACAAGTACACGTCCTTTAACCTAACCTAGCATTTATGGCTTTACCATTCGTAACGAGATTTTTCAACGAAAAAAGTTAACGTTAATACATCAAATTTCCAAAAATGACGGAGTATTTGATCTGATAACGGTAATGAAGGATATAAAAATATTTTTTTACGACAGCCCATGAGGGATTGTTATTGTAATTCATGTTAATAAATTAAAATGTTTTTTTTAATAATAAGAGGGGAAAACAACAGCCACTGGTTGAAATTGATGGCTGCAGACAGTACAGGTAGCTAGTTGCGCCTGTGAGGAATACCCAGGAGAACCAAGCTCGCTTATTTATTACCTGAATACGTTTTTTTAACAGTAGCTATTTGCAGCATAAATACAAATTTGCATTAAAGGGTTGGCCCAATATATTCAATTCCTATGTTGAAATAGCAGGTAGCTAGTTGGCCCCCTGCGAACTTTCTGTGAGAACGCATACACTGAATAAGGTACCTGTTTTTATCGAAAACCCAAATTTCCAAAATGGTTTCCACCTATAACAGGGCGTAAACATTGCCAAATAAGTTACACGATAGTTTAGGTAGACAACAGACAACATCAGCGGAAAATTGAAAAAATGGAAGCAAATAAACAAATGAAAACTGGCGATTTATTTAATAAACGGATTGACATGTCCGATTTACTTTGGACATGACGATGTAAAACCAAGAATTAATCAAAAAATCTGCAAAATGTTTCAAATAAAAAAATTATTTACAACGAATTGAAATTGGAGAAATTTATCAGTCCGATAAAGATGCATATCCATATCACTGAATTTCTAAATGGTCCCCTCGTAAGGCAATTCATATGCGAAGTATGGCCTATTTTGTTAGCTGCTGCCATACCAAATGATTCTATGGAACCGAAGGAAGATGAAATTCTAAAGAAAGTAATCCAAGAAAGTAATTCAAACGGATACGAACGATCTAAATCTACTGTACATTCTCGATCTAGAAAACAAGGTAACATGGTGAATGGAGCAAAACAACCGCTAGTACCACCTATCACTCTCACTTCCACCCTTAAACCACATGGACACGTCGACATTGAAAAGGATGTGAAACCAATTGAAAAGAATAAGGATCGAGAAAAACATGATGAATCTGCATCCCTTTCTCGGTCCACTAATAGCCGAAACTGCAGTAGCACACAAGCAGAACAGAAGTAACACTTAACCGCCAGTACTTTAAGCACAAAGAAACAACAGCCAGATAAGGAAAACAATAAAAATTCAATCAATATTGAAAATCAAGTATCTAAACTGGATAAATCTGTATCAAAAGGTAATAAAATTGATAAAAACAAGCCACAACGTAAGCCTTCCAGAGATTGTCCTTCACAATCCCATGATACCGAACGTAGTGTTAGTTCAAGATCCACTTCAGATATGAAATCCCGTTCTAAGCATGTAGAACACCCACACACACCAGCTAGTGATGCTATCAACAGTGAACAACTAAAAAGTCAGAGTTGTGAACGTGGTAACGATCATGGTACAGATATGGTGACATTTGGTTTAAACGGCTCTGACGGCCAAAAGTTTCACAAAGAGACAGAGAATGTTAGTTCACAAGAACAACATCCGTCTACACCAGTTAGAAAATTTTTGTTAGAAAATTGTGCAGAAATGAACGAATTTTTAAATCATTGGAATAAAACTCCTGAAAAGGAAACAATTCTGTTCTCAAAAAAATGCATATATCTTGATGAAAAAAATATTATCAATGGCGTTGAAGAAACAGTAAACACCACTTTGCCTTCACATACGAAATCATGTACAAAGACTGTAGGAAATCATTCACAAAAATTAAGTGCTAGTGGTGATAACAACAGCAAACATTCAGAAATTCATGGTTGTGGACGTGGTAACGATTATGGTCCAAAAGTGGTTACATGCGGCTTAGGCAGTTTAACAAACATTTGTATTAATTCCCCCAACAGAAGGATGAAAATGTTAGTTCACAGGATCAACTTCCTTCAACACCATTTCGAGAATTTTTATCACAACATTGTGCAGAAATGGACGAATTTTTATGTCAATGGAATGAAGCACCCGATAAACAAACAATTCTACTGTCAAGCAAATTTGTATATCCCGATGCAATAAAAAGTGAAAAGAAAATCCACCACAGAAATTAAGTGCTAGTGATGCTAGCAACAGTGAACATCCAGAAAGTCAGAGCTTAGCACGTGGTTGCGATGATGATTCCCGAATGAAGACGTCCGGCCTAAACGGTTTCGCAAACATTTATAAGAATTCACTCCAACACTGTAGTCAAGACACAAACGCTGACTTACAGAATCAATGTCCTCGTACACCATTTCGAGAATTTTTGTTGGAACAATGTGCAGAAATAGACGAATTTTTAAAGTGCAGAACACGACCAGACGATTTCTACGTACTTAAAACACCAGAGAAAATGAAAAATATTATCGCCTGTACTGAAGGTCAAGTTGCCACCACTGTGTTGTCGCCTCCATCTGTCTCAACATCAGATCAAAAAGTAAAAAAATCTGATGAGGCCGTCAAATCAATAGCCGATATGAAAGCTGCCACTAAACGTTCACACTCGACAATGATTAATGAGAGCAAAAAGTCGAAAAATAATTCCTACGGCAAGGATGAACAACAGCCAACTAAGAAGAACCAAACAAAGGCAAAGAAATCTTCATTGAAACGCAGTTCAGACAAAGACTCCTCAAGGAAGCCAGAAGCTGAATCAAATAAAAAGAAAACCCACAAGAAATACAGCAAAGCAATGAAAGAACGTATGATGGAACTGTTTGGTTGTTGTAGTAGCAATGATGAAGATTGCCGTGTAGATGAAGACTCTTCGAAGAAGCCATAAGCTGAATAAAAAAAATGAGGCCCACAAGCGGGTCACCAGCGTAGTTAACAATTTTGAGTTGGACCTTTTTGTCAGCATCAGTAGCGATGAAGAAGAATGCAGTTCAGTACAGCCTTCTGCGAGAAATTCAGAAACTGTAAAGAATAACCACAACAGAGAAATGAGCACCTTTGAGACTGATTTTTCTATCAGTAGCGATGAAGAAGATGTCTAAAATATACATGGCAAAGACGACTAAGTTTCTAAAACAAAAATAATGGTATGGGACGACGTTCACGAGGAGTTTAATTTTAGAAAAAATATTTATTACTTGTAGTCATAATTTGTATAAGTTTTGTATTAAATATCATGACAATGTTTTTAATTTTTATTAAAATTTTTTGTAAGATTAAGTTTAAATTATAATAAATTTAATATAAAATTATTTTTGTTTTTCAATTTAATTCTTTAATTTCTTTATTTGTAATCAATTTTAAATGTAATATTAAGCAAATCATCATAGAAATCATAATTAAAATAAAATTTAAGCAAAAAATTTATTCAATGCTTTAATTTAATTAATGAAATAAAGGGAGGGGAAACACAATTAAAAATACTTTGTTTCAATGGACGTCACTGAGTCTAGCATTCACATAAGAAATCATTGTTTACTTGGTCTTAAATATTAAATTACTTTGTTGTATGCTGCCGGTATTTATATTATATAAATATGTACTCCATTAAATAAGTCACCTTTTTATTTATTTTAAACAATTTTCAAAATATTAAGTGATAGTAAATACATCTTTCCGGAAATAAATAACAGATTACTTTAGGAATTATGTAAAGTGTTGTTAGTTACGATCATCCTACTTACATACATAGTAGGTCATTTTTTGCGACTTCAATATTAGCTTCTTGAAATTTTTAAAAAGTTCATAATGGCACCCGTACCATCCAGAAATATTAGAAGCAGCCCTGCAAAAGATCCATTACATAAGGTCCAGCCATCAAAACTTTGTGTACCATACGTGCTGTTTGTACGCCGCCAAGGGTTAAGTAAGACAAAAACAGGAGTTTTAAGCAAAGCCTGTGCAAAACTGCAGCTTACCGAAAAATTAATCACGAATGCAATGAAAAATGCACACAAATGTACGCCAGGCGATATACTGCATCTCTGTAAACCAAAATGTGTGCCATCTACCCAACCTATTACTATAAATAGTCATTTTAAACACTAATTCAACATTACAAAATTCCACTATTACAAACCTCCTGGAATCTTATATATTGTTGTGAATGCGTTCATACATTGATATGAGTTTTGACGTTCGAATTTAATAAGTTCCGGGCAGAGTTTAGCCTCCAATTCTTTTATTCAGTTGTTTACATATTTGCACACTGTGGTCTGGCACATGCCTAGCATATAGTCATTTCCAACAATGTATTGGAAACTTCCGCCAGCTAAAAGCGAAAGTGTAAGTTGGAGTTTTGGTGGCACTGTGGTTGACATGTAAGTTGATAAGTCGATCTGAGACAACACAAAATTGAAAGCTTCCTTCATCAATCTAAATCGTTTTCGAAACCTAGAAGTATGGATTTTTACAAGAAATATTCTTAAAAGTAATTTATTTCTTTCATACGCATTATCGGACAATGATAAAGGATCACTTTTGGTTCTCATTACTCTTCTGGTTTGTATGACATGGCTCTCGTCTTCTGCATCAGATGATGATAAATAAAATAAAAACAAAGAATCCATTTTGCGAGAAGACAAAATCAATTTATATAAGAAATATTTAAGTTTTTAAAAATTTTACTTTTTTACTTACCATTATTTATTTTTACATTTGTTTTCAAATGTACCAATCATATGTTTGTGTTCTATTACTAAACAAAAAATCTTTTACAATCTTTTTGCAAATTTTTATTCGAATACCGTAATTTGGGCCCAGGAGTTATGCGAAAAGCCTGTACAAAATTGCAGCTGACGGAAAAACTCATCACGAATGCAATGAAAAATGCACACAAATGTACGCCAGACGATTTGCAGATACTTAGTCGAGAAACCATTTTCAAAAAGAATTTGAAGCGACATATTGCACGCATGAGATATCAATTTATGCAGATGAAGATAAAGAAACAGCAAACAGAGAGAACAAACCAAACAAGGGGAACTACAACCATATCCGGCTGATAGCAACAGTAATGATAACATTACCATGGAAGATATTCAACCGATTGACGAAGATGTACATATGTATGGATATGCATGGGAGTGATATTTTGTTCCCGTAATTTTTTAAGTAAACTTTCTATATTCTTCAGATTTCTTTTTTAATTGTTATACATACAAGTTATTCCTTAGAAAATTTAATTAATTTTGATTTAATTTTAAAGAAGGAAAAAATTCATTGATGGCTGATTGCTCTATCGTCTTTCATTTCTTTTTTGCTTACGAAATAACTTGTTAATCTCAAAAATTGAAAAGATCAGGGGCCGAATTACCGCATTCGATATCGAATAGGTTGTATCAAAATTTGAGATGATAGCATACGATGAGTGTGCAATCGAATGCATATTTTTGAAATGTCATTCGTTAACACTACAGATATCGAAAAGAAATATTTTTACTGAAGCGTGCATTAAAAAAGCCAAAAAATGTAAGTTTTTATTTGTTTAATTTTATAATTTGTTAAATAAGAAAAAAATATTTAAAGGACCAATATAAACAAAATAAATGGCAAACAAAAGGATGAAATGGCTCAGTTCATGGTGGAGCATCCTAATTTGGTCAATAACGTACCACCAAACTGCAGCCAAGGAAAGGCGACATCAAAAAGGTTGTGGGAGCAGCTTACACTCAAAGTAAATTCTTAAGGACCACCAATTAAGGACGAAAAATCGTGGAGAAAGGTAAAAATTGTGAACAATTAAAGAGCATTGGATAATCATATTTATGTATAAATCTCTTAGGTTTTTGCTGATCAAAAATTCAACGCAAAGAAAAAAGTTTCTTTCAAATAAGCGTCTAAACAAAAGACTGATTTTGATTCTCGCAGAAGAATAAATTATACAAGTCACTGGAATAGACGCAGATGTAGAAGGACTTTCGTCCGTAAAAAGCTTCGGCAAACCAAAATTAACAAACTTGGGGGAGTTAGATGAGCTTTTGGATGGAAGCATGCATGCCGTTTTAGCTGACGAAGATGTCGCTGATACTGCGAGTAAATATTTGGAAAAACAAAAGCAACGGAATTATGAGAAAAAAATAAGGTAGACACAAAATTACCTCTTGTTATATCACATGTAGAGAAAACCAAAGACTATCAACGTGAGTTATCACTAAAGACGGAGCGTTTAGTGACAGTATTAACTTTACGTAGTGAGCATAACTTGAGAATGGATAATGGATCTTTAGAAATTAAAGAGGAAGAGCATAGAGCTAGTATGACAATTAAAAACGTTGATCTAAAAATTAAAACCCTTGAAAATTTAAAATAAGTCATTTTAGAAATGGCAATATATTTACAAAATAATATTAGTTTAATTAAAAGTACAAAAATGAATGTGAAATGAATGTGATTTAAATAATTATTTTAAATTTATGTTAAATATTACATTTTTTCTTTTAAGTTTGTATTTGTACCATTTTAATGCAACTAAAATAAATTTGAATTTTAAATAATTTCTTTCTTTTATCTTTCTAATGATGATTTTATTTGATCCCCAATTTTTTGACCAATTCGTGTTCATTGGGTTTCATTTTCAATGATAGGGCTAATAACTGACGTGCAAGACTGATTAACCTTTTGCGTATATAAAGGAACCTTAAACTGCATACATAAATTATGCAATGCGGCACATACGTTTCCAAAAACTGTCATTTTTCCGGGTTGTAACGGCTTCTTTTATCATTACTCAAAATTGTTCATCTTGCTTTTAGAATTCCTATTGTACGTTCAATTATACACCAGCGTTTAGGATGTATTTCATTAAAATATGATTCTGAAGAACCTTCTTTCGGATTTCTGTAAGGCGTTATCAACCAGGGTTCAAGGGGATATCCAGAATCTCCTGTAATGGTATTTTATGAATACATACAAACGTATGTATACATGTATATATATTTAGTTTAATAAAAAGTTTTATTAACTTCAAATTCCCATATATTTCTCACCAAGGAGCCAAACATTTTATAACTTATTGGTATTGTATAGATCCTCCAGGTAAAGTCTTTCTTCGGACTGCTTCCAAACAAATCCAAAGAGGAATTGTATTAATATATGATATCATTATTATAAATTCTACTTACTATCATTGAGTTGAGGCTGTGATATCCTTTCCTATTAAAAAACATTTGTTCGTTTTATATTGGCCTCTGCAGTCCGAAATGAGTGCCGTCAACACATCCAATCACTAACAAATTAAGAAGTCTATAAACAAAAATGAAATCCCCCACTAGCTAGAAGCGAAAGAGTTACGGCCAACTACAATTTTGGTGGTATTTGCGGTAGACATATACCCTTCAAAATATAATTCGCTAAGAATAATATTTCACCCTTCATTGCATCGTGATGGAAATTTCCATCATAACGTTTTTTTCAAGAAAAAAAAAATGGAAACAGTGTGGTAAGGATTGTTTGATGTCGGCAACATCTCACATAAGTAGTTCACACACTGAATTCTATTGTTAAGTATAAAAAAGCGAATTCCCCACAAATACGTCGGTTTTGTTTTATTCCACTTCTATTTGGTAAAGTGTGCAAAAACTTAAGTACTTTTGGTGTTTTTTTAAAGAAGGTCGGACGAAATATTTTAAAATAAAAAGCGAAAATGAGTGGAAAAAAGGTTAGTTCTAAATGTTTTAGTAACATTTTTTACAATTTTTTTTAAATACCTATTATTATTTAAAAAAACTATATGATGGAAATTTACATCATTATGCACTAGCTGCATTTATAATGTATTGCAAAAACTTATTTGTTATAAACTACAAAATACTGTTTTTTTAGAAATATTTAAATGAAGAAGATATTGAAACGTTTTTGGCTCAGTTTGAAGACGGTTTGCTATCAGAAGATGGTCTTGATGTTGAAAATTCTGATGAGGAGGACCAAGACGCTGTTGAAATTGCAAAAGTGTTGCAAGAGGAAAACATCCAGGATAATGTAGAGGGCGAAGTCGAAGAAGACGATGCTATAGATGATCAGGAATCCTCTCGAACAGCTGAAGCATTGCCTTTATCTCAAGCTACTAGATTTGATAAAACCAAAAAGGAAAAAATTGGCATAACCTGTCCACTTGTTGTCCAAGAATACAATAAACACATGGGAGGCGTAGATCTTATGGACAGCTTTCTGGGAAGAAATCACATTACATTAAGGTCAAAAAAGTGGTACTTGCGAATTTTTTTTTCGTTTATTTGATCTTGCAGTTATAAATTCTTGGATAATTTATAAAAAAAATGCTGGGGAAAGAAATTTGCCTCAGGAGAATATACTAACTTTGAGTCAATTTAGAAATGAGTTGGCCTGTGTTTTATGCAGAAAAGGGACGAATTCCAAGCGCGGGCGTCCAAGCAGTTCAATTGAGCAAGAACTGTGTTCAAAGAGAAAAAGAGGTCCTACAACTCCTGCACCCCCAGAAGATATTAGAAAAGATGGCTTTGAACGTTGGCCAAAAGTACGAGGATCACTCAGATGTAAATATTCAAATTGCAAAGGCTATTCGACAATATTTTGTAGCAAATGTGGAGTAAATTTATGCCTCAATAAGAACAATAATTGTTTTTTGAATTATCATGTGTAATAAAAATAATATAAAAAGCTATATTTTATTTTGTGTCTTCTTTGTACTGAGCTAAACATGTAGATTTGCATGTTGATGGAAATTTCCTTCATATGAGTTTTTACTAATTTTCTGCTAATTACTTAAACTAAATACTTTTTAATACTTTTTCCTTAATATAAAGCCTGAATTATAGCAGTGTAATTTATTTCACGAAAAAATAAAAAATCATGCAATGAAGGGTTAAGGCTTCTTTTGAAAGCCGAAAGCGCTTAATAAATCTGTAAAAAATAAAAGTTTAATTAAAATAAAATTTAAAAATGAAATTTACTCATGCAGGAGCCGGCAATGATAGTGTGTCACTTTTGTCTCGGATTTGTTTTCTAATACGTATAGTATTAGAATCATCCTCTGAGTCAGATGACAATAAAGAAAATAAAATATCAAATGACATTTTTTTAACAAATATGCATAAATATTTAATATACCGGCGAAAGTTTTGTTTACTTTTCTTCTTATTCTTCTTCGATGATTGCTTATTAATGTATTAACATATGTGTCAATTCTATTACATTCTAGAAAAAAATCTTGTACATTTTATTGTAATTTTGATACGTGAGCTATCGAATGTGGTAATCTATCCATTCAATTCGTCACTAACTTATACTCGATACGAAATTCTGTTCGAACACGAATGCGGTAATTCGGCCCCAGATATTTTCAATTTTTGAGATTAACAAGTTATTTCGTAAGCAAAAAAGAAATGAAACACTTGATAGAGCAATCATCCATCAATGAATTTTTCCTTCTTTAAAATTAAATCAAAATTAATTAAATTTTCTAAAGAATAATTATATAAAGAATTAATTAAAAATCTATAAAGAATTAATAAAGTATGTGTAACAACAAAAAACGAAATCTGAAGAATATAGAAAATTTACTTAAAAAATGATGGGAACAAAATATCACTCCCATGCGTGTACATCATCATCAATCAATATGATTTCTTTCTGCAGTCAAGTAGCAGTCAATGTGCTGGGATCTTGTATCTTCAAATCAAATGCCATTAGCAGTCAATACAACACCCACCTCCCCTGAGTTCAGAGCAACTGTGGTATGGAAGAAAACGAAAAGCGGACCAACTGGCACGGAGGGTATCGAAGATGTCTGGGGAGCAGACGATAGTGGGGGTATATGCGCCTCTACAAGAATAGGTTTCCAAAGTCGAAAAAGCAGCATGGAATTGAACAAACCAATATACATGACTGCTGAAGTGTCCAGCTGTGGACAGCGGGAGATCCCGGGAAACTGATTGAGTTCGACAAGCAAACGGTTCTCATTCTAACAGGAATTCTGAAGGGACACAGTTTCGTCGACAATTTCGATCTATCCCACCAAATTACTGTAGAAGCTGCCGTGACATGAAGGAAACGAAATTGCTACAACACCTTTTATGCGAGTGCCCTGAACAGACCTTATCGGTTTTTGGGTGGCAGAATGTGTGAAGATCTGGACATTGTGGCAAATGTGCCACTAAGAGAAATGTCAAGTTTCACACGAAGCTCGATGTGGTTCGAATTCCCCATTAAAGGATCAGGACAAGGGGACTTACCTCATACTTTGTAACACAATGGCCCACCGAGCGAATTTGCCTGTGAACGTCAAGCTATCCGTTAACATAACCTAACCTGGGGCCAAAACGTCGCTTTCGTGATCGAATGACTTTAGTCGAAATTCTATTACTTGAGATCGTCGCATTTGTTATCGAATAACTTGTATCGAAATTTTCAATTGTGGCATTCGATAACGAGTAACTATCAAATGCTTTCTTTCGAAATGTCATTCGATAGGTTAACAGTTGTCGAAAACATAAATAATGTATTTTTAAAAAACTAAAAACTAATTGAATTTTGATTTTTTCGTGCTAAATTATAATATTTATTATTGGTATTTAAAATTAAAAATGTAAGTATACATATTAAACTTATTTTTAGCAATAAAAAATATATTTGTTTCCTAGGACAAATGTAAACAAAATTAATGGCAAACAGAAGGAATTAATGGCCCAATTTATGATGGACCATCCCAATTTGGCAAATATTATAATACCAAATTCTGCGCAAGGTAAGACACATCAAATAGGTTTTGGAATGAACTTACGGACCGTTTGAACTCTTATGGTCCACCAGTGAAAAAGGCGGTAATGTGGAGGAAAGTATGTCAACTTTTTATCATATTTTACAGTCTCAATAAAATTTATTTTTAATTCTTTGCGTTTTTGCAGACCAAAAACATAACGCTAAAAAGAAACTATCGTTCAACAAAGAGTCCAAGAAAAAACCGGAGGAGGATCATACGAGGAATTGAAGCTGCTGTTGAAGGCGTCCCTTCTGTTAAATGCTTCGGTGCACCAAAAACCGTAAATATGGCAATTTCCAATGTGAAACACAGTTTAAGTGCTTTGTTAGAAGACAGTATGCAATATGACGAAGAGAATGGTATGGGAACGAGCGGAAATTCTCAAGAATCTGAAAATATGGAAAACCAACCGTCAAGAATAAAGAAAGTAAACTCTAAGTCTGAAACTAAATTAAATCTTTTAACATCAAGTCTTTCCAACGCTGAAAACTACCATTTTGATTTGTGTTCAAAACTGGATCACCTCATAAAACTAAAAGAAAAATCTGTCGAACTTAGGGAAGAAGTGCACTCTGTTAATATGGCAATAAAAAATTTGGATTTCCAAATTAAAACTATCGAACTTGAATTGCTAAAAAAGAAGCATTAATCATTTTAGGCACATTTTAAATGATTGCATAATTTATATAAGAAAGTACAAATAATTTTAGTTTGTTTACTATTACTTTTTTATTCTAATATTTAATTTGGAATGAATTCAATTTATGATTTGTTAATACAAAAACTTGTTATGTAGCATAATAAAGGAAATCATTTTATTCTTCCATTAAGGCGGGTTCACCCACAAGTTTCTGAAACATTTCTGGTTCGGAGAAATTTCTTGTTTACTGAGAGTTTTCTGCAACATGATTCACCCATTTCAGAAACTTTGTTCGTAAAAACAGTACTGACATATTTAATTGAAACTGACGTAAATACATATGTGCATAAACTTAAGACAGTTAATTATATTTGTGTCAAAATAAAGAAATAAAAAAAATTATATTTATAACAAAAAATAAACAGTATTTGTGGTGAATTATATGGTAAGAATAAAAACATCTTGTTCTGCGATCGATAAAATGGATATAAATCATTTACTACTCTTATTCGCCATTCAAGTGATCAAAGTAAAATTACTTGCAAAATATATTTATGAAAAACAAAAATCAAAGATAAAAAAGAGGACGGCTGTAAGACCACTTTTGAAACAAAGAGAAGCCAAAGGGTATTTTCACTCACTAGTTCCCGAAATGCGTTTAAATGACGTAGATTCATTTATAAATTTTCATCGCATGGACCCTGGGACTTTCGATGAACTTCTGGAAATATTTGTGTATTGTATAAATTTCATATTGCGTGGCAACCTATTCTAAAATGGTTCGGAACTAAATTTAAAATTAATTTAATTCACACTGAGAGTTGTTCGCACAAAATAATTTCTCTCGCTCTCTGAGAGAAACGTCAAACTCCATATAAAAAAAAATTTTGTGCGAACCAAAAATGTTTCAGAAACTTGTGGGTGAACCCGCCTTTAGTGTTAATTTTATATGATCCCTTATCTTATTCCCAATTTTTGTTAGGTTTGTTCCATTTTTAATTTAAAAATTTGCTGGACATGTTCTGCCACTGTTAGGCACTTTAAAGTTGATACATACATTATGTAACGCTGCGCACACATTTCCAAACGATACCATTTTTTCGGACTGTAACGACTCCTTTTGTCATTAATTAGTATTTTCCAGCGCGCTTTCAGAATACCAACTGTTATTTCTATAACGCATAGCGCCTTTGAATGTATGTCATTAAAACGAGCTTCCATAGAGCCTTCGGGTGGGTTTCTATATGGTGTAATACACCAAGGCTCAAGAGGATACCCTGAGTCGCCTGAAATTATTAAAAAAAAAATATTTAAAAGTAGTACAGTAAATTACCGATTTATTTCACCTAGAAGCCAAAAATTGTTCGTTCTGTTGTTGTTAAATAGTTCTTCCAAATGACTTCTTTCCTCCGAATGTTTCCAAATGAACGAATCGTGTGCTGCTCCTCCGTATTTGGAATTAATTGCCAATATTTCATACTCATATCTACATAAAAATTTATCATATTGTAAGATTTAATAAAAAATATGAAAACCTACCACCATAGAGTTAAAGCTATGGAATCCTTTTCGGTTAAAAAAAATATGCTCATTACTGGATAGTCTCTGTAAACCAAAATGTATGTCATCTACACAACCTATTACTATTAATAGTCATTTTAAACACTAATACAACATATTACAAAATTCAAAGTATTACAAACCTCCTGGAATTTTATATTTTGTTGTGAGTTTTGAGGTTCGAATTTAATAAGTTCCGGGCAGAATTTAGCCTCCAATTCTTTTATGCAGTTGTTTACATATTTGCACATTGTGGTCTGCCACATGCCTACCGGCAGCTAAAAGCGAAAGTGTAGCTGTAAGTTGTAGTTTTGGTGGCACTGCGGTTGACATGTAGGTTGATAAGGTGATCTGAGACAACACAAAATTGAAAGCTTCCTTCATCAATGTAAATCGTTTTCGAAACCTAGAAGTATGGATTTTTACAAGAAATATTCTTAAAAGTAATTTATTTCTTTCATACGCATTATCGGACAATAATAAAGGATCACTTTTGCTTTTCATTATTTTTCTGGTACGCAGGACATGGCCTTCGTCTTCTTCATAAGATGAAGATAAATAAAATAAAAACAAAGAATCCATTTTGCTAGAAGACAAAATCAATTTATATAAGAAATACCTAAGTTTTTAAAAATTTTACTTTTTTACTTACCATTATTTATTTTTACATTTGTTTACAAATGTAACAATCATATGTTTGTGTTCTATTACTAAACAAAAAATCGTTTACAATCTTTTTGCAAATTTCGATTGATGACGGGAACAAAATATCACTCCCATGCATATCCATACATATGTACATCTTCATCAATCGGTTGAATATCTTCCATGGTAATGTTATCATTACTGTTGCTATCAGCTGGATGTGGTTGTAGTTCCCCTTGTTTGGTTTGTTCTCTCTGTTGCTGTTTCTTCATCTTCATCTGCATAAATTGATAAAATCTCATGCGTGCAATATGTCGCCTCAAATTCTTTTTGAAAATGGTTTCTCGACTAAGTATCTGCAAATCGTCTGGCGTACATTTGTGGCATTTTTCATTGCATTCGTGATAAGTTTTTCCGTCAGCTGCAATTTTGTACAGGCTTTTCGCATAACTCCTGGGCCCAAATTACGGTATTCGAATAGAAATTTGCAAAAAGATTGTAAAAGATGTTTTGTTTAGTAATAGAAAACAAACAAATGTAAAAATAAATAATGGTAAGTAAAAAAAGTAAAATTTTTAAAAACTTAAATATTTCTTATATAAATTGATTTTGTCTTCTACCAAAATGGATTCTTTGTTTTTATTTTATTTATCATCATCTGATGAAGAAGACGAGAGCCATGTCATACAAACCAGAAGAGTAATGAGAACCAAAAGTGATCCTTTATCATTGCCCGATAATGCTTATGAAAGAAATAAATTACTTTTAAGAATATTTCTTGTAAAAATCAATACTTCTAGGTTTCGAAAACGATTTAGATTGACGAAGGAAGCTTTCAATTTTGTGTTGTCTCAGATCATCTTATCAACTTACATGTTAACCGCAGTGCCACCAAAACTCCAACTTACAGCTACACTTTCGCTTTTAGCTGGCGGAAGTTTCCAATACATTGTTGGAAATGATTATCTGGTAGTCATGTGCCAGACCACAGTGTGCAAATATGTAAACAACCGCATAAAAGAATTGCAGGCTAAACTCTGCCCGGAACTTATTAAATTCGAGCCTCAAAACTCATATCACTGTATGAACGCATTCACAACAAGATATAAGATTCCAGGAAGTTTGTAATAGTGGAATTTTTGTAATGTGTTGTATTAGTGTTTAAAATGACTGTTTATAGTAATAGGTTGTGTAGATGGCACACATTTTGGTTTACAGAGATGCAGTATGTCGTCTCAAATTTTTCTTGCAAATGGTTTCCAGACTAAGTATCAGCAAATCGTCTGGCGTACATTTGTGTGCATTTTTCATTGCATTCGTGATTAGTTTTTCGGTAAGCTGCAGTTTTGCACAGGCTTTGCTTAAGACTCCTGTTTTTGTCTTACTTAACCCTTGGCGGCGTACAAACAGCACGTATGGTCCACTAAGTTTTGATGGCTGGACCTTATGTAATGGATCCTTTACAGGGCTGCTTCTAATATTTCTGGATGGTACGGGTGCCATTATGAACTTTTTAAAAATTTCAAGAAGCTAATATTGAAGTCGCAAAAATGACCTATTATGTATGTAAGTAGGATGATCGTAACTAACAACACTTTACATAATTCTTAAAGTATTCTGTTACTGATTTCCGATAATTTGTAATTACTATCTCTTAATATTTTGAAAATTGTTTAAAATAAATAAAAAAATGACATTGAATGGAACACATATTTATATAATATAAGTACCGGCAGCATACAACAAAGTAATTTAATATTTAAGGCCAAGTAAACAATGATATCTTATGTGATCGTCCATTGAAACAAAGAATTTTTCAGTTCTAAGTGGAAGAATATTTCAAATAAACTTTCCCCTCCCTTTACTCCAATAATTAAATTAAAGCATTGAATAAATTTTTTGCTTAAATTTTATTTTAATTATGATTTCTATGATGATTTGCTTAATATTACATTTAAAATTGATTACAAATAAAGAATTAAAGAATTAAATTGAATAAGAAAATAATTTTATATTGAATTTATTATAATTTAAACATAAACTTACAAAATTATTCATTTTTTACATCAATTTTTAATAAAAATTAAAAGCATTGTCATGATGCTTAATACAAAACTTATACAAATTATGACTACAAGTAATAAATATTTTTTTCTAAAATTAAACTCCTCGTGAACGTCGTCCCATACCATTATTTTTGTTTTAGAAACTTAGTCGTCTTTGCCATGTATATTTTAGACATCTTCTTCATCGCTACTGATAGAAAAATCAGTCTCAAAGGTGCTCATTTCTCTGTTGTGGTTATTCTTTACAGTTTCTGAATTTCTCGCAGAAGGCTGTACTGAACTGCATTCTTCTTCATCGCTACTGATGCTGACAAAAAGGTCCAAATCAAGTTTGTTAATTACGCTGGTGGCCTGCTTGTGGGCCTCATTTTCTTTTGATTCAGCTTATGGCTTCTTCGAAGAGTCTTCGTCTACACGGCATTCTTCTTCATCACTACTAGAACTACCAAACAGTTCCAGCTTACGTTATCTCATTGCTTTGCTGTAGTTCTTGTGGGTTTTCTTTTTACTTGATTCAGCTTCTGGCTTCCTTGAGGAGTCTTTGTCTGAACTGCGTTTCAATGAAGATTTCTTTGCCTTTGTTTTGTTCTTCTTAATTGGCTTTTGTTCATCCTTGCCGGAGGAATTATTTTTCGACTTTTTGCTCTCATTAATCATTGTCGAGTGTGAACGTTTAGTGGCAGCTTTCATCTCGGCTATTATTTTGACGGCCTCATCAGATGTTGTTACTTTTTGATCTGATGTTGAGACAGATGGAGACGGCAACACAGTGGTGGCAACTTGACCTTCAGCACAGTCGATAATATTTTTCAATTTCTCTGGTGTTTTAAGTACGTAGAAATCGTCTGGTCGTCTTCTGCACTTTAAAAATTAGTCTATTTCTGCACATTGTTCCAACAAAAATTCTCGAAATGGTGTACGAGGACAATGATTCCGTAAATCAGCGTTTGTGACTGTTGGGGTGAATTCTTATAACTGTTTGCGAAACCGTTTAGGCCGGATGTCTTCATTCGGGAATAATCATTGCAACCATATGCTAAGCTCTGACTTTCTGGTTGTTCACTGTTGCTAGCATCACTAGCACTTAATCTGCTATGGTGGATTTTCTGCCGGCTTAGAACATGATTTCATATGTGATGAGAAAGTGGTGATGGTTTGTTTATCACTTTTTATTGCATCGGGGTATACAAATTTGCTTGACAATAAAATTGTTTGTTTATCGGATGCTTCATTCCATTGACACAAAAATTCGTCCATTTCTGTACAATGTTGTGATAAAAATTCTCGAAATGGTGTTGAAGACCGTTGATCCTGTGAACTAACATTAGCATCCTTCCGGTGGGGGGAATAATTACAAATGTTTGCGAAATCGCCAACGCCTCATGTCACCACACCTGTGTTATCATCGTTACCACGTTCAGAACTCTGACTTTCCAAATGTTTACTGTTGTTAGCACCACTAGGACTTAATTTTTGTGAATGATTTCCTACAGACTTAGAATATGATTTCGTATGTGAAGGCACTGATTCTTCAACGCCGTTGGTAATATTTTTCATCAGGATATATGAATTTTTTGGAGAACAGAATTGTTTCCTTTTCAGGAGTTTAATTCCAATGATTTAAAAATTCATTCACTTCTGCACAATTTTGAAGCAGAAATACTCGAACTGGTGTAGAAGGAGGTTGATCCTGTGAACTAACATTCTCTGTGTCTTTGTGAAAATTTTGGACGTCTGAGCCGTCTAAACCAAATGTCACCATACCTCTACCATGATCGTTACCATGTTTACAACTCAGACTTTTTGGTTCTTCACTGTTGACAGCACCAGTAGCTCTTAATTCTTTTGGTGGATGTTCTACATGCTTAGAACGTGATTTCATATCTGAAATGGATTTTGAACTAACACTACGTTCGGTATCATGGGATTGTGAAGGACAATCTCTGGAAGGCTTACGTTGTGGCTTGTTTTTATCAATTTTATTATCTTTTGATACAGACTCGTCCAGTTTAGTTTTTATTTTTATTTTATTGTTTTCTGTTGTTTCTTTGTGCTTAAAGTGCTGGTGGTTAAGTGTTGCTTCTGTACTGCTTGTGTGCTACTGCAGTTTCGGCTATTAGTGGACCGAGAAAACGATGCAGATTCATCATGTTTTTCCCGATCCTTATTATTTTCAATTAGTTTCACATCCTTTTCAATGTCTACGTGTCCATGTGGTTTAAGGGTGGAAGTGAGAGTGGTAGGTGGTACTAGTGGTTGTTTTGCGCCATTCACTATGTCACCTTGCTTTCTAGATCGAGAATGTACACTAGATTTAGATCGTTCGTATCAGTTTTGATGTTTAGTTTGGATTACTTTCTTTAGAATGGTTTGGTATGGCTGCAGCACTCTCTTCAGCAGCTAATGAAATAGGCCATAATTCGCTCATGAATTGCCTTACGAGGGGACCATTTAGAAATTTAGTGATATGGATATGCATCTTCATCGGACTGATAAATCGCTCCAATTTCTATTCGTTGTAAATAAATTTTTTTATTTGAAAAGTTTTGTAGATTTTTTGGTTAATTCTTGGTTTTACATCGTCCAGATTTACTTTGGACATGTCAATCCGTTTATTAAACAAATCGCCAGTTTTGATTTCTTTATTTCCTTCCATTTTTTCAATTTTCCGTTATATGTTGTCTGTTGTCTACCGAAACTATCGTGTAATTGAACTTATTTTTGTTCTTTGTTGATATTTTCATTGGTAACAGCATCTATGGAGCGTTCATTAGGTAGATAGTTCTCGATGATCATTTCTATACGTTTAAAGCAAAAGTTGACCTCCGGGAACGTATGGCATTTACCCGATAGCAACGTACAGGCGAAAGACGGTATTCTCGCATCAAGTGGATTTTGGATGGAAAGAAGTGAGGATAGTTTTCATTTCCAAGCCGATGAAAGCGAGCCACATGACAACAAAAGACTGCAGACCGATAAGATTCTCCTCGTTTTTAACTGAAAACCTTAGAGGAACACATTTATATATACGGCGTAAACTGAGTCAATAACTTCAATAGTGCACAATGATAAATGACTAACACACAATCAATAATATGATACAGAAAGCTTGTGAGACATGAAATGACAGAGAAATGATGATCCCTCTTGTAATTCAGCAGCCGGTATTTCATTATTATTGTTGAGCATTGGGTCTATTGCCTCACCCTAAATCTATAAAAGTGTGTCTCTGCAATGTCTTCTCGAAACCTATTTCCCTGACAGAATACAAGATGCTGCTCAGTGTCAGCGAGAAGAAATTCCAGCCCAGCTACCGATATACACTCTCGTGTTTCATTCTGCGATGTCTTAATCACTGGTTTCAAGAATATGTTCTGATGACTTATTTTCATCATTACAGAATCTCCATATTGCGCTCAACGATTACCATTCTGAACATATGTCCTAAGAGTCTGCAGTGTCCTATATAAAGAAAGGTAATCGTGAATGGTCTGATGGTTCACTTTGTAATTTTCCAACAATTTGGTTTGAGAAGAGTCTTCGTCATTTTTTATTTATCCTTTCGTGTTATTTTCCCAAATGGCAGAACTTACTGTAGCATTCATATCTTTTCCATCCATAACATCCTAGAACCAATATGCTCCCTGGTACTCCCTGTATTAACTCTAGGGGCTAATTCGTATACGAACGAATTGTTATTTGAACGTGCGAGTATTTTAGTTTTGGGATTCTCTTATTCGCTTTCGAGTAAAGTGTATCGAAATTTCTAATGATGGCATTCGATAACGTGTGATGCCACCTTGCGAGTTTTTACTCGTAAGCACTAAAGTTTTCGAATTAACGTTTTTCTGCTGTAAAGAATAATATAAAAAAATGTAAAAATTTAAGTAACAAATTTATAATAATTTATGAATAAAAAATTAATTCCAGTATTTGTAGGTCAAAACTTTCAAAAATTAATTACACCCATATGGAAATTCTTGAAAAATTTCATGGTTAAGCATTCAGAATTGGTAAAGAATATTATACCAAATACTTCTCAAGGAAAGACAAGAGTTAATCAGCTATGGGAACAGCTCACAGCTTCCGGCCCACTAATCAAAGATGGAAAAAAAGGTGACACAATGTAGTTTAACAAACTCTTGTTTAATTTAAAATTCTGTTGAGGATCTAAAAAATTTCCAAACTTTTGGGTCCTCAAAAAGCATCAGAAGGCAGCCCAAAGGGAATTGCGACAAAGAAAATATTACCCCAACAACTTCACCAAAAAATAGTATATCTATCATATCTTCTTTTATATATCTTCTTTCTTTTATCATATCTTCTTTTATAGAATTTGAAGATGATACTGCGGAAGAAACTTCATAATAAATTAAGGAAAACCGAAATATATTATCCATACAAAATATTACAATTTTAATAAAACTTTTCTTCCTTGGATTAATTAAATTTATTTTATTTTTGTAAGAAAACATTTTTCATTCTAGTCAGTGCTGTAGACGAAATAATTAACTCGTTTCACAACAACAAATCTATTCGTTTCGTATCGAGTGAAATCATCACAAAATTTCTCGTTATCGAAATTATTTTCTATTTGAACGCAATTCCGATCACGACTGCTAGAATTAGACCCCTGGAGCCGAATTACCGCATTCGTGATCGAACAGACTTTCGTATCGAGTACAATTTAGTAACGAATCGAATGGATAGATTACCGCATTCGATAGCTCACGTATCGAAAGTACAATAAAGTGTACAAAATTTGCTCTCGTATGTAATAGAATTGACACATGTTTTATTAAAAACATATGTTAATACATTAAAAAGCAATCATCGAAGAAGAATAAGAAGAAAAGTAAACAAAATTTTCGCCGGTATATTAAATATTTATACATATTTGTGAAAAAAATGTCATTTGATATTTTATTTTCTTTATTGTCGTCCGACTCAGAGGATGATTCTAATATTAAACTAAACTTTTATTTTTTACAGATTTATTAAGCGCTTTCGGCTTTCAAAAGAAGCCTTCAATATTATTCTTAGCGAATTATATTTTGAAGGGTATATGTCTACCGCAATACTACCAAAATTGCAGTTGGCTGTAACTCTTTCGCTTCTAGCCAGTGGGGGATATCAACATACAATAGGGAATGATTACCTGATGGGAATGAGTCAAAGCGCTGTTTGCAAAACAATAAACAGGGTACTCAAGGAAATGGAAAATAAATTATGTCCTAAGCTGATTGGGTTTACACCTGAAAATTCTACTTCATACATGGAGTCATTTATGCAAAAATATAAGCTTCCGGGAGGTGAGGACAGTACATGCAATAAGTTTAACACATTTTTGTTTATAGACTTCTTAATTTGTTAGTGATTGGATGTGTTGACGGCACTCATTTCGGACTGCAGAGGCCAATACAAAACGAACAAATGTTTTTAATAGGAAAGGATATCACAGCCTCAACTCAATGATAGTAAGTGGAATTTATAATAATGATATCATGTATTAATACACATCCTTTTTAGATTTGTGATCACGAATATAGAATTTTATGTATTAATTCCAAATATAGAGGAGCATCACACGACTCCTTTGTTTAGAAGCAGTCCGAAGAAAGACTTTACCTGGAGGATCTATACAATACCAATAAGTTAAAAAATGTTTGGCTCCTTGGTGAGAAATATATGAGAATTTGAAATTAATAAAACTTTTTATTAAACTAAATAAAAAAACGTTTGTATGTATTCATAAAATACCATTACAGGAGATTCTGGATATCCCCTTGAACCCTGGTTGATAACGCCTTACAGAAATCCGAAAGAAGGTTCTTCAGAATCTTATTTTAATGAAATACATCCTAAACGCCGGTGTATAATTGAACGTACAATAGGCATTCTAAAAGCTAGATGGAAAATTCGTTCCGTTACAACCCGGAAATATGGCAGTTTTTGGAAACGTATGTGCAGCATTGCACAATTTATGTATCCAGTTTAAGGATATACACAAAAGGTTAATCAGTCTTGCACGTCATTCATTAGTAGGCTTGCCAGACGTACTGTTTTCGGCAATACGCGTACTTTTTGGTAGTTTTTGTACTTTTAACTGCATAACCCCTAAAGAAGTACGCAAATGAACTTCTTTTTAGTACCTGTACTTCTTTTTGCACTTTTCTTCTACCTTTTTTGTACTTTCACCATAATTTTATAGAGGTAAACATGTCCATACAAAAAAACAAAACATAAATTAAGGCTTATTTTTTTATCGCAAGATTGTTGTTCCCCGGTTTTGTCCGTAATATAGGAAATACAATAATATCTGCGTTTAAAAAGTTAGCAGAAAATAATAGCCTTGTAATAATTGATATGTTTCAAATAATAAAACAGTTAAATGACAAATTTGAACAACAGCAGGATGAAAAATTCTATGGGTTTTTAGCCGAACGTATATGTAGCAGTTGCAATAATCAGCAAGAGATTTGTCTTTTTAAAAAACGCGCAGCTTAGTTTTATCGAATATAAGTACTTTATATAAAAGGTCTTTTCAATTTAGAAAATAAAAAGTTTGAAAAACTTTCAATTTTTCATCTTAATTCAAACATATCTTTTAATGATTTTTTGGAAATAATTACATTATTTTCAATCAAAAATATTGATTTCGATCAACTTTTTGATGAATTTATATCATTAAAAACATATTCTGGAAACATTGAAAAAGAAAAACCCGCAGAAGAAAAATGGAAAGAATTCTAAAATAGTGGATCATTTCCTTATTTTGAAAAGATTTGTTGCTACGTCTTTCAATTCCTCATTCTAATACAGCCAGTGAACGAATTGTTAGTTTATATAATGTTTAATTTTTGGAGGAAGGAATTAATAGAAAATTTGGCAGCGAGTTAATAATAAAAACAAACTGAATACGGTTGTACTGAGTTTTTAAATTCTTTAAAAACCGAAAATGGTAAAAATGAAATTGTAAATCAAATACAAAAGAGTGATAAATATTTATAATTTATTTAAATGTATCAACAAATTTTAAAATCTAAAATTAAAAATGTACATATATATGTACGTACATATGTACTTATGTCAAAGTATACCATTAAAATTATATTTTTTAAATAAATTTTTAAGTATATTAAACAATGAAAATTTGTTTTTGAGTTTTTATTCAGATAAATTAAAAATCCAATACTATTATAATATAATTACATTGATTTTAGTCTAGTCTGAAATATATATAAATTCTATAGATTTAAAATCATAAAAAATGATTTAAATAAAATTAAATTTTGAGTCCATTTTTGATATTAAATACAAATAGTTATGATCTCTTTTTTATGTTCCTCATTGTTACTGTTGTGAAATATTTTTTGTTAGTTTATTTTATTGAATTAAATAAATTTTGAAAATAAACAATTGTACTTCTTTTTACTCAATTGTACTGCTTTTTTGACTTGTACGTTTTGTACAAGTTGTATGTACGTTTTTTGACGATTTTAAATCTGGCAAGCCTAGTGATTAGCTCTATCATTGGAATTGAAACCCAATTAACACGAATTGGTCAAAAAATTGGGGATCAAATAAAATCATCATTAGATAAAAGAAAGAAATTATTTAAAATTCAAATTTATTTTAGTTGCATTAAAATGCTACAAATACAAACTTAAAGAAAAAATGTAATCTATAACATAAATTTAAAATAATTATTTAAATCACATTTGAATTAATTTTTGTACTTTTAATTAAACCATACCTGTTAAGTAATGATTAGTAATCGTAATGATTAGTAATTTGATTACTTTTTTTTGAATGGTGAAATAATGATTACAATTACGATTATTTTTGTTTAAAATAGTTAATAATTGATTACGATTACAAAATAATCAAAAAATAATCAGAATTACTGGCGATTAGTCTAATAATCAAAAAGAATCAAAAGTAATCAATTTATTTTCAATAATTACTTTGAATTCTTTTTGAACATTTGAAAATAATCAAAAAGAATTATTTAAAACAATTTGATTCTTTTTTAAACTTCTTTTGATTCTTTTTGATTATTAGACTAATCGTCAGTAATCCTGATTATTTTTTGATTCTTTGGTAATCGTAATCAATTAGGAATTGGAAAAAATTGTTCATAGAATTATATAATCATTACGATTCTTTTTCAAAAGTAATGTAATTGATTACTAATCGTAATCGAAATTTAACAGGTATGAATTAAACTAATATTATTTTGTAAATATATTGCCATTTCTAAAATGAATTATTTTGACTTTTCAAGCGTTTTAATTTTTAGATCACCGTGTTTAATTGCCATACTAGCTTTATGCTCTTTTGCATATTTCTCCATTTTCTCACGATGTAAAGTTAGTACTGTCAGTGAACGCTCCGTCTTTAGTAATAACTCACGTTGATAGTCTTCGGTTTTCTCTACATGTGATGTAACAAGAGATAATTTTGTGTCAACCATATTTTTTTTCTCATAATTCCGTGGCTTTTGTTTTTCCAAATATTTACTCGCAGTATCATCGACATCTTTGTCATCTAAAACAGTATGCATGCTTCCATCCAAAAGCTCATCTAACCCCCCCAAGTTTGTTAATTTTGGTCTGCCGAAGCTTTTTACGGACAAAAGTCCTACATCTGCGTCTATTCCAGTGGCTTATATAATTTGTTCTTCTGCGAGAGTCAAAATCAATTCTTGATAAGGACTCCCTCCAGTCTTTTGTTTAGACGCTTTATTGAAAGAAATTTTTTTCTTTGCGTTGACTTTTTTATCAGCAAAAACCTAACACATTTATACATAAATATGATTATTTAATGCTCTTTAATTGTTCACAATTGTTTACCTTTCTCCACGATTTTTCGCCCTTAATTGGTGGTCAATAAGAATTTAGTTTGAGTGTAAGCTGCTCCCACAACCTTTTTGATGTTACCTTTGTTTTTGCCAAATTGGGTGCTCCACCACGAACTGAGCCATTTCGTCCTTTTGTTTTCCATTTGTTTTGGTTATATTGGTCAACAAATTATGAAATTAAACAAATTATAAAAACTTACATTTTTTAGCTTTTTATAATTCACGCTTAAGTAACAATATTTCTTTTCGATACCTGTAGTGTTAACGAATGACATTTCAAAAATATGCATTCGATTGCACACTCATCGTATGCTATCATCTCAAATTTCGATACAACCTATTAGATATCGAATGCGGTAATCTAAAGAAGAAAGATTACGAATAATTCTACTCGATCACGAATGCGGTAATTCGGCCCCTGATCTTTTCAATTTTTGAGATTAACAAGTTATTTCGTTAGCAAAAAGAAATGAAAGACGATATAGCAATCATCCATCAATGAATTTTTCCTTCTTTAAAATTAAGGAATAACTTGTATGTGTAACAATAAAAAAAGAATGACGGGAACAAAATATCACTCCCATGCATATACATCTTTATCAATCGGTTGAATATCTTCCATGGTAATGTTATCATTATTGTTGCTATCAGCCGTATGTGGTTGTAGTTCCCCTTGTTTGGTTTGTTCTCTCTGTTGCTGTTTCTTCATCTTCATCTGCATAAATTGATAAAATCTCATGCGTGCAATATGTCGCCTAAAATTCTTCCAAAATGGTTTCCCGACTAAGTATCTGCAAATCGTCTGGCGTACATTTGTGAGAATTTTTCATTGCATTCGTGATGAGTTTTTTCATCAGCTGCAATTTTGTACAGGCCTTTCGCATCACTCCTGGGCCCAAATCGCGGCACTCGTGATCGAATGAGCATTCGTATCGAGTAAAATTTCGTTTCGTAACAAATAACCAAATTACGGCATTCAATAGCTATCGAATCGAAATTTGCAAAAAGTTTGTAAAAGATTTTTTGTTTAGTAATAGAACACAAACATATGATTGGTCCATTTGTAAACAAATGTAAAAATAAATAATGGTAAGTAAAAAAGTAAAATTTTTAAAATCTTAAATATTTCTTATATAAATTGATTTTGTCTTCTAGCAAAATGGATTCTTTGTTTTTATTTTATTTATGTTCATCTGATGAAGAAGACGAAGGCCATGTCATGCGTACCAGAAGAACAATGAGAAGCAAAAGTGATCTTTATCATTGTCCGATAATGCGTATGAAAGAAATAAATTACTTTTAATAATATTTCTAGTAAAAATTCATACTTCTAGGTTTCGAAAACGATTTAGATTAACGAAGGAAGCTTTCAATTTTATGTTGTCTCAGATCACCTTATCAACTTACACGTCAACCGCAGTGCCACCAAAATTCCAACTTACAGCTACACTTTCGCTTTTAGCTGGCGGAAGTTTCCAATACATTGTTGGAAATGATTATCTGGTTGGCATGTGCCAGACCACAGTGTGCAAATATGTAAACAACTTCATAAAAGAATTGGAGGCTAAACTCTGCCCGGAACTTATTAAATTCGAACGTCAAAACTCATATCAATGTATGAACGCATTCACAACAATATATAAGATTCCAGGAGGTTTGTAATAGTGGAATTTTGTAATGTTGAATTAGTGTTTAAAATGACTATTTATAGTAATAGGTTGGGTAGATGGCACACATTTTGGTTTACAGAGATGCAGTATATCGCCTGGCGTACATTTGTGTGCATTTTTCATTGCATTCGTGATTAATTTTTCGGTAAGCTGCAGTTTTGCACAGGCTTTGCTTAAAACTCCTGTTTTTGTCTTACTTAACCCTTGGCGGCGTACAAACAGCACGTATGGTACACAAAGTTTTGATGGCTGGACCTTATGTAATGGATCTTTTGCAGGGCTGCTTCTAATATTTCTGGATGGTACGGGTGCCATTATGAACTTTTTAAAAATTTCAAGAAGCTAATATTGAAGTCGCAAAAAATGACCTACTATGTATGTAAGTAGGATGATCGTAACTAACAACACTTTACATAATTCCTAAAGTAATCTGTTATTTATTTCCGGAAAGATGTATTTACTATCACTTAATATTTTGAAAATTGTTTAAAATAAATAAAAAGGTGACTTATTTAATGGAGTACATATTTATATAATATAAATACCGGCAGCATACAACAAAGTAATTTAATATTTAAGACCAAGTAAACAATGATTTCTTATGTGAATGCTAGACTCAGTGACGTCCATTGAAACAAAGTATTTTTAATTGTGTTTCCCCTCCCTTTATTTCATTAATTAAATTAAAGCATTGAATAAATTTTTTGCTTAAATTTTATTTTAATTATGATTTCTATGATGATTTGCTTAATATTACATTTAAAATTGATTACAAATAAAGAAATTAAAGAATTAAATTGAAAAACAAAAATAATTTTATATTAAATTTATTATAATTTAAACTTAATCTTACAAAAAATTTTAATAAAAATTAAAAACATTGTCATGATATTTAATACAAAACTTATACAAATTATGACTACAAGTAATAAATATTTTTTCTAAAATTAAACTCCTCGTGAACGTCGTCCCATACCATTATTTTTGTTTTAGAAACTTAGTCGTCTTTGCCATGTATATTTTAGACATCTTCTTCATCGCTACTGATAGAAAAATCAGTCTCAAAGGTGCTCATTTCTCTGTTGTGGTTATTCTTTACAGTTTCTGAATTTCTCGCAGAAGGCTGTACTGAACTGCATTCTTCTTCATCGCTACTGATGCTGACAAAAAGGTCCAACTCAAAATTGTTAACTACGCTGGTGACCCGCTTGTGGGCCTCATTTTTTTTATTCAGCTTATGGCTTCTTCGAAGAGTCTTCATCTACACGGCAATCTTCATCATTGCTACTACAACAACCAAACAGTTCCATCATACGTTCTTTCATTGCTTTGCTGTATTTCTTGTGGGTTTTCTTTTTATTTGATTCAGCTTCTGGCTTCCTTGAGGAGTCTTTGTCTGAACTGCGTTTCAATGAAGATTTCTTTGCCTTTGTTTGGTTCTTCTTAGTTGGCTGTTGTTCATCCTTGCCGTAGGAATTATTTTTCGACTTTTTGCTCTCATTAATCATTGTCGAGTGTGAACGTTTAGTGGCAGCTTTCATATCGGCTATTGATTTGACGGCCTCATCAGATTTTTTTACTTTTTGATCTGATGTTGAGACAGATGGAGGCGACAACACAGTGGTGGCAACTTGACCTTCAGTACAGGCGATAATATTTTTCATTTTCTCTGGTGTTTTAAGTACGTAGAAATCGTCTGGTCGTGTTCTGCACTTTAAAAATTCGTCTATTTCTGCACATTGTTCCAACAAAAATTCTCGAAATGGTGTACGAGGACATTGATTCTGTAAGTCAGCGTTTGTGTCTTGACTACAGTGTTGGAGTGAATTCTTATAAATGTTTGCGAAACCGTTTAGGCCGGACGTCTTCATTCGGGAATCATCATCGCAACCACGTGCTAAGCTCTGACTTTCTGGATGTTCACTGTTGCTAGCATCACTAGCACTTAATTTCTGTGGTGGATTTTCTTTTCACTTTTTATTTCATCGGGATATACAAATTTGCTTGACAGTAGAATTGTTTGTTTATCGGGTGCTTCATTCCATTGACAAAAAAATTCGTCCATTTCTGCACAATGTTGTGATAAAAATTCTCGAAATGGTGT
This sequence comes from Sarcophaga subvicina, assembly GCA_936449025.2. Lineage (NCBI taxonomy): Eukaryota > Metazoa > Arthropoda > Insecta > Diptera > Sarcophagidae > Sarcophaga > Sarcophaga subvicina. The sequence goes on from OW388080.2 coordinate 37,223,404, forward strand.
TGAAGGAAGTTGATCCTGTGAACTAACATTTTCATCCTTCTGTTGGGGGAATTAATACAAATGTTTGTTAAACTGCCTAAGCCGCATGTAACCACTTTTGGACCATAATCGTTACCACGTCCACAACCATGAATTTCTGAATGTTTGCTGTTGTTATCACCACTAGCACTTAATTTTTGTGAATGATTCCTACAGTCTTTGAACATGATTTCGTATGTGAAGGCAAAGTGGTGTTTACTGTTTCTTCAACGCCATTGATAATATTTTTTTTCATCAAGATATATGCATTTTTTTGAGAACAGAATTGTTTCCTTTTCAGGAGTTTTATTCCAATGATTTAAAAATTCGTTCATTTCTGCACAATTTTCTAACAAAAATTTTCTAACTGGTGTAGACGGATGTTGTTCTTGTGAACTGACATTCTCTGTCTCTTTGTGAAACTTTTGGCCGTCAGAGCCGTTTAAACCAAATGTCACCACACCTCTACCATGATCGTTACCATGGTTACAGCTCTGACTTGTTCACTGTTGATAGCGCCAGTAGCCCTTAATTCTTTTGGTGGATGTTCTACATGCTTAGAACGTGATTTCATATCTGAAGTGGATCTTGAACTATTCATACGTTCTTTATCAGGGGATTGTGAAGGACAATCTCTGGAAAGCTTACGTTGTGGCCTGTTTTTAACAATTTTATTATCTTTTGATACAGACTTGTCCAGTTTAATTACTTGATTTCCAATATTGATTGAATTTTTATTGTTTTCCTTATCTGGCTGCTGTTTCTTTGTGCTTAAAGTGCTGGTGGTTAAGTGTTGCTTCTGTTCTATTTGTGTGCTACTGTAGTTTCGGCTATTAGTGGACCAAGAAAGCGATGCAGATTCATCACGTTTTCCCCGATCCTTATTATTTTCAATTAGTTTCACAGCCTTTTCAATGCCGACGTGTCCATGTGGTTTAAGGGTGGAATTGACAGTGGTAGGTGGTACTAGTGGTTGTTTTGCGCTATTCACCATGTTACCTTGTTTTCTAGATCGACAATGTGCACTAGATTTAGATCGTTCGTATCCGTTTTGATGTTTAGTTTGGATTACTTTCTTTAGAATTTCATCTTCCTTCGGTTCCATAGAATCAGCATTCTCTTCAGCCGCTAACAAAAATAGGCCATAATTCACACATGAATTGCCTTACCAGAGGCCCATTCAGAAATTCAGAGATATGGATATGCATCTTCATCGGACTGACAAATTGCACCAATTTGAATTCGTTGTAAATAAATTTTTCTATTTGAAAAATGTAGCAGATTTTTTTCTTTGGACATGTCAATCGGTTTATTAAACAAATTCCCAGATTGCATTTGTTTATTTGCTTTGAAGTTGTCTGTTGTCTACCGAACATATCGTGTAATTGAACTTATTAGGCAAGGTTTACGCCCTTTTATAGGTGAAAACCATTTTGGAAATTTGGGTCTTCGCTGGAAACAGGTACCTTATTCAGCGTATGGGTTATCACAGGTATTCCACAGAGGGGCAACCAACTACCTATTATTTCAACAGAGCAATTGAATACAGTGACCCAACCCTTTAATACAAATTTGTATTTACGCTGCAAATAGCTACTGTTAAAAAACGTATGCAGGTAACAAATAGGCGGTTGGTTCTCCTGGGTATTCCTCACAGGCGCAACTAGCTACCTGAACTGTCTGCAGCCATCAATTTCAACCAATGGCTGTTGTTTTCCCCTCTTAGTATTAAAAAAAAAACATTTTAATTTATTAACTTGAATTTTAATAACAATCCTTCATGGGCTGTCGTAAAAAAATATTTTTAAATCTTTCATTACCGTTATCAGATCAAATACTTCTTTGGTGTCCTTGATTTTTGTAAGTTTGTGTCTTAACATTAACTTTTTCGGTTGAGAAATCTCGTTACGAATGGTAAAGCCATAATTGCTAAGTAAATCGAACAATTTAAAGTCAGACAGCGTCGATTTTTAAGGAAGACTAACACTTAATGGGGAAAGTTTTATCGTCCGATAACCTACTGATCTGCTGCGGAGATGAAACTGAATGAAAGCAGTAATAATGGACGGAGAAAACGTTTCATGAGATCTCCCTTAAAGAAGAAAAAGAATAAAACAAATCTAATTTATTGCCACCTTAGACTGATAAAAAAAATGGATTCAAATTTGTTTATACGGTTTTATAGCACTTGAAGCAATAATTTTAAAATATTCAATTTTTGTGCTTTGTTGATATTTTCATTGGTAGCAGCATCTGTGGAGCGTTCATTAGGTACATTGTTCTCGATGATCATTTCGCTACGTTTAAAGCAAAAGTTAACCTCCGGGAACATATGGCATTTACCCGATAGCAACGGCCAGGCGACAGACGGTATCAATTTTCGCATCAAGTGGATTTTGGGTCGAAAGAGGTGAGGACAGTTTTCATTTCCAAGCCGATGAAAGCGAGCCACATGACAACAAAAGACTACAGACCAATAAGATTCTCCTCGTTTTTAACTGAAAACCTTAGATGAACTCAATTATACATACGGAGTAAACTCTGAGTCATTAACTTCAATAGTGCACAATGATAAATGACTACCACACAATCAATAATATGCTACAGAAAGCTTGTGAGTTATGAAATGACAGAGAAATGATGATCCCTCTTGTAATTCCGCAGCCAGTATTTCATTATTATTGTTGATCATTGGGTCTATTGCCACACCCTATACATATAAAAGGGTGTCTCTGCCATGTCCTCTCGAAACTTATTTCCCTGACAGAATTTAGGATGCTGCTCAGTGTCAGCGAGAAGAAATCCCAGCCCAACTACCGATATACACTCTCGTGTTTCATTCTGCGATGTCTTAATCACTGGCTTCAAGAATATGTTCTGATGACTTATTTTTATCATCACAGAATCTCCATATTGGGCTCAACGATTACCATTCTGACCATATGTACTAAGAGTCTGCAGTGTCATATATAAAGAAAGGTAATCATCTGAATCTGATGGTTCACTTTGTTCTTTTCCAACAATTTGGTATCCTTTCGTGTTATTTTCCCAAATGACAGAACTTACTGTAGCATTCATATCTTTTCCATCCATAACATCCTAGAACCAATATGCTTCTTGGTACTCCGTGTATTAACTCTGGGGGCTAATTTTGGCAGTCGTATACGAACGAATTTTTACTCGAACGTGCGAGTTTTTAGGTTTGGATTCTCTTATTCGTTATCGAGTAAAGTGTATCGAAATTTCTAATGATGGCATACGATAACGTGTGATCATTCGAATGTCACGAATTAACATTTTTCTGCTGTAAAGAACAATATAAAAAAATGTAGAAATTTAAGTAACAAATTTATAATAATTTTTGAATAAAGAATTAATTCCAGTATTAGTAGGTCAAAACTTTCAAAAATGAATTACACCCATAAGGAAATTTTATGGTTAAGCATTCAGAATTGGCAAAGAGTATTTAGGTATTATACCAAATACTTATCGTGGAAAGGCAAGAGTTAATCAGCCAGCTGAGGTCAATGCTTCCGGCCCACTAATCAAAGATGCAAAAATGTGGCGCACGGTAGTTTAACAAATTTTTGTTTAGTTTAAAATTCTGTTGAGAGTCTAAAAAATGTCAAAACTTTTATTAGTATTCCTGACGTATGTACCTGCTGTTTATCGGATTATGAAAGAGACAAAATGAAATCTACCATATCTTCTTTTATAGAATTTGAAGATGATACTGCAGAAGAAACTTCAGCCCCAGCTAATAGTAAATAAACTAAAACCAAAATATATTATCCATACGAAATATTACAATTTTAATAAAACTTTTCTTCCTTGGATTAATTAAATTTCTTTTATTTTTGTAAGAAAACATATGTTTTTTGTTTACAATTTTTGCAGTTTAGTCAGTGCTGTAAAACGAAATAATTAATTCCTTTCACAACACTTAAGCAACAAATCGATTAGTTTCGTATCGAGTAACATCATCAGAAAATTTCTCGTTATCGAAATTATTTTCTATTTGAACGCAATTCCGATCACGACTGCTAGAATTAGACCCCTGAATATTTTATACCATAAAAATAATCCTCCAGCTTAACTTATATGCAACCTTTACACACTATAAGCCACAATCGAAAATGGAAAAATCTAGATACTGGTGCTTTGCTTTTACATCGTTTAACATTATAAACAAAAGCTACAAAAACAAAAAAAAAAAAAAACAATGAATTTGTATACGAATTAAGCCACTGCGAAATATACCAATATATAACCACCAGTATAAAAAAGTGATAAACAAGTAAACAAGAATATACCAACAAACACTACAAGAATAAATGTAAGCAAAATACACAAGCAACAATAATGAAACAACGATGTTTACATTCATAGAGATCTCGAGAAGTCGAAGCCACGTACATTCGCTTCCAGCACATTCATCAGACAAAGCAATCAAAGCAATTGTTGTTGTTTACGTCAAGTTGTGAACAGTGGCATACAGAATTGTGCAAACAATAAAGAATTAAATTAAAATTAAACACAAATTTGTTTTTATTTTATTGGAAATCTACGAGCTCATATCTTAAACATTTTTAAAAGGCTACAAAACGTAACAATTGCCATTATGCCATTATGAACTTTTTAAAAATTTCAAGAAGCTAATATTGAAGTCGCAAAAAATGACCTATTTTGTATGTAAGTAGGATGATCGTAACTAACAACACTTTACATAATTCCTAAAGTATTCTGTTACTGATTTCCGATAATTTGTAATTACTATCTCTTAATATTTTGAAAATTGTTTAAAATAAATAAAAAAATGACATTGAATGGAACACATATTTATATAATATAAGTACCGGCAGCATACAACAAAGTAATTTAATATTTAAGGCCAAGTAAACAATGATTTCTTATGTGATCGTCCATTGAAACAAAGAATTTTTCAGTTCTAAGTGGAAGAATATTTCAAATACACTTTCCCCTCCCTTTATTTCATTAATTAAATTAAAGCATTGAATAAATTTTTTGCTTAAATTTTATTTTAATTATGATTTCTATGATGATTTTCTTAATATTACATTTAAAATTGATTACAAATAAAGAATTGAAGAATTAAATTGAATAAGAAAATAATTTTATATTAAATTTATTATAATTTTAACTTAAACTTACAAAATTATTGCTTTATACATCAATTTTTAATAAAAATTAAAAGCATTGTCATGATATTTAATACAAAACTTATACAAATTATGACTACAAGAAATAAATATTTTTTTCTAAAATTAAACATTAATTAAACCATTATTTTTGTTTTAGAAACTTAGTCTTCTTTGCCTTGTATATTTTAGACATCTTCTTCATCGCTACTGATAGAAATATCAGCCTCAGGGTGCTCATTTCTCTGTTGTGGTTATTCTTTACAGTTTCTGAATTTCTCGCAGAAGGCTGTACTGAACTGCATTCATCTTCATCGCTACTGATGCTGACAAAAAGGTCCAACTCAAGTTTGTTAATTACGCTGGTGGCTTCTGACTTCTTCGAAGAGCCTTCATCTACACGGCATTCCTCTTTATCGCTACTAAAACTATCAAACAGTTCCAGCATACGTTCTCTCATTGCTTTGCTGTAATTCTTGTGGGTTTTCTTTTTACTTGATTCAGCTTCTGGTTTCCTTGAGGAGTCTTTGTCTGAACTGCGTTTCAATGAAGATTTTTTTGCCTTTGTTCTGTTCTTCTTAATTGGCTTTTGTTCATCCTTGCCGGAGGAATTATTTTTCGACTTTTTGCTCTCATTAATCATTGTCGAGTGTGAACGTTTAGTGGCAGCTTTCATCTCGGCTATTATTTTGACGGCCTCATCAGATGTTGTTACTTTTTGATCTGCTGTTGAGACAGATGGAGACGGCAACACAGTGGTGACAACTTGACCTTCAGCACAGGCGATAATATTTTTCAATTTCTCTGGTGTTTTCAGTACGTAGTAATCGTCTGGTCGTCTTCTGCACTTTAAAAATTCGTCTATTTCTGCACATTGTTCCAACAAAAATTCTCGAAATGGTGTACGAGGACATTGATTCTGTAAGTCAGTGTTTGTGTCTTGATTACACTGTTGGGGTGAATTCTTATAATTGTTTCCGAAACCGTTTAGGCCGGATATCTTCATTTGGGAATCATCATTGCCACCACGTTCTAAGCTCTGACTTTCTGGATGTTTGCTGTTGCTAGCATCATTAGCACTTAATCTCTGTGGTAGATTTTCTGCCGGTTTAGAACATGATTTCCTATGTGATGAGAAAGTGGTGATGGTTTGTTTTTCACTTATTGTTGCATCGGGATATACAAATTTGTTTGACAGTAGAATTGTTTGATTATCGGGTGCTTCATTCCATTGGCACAAAAATTCGTCCATTTCTGGTAAAAATTCTCGAAATGGTGTTGAAAACCGTCGATGCTGTGAACTAACATTTACATCCTTGTGTTGGGGGAAATAAATACAAATATTTGCGAAATCGTCAACGCCGCATGTCACCGCACCTGTGTTATCATCGTTACCACGTTCACAACTTTCTGGATGCAGCTGTTATTAGCGCCACACACACTTAATTTTTGTGAATGATTTCCTACAGACTTAGAACGTGATTTCACATCTGAAGTAAATTTTAAGCTATACATACGTTCTTTATCACGGGATTTTGAAGAACAATTCGCAGAACGCTTGTTTGATTTGTTCTTATCAATTTGATTATTATTTGATACAGACTTGTCCAGTTTAGTTACTTTATTTTCAATGTTGATTGAATTTTTATTATTTTCCTAATCTGGCTGTTGATTGTTGGTGCTTAAAGTGCTGGTGGTTAAGTGTTGCTTTTGTTCTACTTTTGTGCTGCTTCCCTCACCACTAATTTGGCTATTAGGGGACCGAGATTTAACATGTCTTTCGCAAAGCTTAATATAAAATTTGTTTCACATCCTTTTCAATGCCGTGTCCCTGTGGTTTAAGGATGGAAGCAAAAGTGGTATGTGGTGCTAATGGTTCCTTTTCGCCATTCACCATGTCTTCTTGTTTTCTTAGATCGTTCACAGTGTTTTCGAAGTTTAGTTTTGATTATTTCTTTTAGAATGGCATCTTTCTTCGGTTCCATAGAATCATTTGGTATCGCTGTAGCACTCTCTTCAGCAGCTAATAAAATCGGCCTCACCAGAGGACCATTCAGAAATTCAGTGATATGGATCTTCATCGGACTAATAAATTGCTCCAATTTCAATTCGTTGTAAATAAATTTTTTATTTGAAAATATTTTCAGAATTTTTGGTTAATTCTTGGTTTTACATCGTCTAGATTTACTTTGAACATGTCAATCCGTTTATTAAACAAATCGCCAGTTTTCATTTGTTTATTTCGTTCCATTTTTCCAATTTTCCGCTGATGTCTACCGAAACTATCGTGTAATTGAACTTATTGGGCAAGGTTCACGTCTTTTATAGGTGGAAACCATTTTGGAAATTTGGGTTTTCGCTAGAAGCAGGTACCTTATTCAGCGTATGGGATATCACAGATCAACCAGCTACTTGCTATTTCAACAGAGCAATTGAATATAGTGACCCAACCCTTTAATGCAAATTTGTATTTATGCTACACAGGTAACAAATAGGTGAGCTTGGTTCTCCTGGGTATTCCTCACAGGCGCAACCAGCTACCTGCACTGTCTGTAGCCATCAATTTCAACCAATGGCTGTTGTTTCCCTTCTTAGTATTAAAAATATCTTAATTTATTAACTTGAAATTCAATAACAATTCCTCATAGGCTGTCGTAAAAAATATTTTTATATCCTTCATTACCGTTATCAGATCATCAAATCAATCAAATCAAATTTTTTGGAAATTTGATGTCTTAACGTTAACTTTTTCGGTTGAAAAATCTCGTTACGAATGGTAAAGCCATAAATCAGACTGTTCACCCTGCGATATAAGAGGCAAGACAAAGCTGGCAACGGAGTCAGTAAAAATTCAGTCAGCCTTGTGTGATAACACGTTGCGTGTGAAGAGAATAATCGTGGTTTGAAGATCTCCGTTATAAAGCGCTGTCGAACAATTGTTAGTGTTTACGCAGAAGAGAATAAAGAAAAATAGCAAAAAAAAGCAACTTGTTGTCGTTTACATCAAGTTGTGAACAGCGGCACACACAATTGTACGAACAATAAAGAATTTTAATTATTACTAAACACGAATTTATTTTTTTTTATTTGTAAAATATTTGAAAATTTACAATAACTAATATCTTATCCAACGGACAATCTTTTTCTTATTTTTTGGTGACTCATCCACAAAATTGAAAATATCAGCAATCGAGCAACAACAAACAAGCAACTTACACAGTATCTTTAATATACAGTGTCAGTGTTTTTTCTTTATAACAACTACATAGTAACATAATCCTTTACAAAACAAAACAAAAACAAAAGTAAACAAATTTCGAATAACCAGCTGATTGTTTTTACACTGATTACTGGTTTAATAAGTGCTGCCAAATTTATTACAAATATCCACAGTTAAATTTAAAAATTCTGATTTCACTTACTATTTTTAATGTATAACCTAAGGAAGGACAAGAAAATAAATAAAAGCAACGTACGCAAATCTAAATCTAAGACACTAACCAACAAAAACCCAACAAACATGCCTATTATCGAAAACTCGGAATTTATGCCATCAACCTCGGATGGATTGCAAAACACACCAGTCAATAAACGTATAGCGGACATTCAGCAAAGTTCTTTACGACCATCTTTAATTGACTCGCCTTTTAAACTACTAAACTGTATGGACAAAAGGTTTGACAAATTCGCAGAACAGATCCTGAACACTATTGACCAGAAATTTAGAGAATTTAAAGAAGACCTCGTAAAGGATCTGCGCGAAAAATACAATATCCTCGATAACAAACTGCATGAGATAAGTGAGAGAGCAACAATTCTTGAAAACAGATCGGCGGAAATCGAGAGTATGCGAGTGGAAATAAAGAATCTAAAAACAAAATTGCGGCAACAAGAGAACTATCCTGTTTCTACTGAACTCAGGATAAATGAAATTCCGTTCTCTGAAGAAGAAAATCTACCGGAGATTTTTAAAAAAATTTGTAACACCATAGACACACCTGTACCTAACTTAAAATCTATATACCGCTTGAGGAACCATAATAATAAACACAACGTGACCTCGAAAGATGCCGTTATAATAGTCAAACTTTGGTCTGCGTACGATAAAAATTTCTTTTTAAAATCGTTGGCTAACTTCCGAAAACAGCACAAGGGTTTTACTTTCCGGCTAAGGAACATTGGTTACAACTCGGATGTAAAATTCTTCGTAAACGAGAACCTGACTCAAAACAACTTTAACATCCTTCGTGCTGTAATTCGTCTAAAAAAGAAAAAACTTTTGTCTTCTGCATTTACTATGAGGGGTTGCGTATATATCAGGAAACAAGGTAACGAAGACACAATTCTAATTGAAGACATAAATATCCTGAACCAGTTATTTCCTGGGCTTGATAGTTAACTACTCAACTAGTTTTCTGATAATGATAAACCTGATGATGTGCAACTTTAATTTAATGTTCAATTTTAATTCAATTTTTATTTCCTTCCTTATCTGTATGTATAACTCCTTTTTTATTATGCGCTTAGTTATCTTAATTATAGCAATTTACTTAGCTTTTGATTGCATTGCCACAACTTACGTACAATCTGATGAACTCTAACAGTCCTTATTCCAGAGACTGTGTGTACAACATGATTAGAGTTTTAGCCAAACAAAGAACTGGTCTCAACATTGTTCATATAAATGCACAGAGTCTGAACAATAAAATTGATGAATTTAGGCGTTTATTTGTGGCAGCAGGAATCGATGTTATTTGCGTTTCCGAAACTTGGTTTCCTCTGGAAGTTCAGGATTCGGTGTACAATCTACAGGGCTTTAGGCTTTTCCGGTCAGACAGGAAGATCTTAGTTAACAATATGGCAACCAGGGCAAAAGGTGGCGGAGTTGCAATTTATGTTCGAAACGGTATTCCGTGCAAGGTAAAATTATTAACAGAAATTGGTAGTCAAATAGAATATTTATTTCTTGATATTTCATCCACCAATAAGAAGAAGGTTTTATTAGGTAGTGTCTATAGACCGAATTCTAATATAAACTTTGATCCCTTTATTTCTATTCTTGAGGAAATTTCTATTCAATATGACATTATTATTATTGGTGACTTTAATAATAATCTCTTACTTGATAATGCGCTATCTGATTCAATGTTGTCTCTCCATCTTAATCCTGTGAATGTGTCCTTGCCAACTCACTTCCATTCTTCTTCCAGTAGTCTGATCGATCTAGTATTTGTTAATGATATGACTAAGGTACTGTTATATGATCAAATTTCAGCCTCTTGCTTTTTTTCCTCTGTTTTTAAAAGTTTTGTCACCTAGACTTTTACCGTATTTTACTCATGTATTCAATTCAGTCTTAACTATGTCCTCTTTCCCTGATGAATGGAAACGGTCAAAAATCATCCCAATTCCTAAATCTAACAATGAATTCAGGCCAATTGCCATTCTTCCGTTCCTGTCCAAAGTTATGGAAAACCTCATAGCTAGACAAATGAACGATTATCTCACGAGTAATAATTTTTTGTCTGATAAACAGTCGGGATTTATGAAAGCTAGGAGCTGCACTACTGCTTTAGTCAAAGTAGTTGATGACCTTAGGTTGAAGCTGGATGAAAATTACATAGCGTTTTTGGTTCTTTTGGATCACACTAAGGCTTTTGATACAGTTGATCACAGAATATTATTGAGAAAGCTACAGACCCTCTTTCATTTTTCTAATTCAGCTTGCAGCCTTATACGTTCCTATCTCATTAACAGATCTCAACGAGTTTACCTAAACGGCAACATCTCGAATTCGGTACACGTTGGAAGAGGTATTCCTCAGGCATCAATTCTAGGGCCCCTTTTGTTCTGTATATACATTAACGACCTACCTGATGTTTTGGATAATTGTAGCGTACATATGTACGCTGATGACGTTCAGCTCTATAGGAGCGCTTGTATTGATAATATCCGACTATGTGTAGATACGATTAACGATGATTTACGGAAAATTGACAACTGGGCTAGTGCTAATGGACTTTGTATTAATCCCTCTAAATCGAAATGTTTATTGCTCTCCAGGTCTAAGAGAGCGTTTGACGTGCCGGAAATTATTATCAGGGGGAATAAAATTGATTTTGTTGAATCGGCATCTAATCTGGGTGTTATCTTTAATGGTCGGCTAACGTGGTCTAGCCACATTAATGTCATCGTTGGTAAAGTTTATGGTATGCTTAGGAACTTATGGGCTGTTATAGATTCGACTCCTTTTGCTATACGCCTGCAACTGGCAAAAACGTTTTTGATTCCTGTTCTTTTATATGGATCGGAAATTTTCGCAAACTGTGATGCGGATGATAGGCGGAAACTCAACTTGGCTTATAATAACATAGCCAGATATGTATTTATTAAGGGACGTCGGGACCATATATCACAATTTTCTTACCATATATGTGGTATTCATTTTGATAATCTATTGAATATTAAGTGCCTAATTCTCCTCCATAAGATTATTACTTTGGAACAGCCAGTATACTTATTTAGCAAGATTAGATTTGCTAGATCCAACCGCGGTAGGAAAATTATCCAATTAATGCATAGGACTCTTTTGTCGAAACGACAGTTCTTTATACACACCATCAGTCTTTGGAATGCACTACCTAATTATATTCAGAACATAGGCAATGCAACTAAGTTCAAAAAGGAGTTATACAATCTGTTTAAGTAGTTTGTAACATATTTTGATTGTTTATACATTTTTACTCTTCATTTTTATTAGTGATTAATTATTTTCATTTTTCTAATTTATTATTTAAGTTTCATTGTATCTCATTATATGAATATATTTCCTTGTTTGTATTGTTCTTTATATTTGTATCTTTCCTAATTTAGTTTTTTACATATACTAATTTTCTTATCCTAATTTTTTTGTATCGATTGCTATTTCCTGAGGTTAAATCATGTTCTTATTCTTATTCATTTTTATTTATACTGTACTTCAAACAATTCATTACTCATATAATGAGCGATTTGATATTACTTTTTCCTATTTGATGTCCTCCCATAGCACTTTCATTTATAAGATTATTATCTTGTTGTGCTATGATTAATAAATAAAATAAATAAAAAAAAATAAATCTACGAACTCATATTTTAAACGTTTTTACAAGGTATGATGGATTTTATAAAGTTTGATTATTAAATTTACTCTAAATTCGTATTCGTATTTGAAAATGTTCACTTTCCTTTCTGGTAAAGTACAGAGACTGAACGAACATATTATTAATATAAATATTTTATATTTGTCTCAAACACCTGTCAACAAATTTTTAAAAATTGAAATCTTATGTTAGCCGCATTTTATGATAGTATTTGCCTGGAACATAAAGCGTTTATAAGACAGAAATTTTAAAATAAGAAAACGCTTCATGGAAATAATATTCGAAGGTGGCGTGAAAGAAAAATTGAGATAAACAATATGGAAAGTTATGGAATATTTCATGGGAACATGCACAACAGCAGTACTAGCTGTGAGAATGACAATGACAATGGCATTATGTAAATGTCAGCTATGAAATATGTTTTAAATTTTTTACTTTACATTGTTGTGTGCTTTATTTCTTTACAGTTGCTTGCACAGATATAGTGAGTATAAAACCTAAACTTATAAAAATAATACTGAAAAATAAAGAATATAAAATGCTAATGATATTACAGTAATACCCCGATTTAAGTCGCGTTTAATTCATGTGGTGCTCATACTTCAGACTTTTTTGCCATTTGTTTCTGACTCAAAGTGTCATCTTCATTCAATATTGTTTGCAATTCGGCGTCTTCAAACTTTTTTGGTTGGCTTTCATAGAACATGATCACCATATACCTCGACAAGCATTCGATACGACATTCCAGCTCTTTTTTTCCAAGGCTCCCCGGTAATCATCATATTCTGATTCAAAATACGACGTATCTGAAGTCGCCGTAGTCTAGTAGGTAGTGTGTTGGCTTATTAGACATAAAGCCAGGTTTCGATCCCCAGGCCAGACATCAAGACAAAATAGAAAAAGTATTTCTTCGGCGACTTCTTCTCAGCAGATTTCTGGCAAAACCTCTGAGAATAAATAAAATTGCCATGAAAAGTTTCTCAAAAATCTGTCGTTCGGAGTTGACTTTAAACTGTAGGTCCTTCCACTCATGTATAAAATTAACACACACAACATGAGTTGTGTGAGAAGCTAGGCCTTAATCCTGACGGAAGGGTTGTAATGGCCAATTCTGTATGTAATTATGTATTTAATACACGAGATACATACAGATTAGACTCGACTCCGAACAACATTACAGCAATTTTATTTACTCTCAGAGTTTTGCCAAAAAACTACTGAGAGGAAGTCGCCGAAAAAATATTTTTCTTGTATTTCGTTTTGTTGCAGATTTCTGACCTGGGGTTTTGAACAATGCCCTCATGCCAACACACTACCTATTGCGACTTCGTCTTCTTTATTTAAACATAAATATTGTAGGCGCAAAGACTCTATATAAAAGATTACCAGATGCAGATGTAAGTGATGAGCATTTATTGTAAATGGGTGCATTGTCATGTTGCAATATTACCTTGGCTTGTCTTATGGGCCATTTAATTTTTCTATCAATGCCTGGTTCAAATTGATAATTTGTTGACTGTAGAGAGCTGTATTAACAGTTTCAACAGGTTCCACCAGACAGACAGCATTGCCTACCTGCTGAGTCGATCTGGTTTTGCTGGCGAAGATGATGGTTGTTGGAGCTTGACAACAAATCCATCATCATCATCGCCAGTAACAATTTGGTGCAACACTAATTTTCTATCGTGTTTTTGAAACAAAATTTTACAAGCCATTTTTCGTTTTCCCATCTGTCTGTCATTTAATTCATGTGGTGCTCATATTCCAGGGTTTTTTGCTATTTGCTTCTAACTCAAAGTGTCATCTTCATCCAATATTGTTTGCAATTCGGCGTCTTCAAACTTTTTTGTTTGGCTTTCATAGAATATAATCACCATGTACCTCGACAAGCATTCGATACGACTTTCCAGCTCTTTTTTCCAAGGCTTCCCGGTAATCATCATTTTCTGAGTCAAAATACAGGCAAGGAAGAAATTATATGGTACATGTGTTTTCTCTAAAAATCTCTTTGGTTTTAAAGCCAATTTATAAGTTCACATATTTTTTATATTTAGTAAAGAGAAAGAAAAAATTAAAGTAAAAAATTTTCAGAGTTTGTTTATTTTTGCTAAATATTTCTTATAGCTAATTGAAATTCTTAAGGAAAATATTTATATGGTACAAAAGAAAGAAAAATTTAAACCTTAAAGCTAATTAAATATAGTCAAATAAGTCATTAATTTTAATAATGTGTGTGTCCTCCTCGATTTTAATTACATCATTTAACCGAAGTAGCATAGAGTTTATTTATTTTTTTGACTCATCTTGGGGAATTTCGTCCCATTTTTTATTAAAGCTTCTTTCAGCTCTTTTAAGGAGTTGTAAGTCATCCCACTCTTGTTTTCAACAGGATTTAGATCGGGACTAAGTGGTGGCCAGTCCAAAACAATTATATCCTTTTCTTCAAAAAATGCTTTGGTCCTTTTGGCTACATGTATAGAGGCGTTGTCTTGCTGAAAAGTAAAATTATTTCCATAATTTTCTTCAGCAAATTCAACGAAAACATTGTCCAGTAATTCCTCAAAAAATTATACCCAAACCACGATTGACCCCTAGACACAAGGCAGCCAGATTGGCTTTCGCTGAAAAATACAAATTTTGGGAAGAGGAGTGGCGAAATACGTTGGGAATGTTTATTATTTGTTTATCATATGTCTGTGGGATTCTGAAAACTTATACATCATACACGTATATATGTAGTATGCGTACACATATGTATATTTGACACCCTTGGTTAATAAAATGAAATTTTACAAAAAAGAAACTTATGACATGAAAATGTATTGCCATTTGTTTTGGTTATTACCTGTAAACGACTGGCGTAATAACATAAAATTCATGTTTTAAATAAAAGTCAACAACGAACCCAGTGATCATATGTTGTTATAAATTGAGTTTTTGTATACAATGATGTTAAATACTGTTACGTTTTTACCTTTTAAACAGTTGAAATATGAGCTCGTAGATTGCAAATAAAATTAAATTTAATAAATATGTAGACACTATGCTGTAGTCCTTAAACATTAGAGTAAAGTTAACCTCCATGGATCTGGTGGAAAGCAGTACGTTTGATGTAAAACAAATACTGAGTTTTGGTCCAACAATACTCAGCCATTTACCAAGCATGGGAGAGTTTCCGATGTGTTTCCAGTACAAGAGTAGGGTATGTTCACTATATATACAGTAAAATGGATAAATATTTATTAAAAAATAACCTATTACATACATACATTAATAAAAATTAAATACATTTAACCGCAAAAGTTTAAATATTAATAAGACAATAACAACAAAAATAAATAAACAAATAACCTCATGATGCGGGCTTCTTGGGAACGATTGCTGTAGACTGTCTAATGGTGAAGGTATGGCACTGGCCATTTTATAGTCACCTAGCAGCAACTCGGTTCCTTGCCGTTCACATCTTGAGGTAGGGCGTTTGATTTTCAATTGTTCCTTATCATGATTGCGGGTCGCTTTCGCATCGATTTTTGTAACGTGCGTGGGATGAGGGCAAATTTTTTCTCTGCCTATGCTCACATTTGTGTCCATAGGCCGGATGTTTTCGCCTTATGTGAAACCCAGGTATCAGGGTATGCTGATCCACAGGATTTTCATATCCCTGGGTATCACCTACTATCCCTTTTTAATTTTCATCGGGGTCTTGCTATGTACATTCGCAATGAAGTTGTGTACCAGTGCCAGCAATCAATTGGTATGTATGATACAGAATTTAACTGTCTTTGGGTTAAGTTCAAAATCACTTCGGGTTTCTTTATAGAAGTCCAAACACGGAATGAGGGGTTACCATATGTGGCTTCGACTCTCTTTCTGACCCCATAACTAATATCCTGGAGGATTATCCGAACAGTGAAAATGTTGTTGCTGGTGATTTCAATTTTCATAATTCATCCTGGCTCCACCACTCGAGCCGCACGACTCCTGAAGGCCAATACGTTGAGTTTGTTTGCCGCGCATAATCACCTTGCTCAACTAGTGAATGAACCAACACATATATCGTGTGTTGATGGGCACCAAAATAATACACTCGACCTTTTTCTTACTGCACAACCTAATAAGTATGAAGTTAAGGTTTTGCCACCCCTTGGTAATTCAGATCATTGTACCGTCCCTCTTTTCCGTTCTCTGGACTTCGTGAGGTTTCACCTACGGCTACGAAACGCTCTGTTTTTAAGTACGGGAAAGCACGTTGGGATGAATTCAACAATTTTTTCCGGCACTTTAATTGAAAACTTTGTTTCCTTGACTCAAATGTCGATGCCGCAGCAGAGATGGTAGTGAATATAATTAAAACTGGGGTGAATACTTTTATTCCATCCAAAAAGATATCGATCAAATCAAGAGATAAATCTTGGTTTAATCAGACTTGCAGACTAGCAGTCAGATCCAGAGAGGAAGCATTCAGTAATTGGCGTAACGACAATTGTGCGCATACTGATTTGCTACGCAAGCAGGCGAGATCCTCGTGTGCCGCAGTACTGAGACGCGAAAAAGCTTTATACGAGCAGCGTCTTCATACTAAAGTTCATTCTTTCTCTCGGGGGTGGGGGGGGGGGGGGTGTGTAAGAGCTTTAGGTCATTTGTTAAAAGTTTGCGGAATAATGCTAGTTCGGTTCCAACTCTTATATTGAATGACAAAATATTTACTGGCCCGATTGAGAAGGCGAACCTTTTATCTGGATTGTTTGTAAGTAACTCTCACCTGCTGGCGAGCACTCAACCACTACCCGAGCTTGAAAGAGTATCAGTGAATATGCCTGGTATATTCTTTCGAGCCAGAGTGGTTAAGAGGGTTCTTGCGGATCTCAACTTGAACAAATCTTCTGGGCCGGATGGTATACCAGCACTGGTCTTGAAACAGTGCTCTTCGACGCTGGCCCGTCAGTTAGCTAAGCTTTTCTGTTTGTCGTATCGTGCCGGTATTTTTCCTTCATGCTGGAAGCTTGCTAATGTCACGCCAATCCCTAAAAAGGGTGAGGCTAATAACCCTGAAAACTACCGCCCAATAGCTGTTTGTTCTGCTCTTTCGAAAGTGATGGAGAGCATGATTAATCAACACCTTGTGAGGTATTTGGAGTCCAACGGTTTGCTAAATGATCGTCAGTACGGTTTCCGTAAAGGGCGCTCTACTGGCGACCTTTTGGCGTTACTCTCCGATTTATATCGAGCTTTCTCAAACATCGCACTATTAGAGTGGTTATAGATAGCGTCTTTTCCGACGAGTTCAGGATAAATTCAGGGGTACCACAGGGCTCTGTTCTTTCTCCTACTCTTTTTCTTATTTTTCTTAATGATCTCCTATCCATTACTTCGAATCCTATTTACTCTTTTGCGGATGACAGCAACATTTGTCATTCATATTCATTTGATCGAAGACCGAGACTTTTGGAGATTGGGGCAAGGAGGTAGAACATGAATGATGCACTCACGAGTGACCTGATAACAATCTCCGAGTGGGGCCGCGCGAACACGGTCGATTTTAATGCACGCAAGACCCATTGTTGTTTTTTGACACACCGGCGTGATGCTGGTGCTGGTGTTCTGTCCTCTGTACCTATGGGTAATGTAAATATTGAGGAGGCGGATGTTCTTGATGTTCTGGGCATGAGAATTAGTTGTGATGCTCGTTGGAACGATCAGATTTTTCGAGTGTCAAAGGAGGCATTCAAGTGCCTTTTTTTTTTTAAACGGTGCAGAAAAAACTTCACTCCATCCGACCTTCTTACTATTTACAGGACCTTTATCCGACCTCGTATGGAGTACAACTGTCATGTATGGGCCGGTGCTTCAAAGTCTATTTTGAAGCTCCTCGACCGCGTACAGGAGAGGTCGAAGGTGCTTATTAATGACAGTAGGGAATCCAACTCTATTGATTCGTTGGAGCATCGTCGCAATGTGGCGTGTGTTTCATTGTTCTATCGGTACTATAATGGGAGGTGTCCTCGAGAGATAGGGGGCTTGGTTCCCGATAATCACATATTTTTACGTTGTACTCGTACTTCACGCAGAGCACGTCCTTTTGTGGTTGATTGTCCAGTGAACCGCACAATGCATTACAAAAAAAATTCATTTTTCGCCCGCACTGCTCGCTTGTGGAATGATCTTCCTGCGGAAGTTTTTCCTGTCAGTTACGATATTGGTAAGTTTAAATCAAATGTCCACAAACACTACTCCCTCCCTCTTTCCACCTTCCTATAACCTATTTTCCTAAGCCTGCACAATGCACTGCATGAGTAGTGGCCATCCCCTGAGTGCTGGTTATACAAAAAAAAAAAAAAAATTAGATTATTTGGACATTTTAAAACAGAATGTGGAGCAAAGAGCCAATAAGTTAAATATATTGGACACATTTGTTGCTACCAGGACTCCGATCCGCAGCATGTTAGGAAGCTGTAGCTTATACATATTGTTCCGAAAATTTAAAATATCTAGATACTGCTTTTACATGGTTTAACATTAAAATTATAAACAAAAGCTACAAAAACAAAACAATGCAGTAAACAAACTTGTTTAAAAATTATCGTACTGCTTAATATAGTAACAGACACCAGCACAAAAAATTATAAACAAGTAAACAAAAACATACCAACAACACTACAATCATAAACATAAAAAAACGACATTTACATTTATAGAGACTTCGAGAAGCTAAGGTCATGAACATTCATCAGACTGTTTATGTCGCCATATAAAAGGCAAGGCAAAGTAGGCGACTGAGTTAGGCCTGGTTCACCCACAGGTTTCTCAAACATTTTTGGTTCGGACAAAATTTTTTCATATGGTGTTTGACGTTTCTCTCAGACAGCGAGAGAAATTATTTTGTGCGAACAACTCTCAGTGTGAATTAAATTAATTTTAAATTTGGTCCGAACCAAGACGAATTCATAGAAGGTGGGATTAGTATTACAATAAGTACAACAATATAAAATCCACATGGATTTTTGTTGTTGAGATATGATCATCTTGTCAAAAACAACTGACTAAAGAATGACGATGTGAAGAAAAATGTAAATGGTTTTAAAAGAAAAAGAAGAAAAATATACAAACTTCTGACACAATAAGAAAAAACGAAATTGATGATCAAAACAAAATACATACACAAAAAACAAAAACAATTTTTTTGACATTGTTATTTCCATCAGCTGGTAAAACACTCCCACCTTCTATGAATTCGCCTTGGTCCGAACCATTTTAGAAAAGGTTGCCACACCATATGAAATTTATACAAGAGACATGCCATATTGTTTGACATTTGTATTAAAAATTCAGTATGGTAAACTAAAAAATTTAAACAAAACGCAAATAATTAAAAAAAAATATATTGGCGGCAAAATTAAAAATATTTGAGAAAAAGTTGAAATTGAAAAATATTACATTAGGTAAGTTGTAATATTAAAACAATTTACTCTACAATTTCTACATTTTCTTTGTCCTTTAGATACAAATTTAAGTTGGAGCTCATGTCCTGCAGTTAATTTCAGAAATAAAAAGCCAGGAAGGGAACGTTTATGTGATTTGACAACAGCTCTTATAAGAACAATCATATCAAACAAAATGTTTGATCGGAAGTAGCAGAATCAGTTGGAATTAGCAGTAAGTTCATTTATTTTTATAAAATCTTATCTTAGTTTGAGAAATTTATATCTCTGGTTGGCCGCCCGAAAAATTTTATAACATATTAATATAAGTAGTATTAACGCGAAATCTATTGCTTGTCACCCAGAGGTTTATATTTTATATTGAATATTCTGTTACGTTTTTCGTAATTAATAAAGAGGAACAAAAACTCCTTTTTTACCAAAGGAAATGAATGTCAAACGCACTGGAAAAGCTTGCGGCAATAAATAAAATCAAGGGAAAAAGTGGCAGTGAACGTTTTGAAATAAAAGGATTAAGCTGCTGCTAACCGGGATGGATTATTTCCTTAATTTCAACGAAGACAAAGAGTAAGTATATTGAATATGAAGTGAAGATACCCAGCTTAATTATTCTCCTTCTAGGCCAACTACGACAAACTACAGTAGCCCAAATACTGAGAGTTTCCAAAATCTATTCGAGGAAATGGCCTGCGATCCAGATGTAACTGAATCGTCGTTTGTTTTTGTGAGCCAACAGCTGGAAATTATTCAAGTTCGACTTCCCTATCCAAAAAGTGTTTCAACCAAAAAAAAAGATAACGTTAGATGAGGCTGAAGATGAATTTTATATTCATTAAATCTTTAAATAGCCTTACAGCAGCTGTTCTTGAAGCTTCCACTTCAAAGCGGGACCCATTTTTTTCAGCACTGGAAGATGAGTTGGCGAAGGCACTATCTTCCTCTTTCTTTAGATTTTTATAGAACGAACTATGGATGTAATTTTCTTTTCGTAGATTATGTTATGATTTTAACTTATATTATGATTTCTTGATTTTAATTGTAGTGCTTGTAATATAAAACTTAGCTTATATGCTGGCATTAGTTTGTAAATTATTATATAAAAATGTATTTTCGTTCTTGTCATAGGTAGTTCCTGTTTATTGTTACTTTATTCAGCTTGTGATTAAGATCTGTAGCTGGTTTATGTTCTCGTTCCTGAAAATCGCAAAAGTGCATTAAAATTAAAATTAATGTCTTTGGTCATTGAAAACCAAGATTAAATTGTGTTTATTTAAAATATTTATGTATAAATTGTTAATATTTAATTTATACATATATTTTTTTGGTAAAACCAGCACTCAGGGGATGGCCCCTACTCATGCAGTGCATTGTGCTTGTTTAGGAAAATAGGTTATAGGAAGGTGGAAAGAAAGAATAGTGTTTGTGGACATTTGATTTAAATTCAAGATGCGAACGCCAAGGAAACTAGTTGCTGCTATGTGACTTTATAATGGCCAGTGCTATACCTTCACCATTAGACAGTCTACAGCAATCGTCCCCAAGAAGCCCGCATCTTAAGGTTATTTGAGTGCAAATATTTAAATTTTTGCGGTTAAGTGTATGTAATAGGTTATTTTAATAAATATTTCATTTGATGGTGTCGTTGTTTAAAAACTTGTTATTGTTTTTGGTTTTGTTTTATTTTGATTTTGTTTTAATTTTGTTTTCTTTTTAATTTTTGCATTTTAGTATTTTTATGTTATTGTTTGTGGATTATTTTAAATTGTTCTGGTTTTCATAAAAATAAAATGTAATAGGTATGTATGTTGTAATAGGTTATTTTTAATAAATATTTCGTTTGGTGGTGTTGTTGTTTAAAAACAAAAATAGACGGACGACACAAAATAGACGGACAGTGCGATTACATCTGCACACGACGGATGACAAAACACTACTCCCAATATATGATATTATCGTGAACTCGTCTAATACATTTGGGTAAAGTAGTCTGTGTAAATCTTTCTTACAGTAATGGCGCCGTTGGATGCACGGTTTGAACCTGTTCGATGAATTGATCGCAGTCCCTGATTATCTTCCTCTCGCCACTGTCCTAAAATGACAACCCCTTCACTGGTTTCTCTGTCGAGAAGTTCGGCTTGTATGTATTTTGAAGAAGTTATGCAAGCATACCGTTGCTTTAGCAATATTAATCGTCGTCTCTTGACTGGCAATTATAGGCTTCCTGTATATACGAATACGACTTGCTAATATGCCAAATAAATTTTCCACCACATGCCTGGCTTTAGATAGCCTTCCATTAAAATTGTATTGCTCAGGTGGTAAGTTTCCGATGTTGCGTCCAGGATAGGGTCGCATCAAGTTCGGTCTCAGCGGAAAAACTTCGTCACCCACGATAACAAACGGTGCCACTTCATTTATACCGGGTAAATTTTTTGGAGGGGGAAGTTGCAAGTCGTCTGTATTATCTAAAATTGCTTTACCAAATCCAGAATTCCTAAAAACTCCTCCATCACTGTTGTGGCCTAGTGCTCCAATGTCGACAAGTATAAATTTGTAGTCTGCATCAGCTACCGCCATTAGAATAATACTATGCGAGTGCTTGTAATTAACTGTGAGAGAATTGTGATTTGGAAATGCCTTTATTGAAATAAATATATTGAAATTATTATAAAAATATGTTATAAAACAATAATGAACATTTTAGTACCTGTATAACAACATGTTTGCCATACATGGCTCCCAAGCAGTTGGGGAAACTCCAGCGATTGCCAAAACTTAAGGCAATGTCTTCCCATATTGCTCTTGCATTTTCTTCCATATTAAATTGGTTGTTTTCCTTATAATACTAATGGTAGTTGACTTACCAATTCTAAAGCCATAATGTCCGACAGATTTCATGGAATCGCCACTAGCTAAATACCTAACGATACGAAATTAAATATAATTTTTTTAATCATTTAGATTATTACTTACCTTAAAGTTAAGGAAAGCCTCTCTGACGGAGTAATCTATTCCTCTTTGCGAACAGGCATATCTTTTAGGTAAGGCCCCAATATTTGCAGAAGTTCATCGAAAGTCCCGGTGTCCATGCGATGAAAGTTTATAAATGAATCTACGTCATTTAAACGCATTTCGGAAACTAGTGAGTGAAAATACTCTTTAGCTTCACTTTGTTTCAAAAGTGGTCTTACAGCCGTCCTCTTGTTTATCTTTGATTTTCGTTTTTCATAAATATATTTTGCAAGTAATTTTACTTTGATCACTTGAATGGCGAATAAGAGTAGTAAATGATTTATATCCATTTTATCGATCGCAGAACAAGATGTTTTTATTCTTACCATATAATTCACCACAAATACTGTTTATTTTTTGTTATAAATATAATTTTTTTTATTTCTTTATTTTGACACAAATATAATTAACTTTCTTAAGTTTATGCACATATGTATTTACGTCAGTTTCAATTAAATTTGTCAGTTCTGTTTTTACGAACAAAGTTTATGAAATGGGTGAATCATGTTGCAGAAAACTCTCAGTAAACAAGTAATTTCTCCGAACCAAAAATGTTTCATAAACTTGTGGGTGAACCCGGCCTTTAGTGAAGTTCAGTCAGTCTTGTGTGAAGAGAGTAATCGTGGTTTCATGATCTCCGTTACAAAGATCTTTCGATCTTTACTAACAATCTAGTAATTGTTATTGTTTATGCAAAGGGTGTAAACATGGAATAACAAACAAAGGCAATTGTTGTTGTTTACATAAAGTTGTGAACAGTGGCACCCAGAAGTCTGAGAATAATAAATAATTTTAATTAAAACTAAATACAAATTTATTTTTAGTTTTATTTGCAATCTACGAGCTCATATTTTAAACGTTTTAAAAGAACGTAAGAATATTCATGTTTGGGAAAAATGTGTCCGTAAGCTATATAAATCCAGTATCAGCACAGTGCAATGATTAGGTGAGAATGAAACAACATAACCCCGGAATTTTATGTCAATTCCGTACAGTCGATGCCTCGGCATTTGGAAGCAGTAATAAAGGCAAAGGGTTTCAATTCCAAGTGCCTTTTACTTGGCCGTCCAGTTTTGCGTTTGAAATGAAATTGATTAATATTGTACTCCATTTTTGTTTTAAAATCAAATTTAAATAAAAAGCTTTTTTAATTCATATAAGTATATAAAAATGAATGTTTGTTTGTATGCCCTTCATAGAATCGTAAACTATACATTTGATCATGTTATGATCTTTAGCAAAGTTATTGCGCTAGTTGTTATGACCAATTTGCGACAGGTGGCACCACTGCAAATTACTCAAAATGAATTAAATCGTAATCTGTGTATTTGATCATACTATAAAGTTGTTGCGCATGATTCGGCGGAGGTTTCTAAGTTGTCGCGATTAATTTCCGATAGATGACGCCACTGAAAATTAATCAAAATGAATTGAATCGTAAACTAAGCATTAGATCATGTGTTGATCGGAGAAATACCAGACATTTTAGGATTTATCATTTATGATTTGTAACTCATTCCAGTAAAATGTCAATTACAATTGTGAAACCTTTTAATACTGGAAAATTTTTAAAAATGCTGTTGTTTGTATCTCAGACATTTAAAGACATTTCATTTTTAAAAATATATTATATAAATATTTACTGGTCTAAAACTAAATCAAAATATATACAGTGGTGGACATGAGGTTAGCACACTTGCTACTGCCTATCTTTAAAAGCAAATATTTCCTGTATTTCTTTATTTGTTTTTCATATTTCTTTTATACACGTGTAACATGTCTTACTAAAGTCACGTCACAATATACTCATTGTCATTCCTACATATATCTTTGCTGTTTTTCTGTTCAGAATAGAATAACCGCCAAAAAACACTGGACAGTATTTTAGCTCAAAATAAAAAAATTTATTCACATTTAAAAAAAGTAACAAAACAAAAAACTTATTTCACTATAAACTTAGTACTTAGTTGGGTATCCATTATTTTTTATTACAGCTGCTAATCTCCTTAGCATACTTTCCACAAGACACATACAGAGCTCCACTGAAATAGCATACCAAGCTTTTTCTATTTCTGTCCATAAATCGACCAAATATCGGCTGAGTATGTTCGATAGACAATAAAATTATGCATTTTATACTGAATTTTCACGACTTTAAGTTGAGGTTTGTAGATTTGAGACGATGTCAAAGTCAGAAAATTGAAGAAAATTAAATGCGTTTTTGTTTTTTTTTTTTGAAATTTTAATAGGTTTATATGATATTTTTTTGTGGCTAAACGAATAGAGGTTTTATATTGATTTTTTATTTGAAAGGTATGAGCAACTGCTACTTTCAGTTTTTATATATATATATATATATATATATCTCATATATTAATGTTAAAATTTTTCGTTCAAAATTTAAAAATAATATAAATTTAACATTTTTTTACCCTCCCTAAAAAAAAGATAAGGATTTTAAAGGTGAAAGTAGTTTTTAGTAGTTTAATGTTATATACCACAAGAAAATACGAACTCTGTACATTCAGGAACAAAAAAAAAGTTTGCGCAAATTTGCGCAATTATTTTAGGCGATTTTTTGAAAATATTACTTTTATTTTGAAAAATTAAAAAAATTTAGACGCAGTGTAATAAGGCCATAGGCAATAAAGCCAAATGGCCGCATTTCTCAATAGAATGAGAAATAAAACTATATGGATTCAGTAGAAGCGATGCCAATCGAGATGTCCTGAATAGGTTACTTTTAAGCAGTGACCCTTTTATAAGCACAAAAAGTGCACAAAAATCGCGAAGGAATAGAAAAGCATTTTCATCAGATACTATTAAATTATTCCTTCCTGACATTGATGATGAAAATGATAACGATTTTAACGATTGTAGTTAGTATTTTAAGTATATTTAAGTTAAGTATTAAATAATGTAAAATAAATATTATGAATAAATATTAATTATCATAGAATTTTAAAAACTTAATTACATATGTATATCGACTATTATAACAATATGAGATGTATGTCTGATTTTCTTAATGGACCGTATGTGATACCTAGGGGCACGTATGATCCGATCATAATAAAATCAGGTAAAATGATTCACATTCATATTAAACATGTTCATGTCGAATTTCAATTTAATAAAATTTTTAAGCCAATTATAATTGCTAAACATATTTTCTTAAGGGGTCCTATTTTGGACCCCGGGGCAATTATGGACCGACCATAACAAAATTTGGTAATATGGTTTAGATTTACCAAATACACGTTCATACCGAATTTCATCACGATACCGATGTTTTTAAGCCATTTATAAGCGCAATCGTGAATTTCTAAAGGGGACTTTATATGGGGACTAGGGTCAAATGTGACCTGATTTTCACCATGATTTCTTAGTACACAGAACTGATCCATGCTAAATTTTGTCATAATTGTTGCATAATTACCATAGTTACGTGTAAATAAATGCAATTTCGAGGGGAGTTTGTATGGGGGCTAGGCGAAATCACGGACCGATTTGAACCAAAACCAGTTGGGTTTATCTTGGGCCTAATTATCACTAACGCTATCAAAAAACTCAAGCCATTAACTCTTAAAACACTTCTATTAATTTTGGCCACGTTTTCAGGGTAAAAGCCACATAGTGCGCTGATTGAAATCTTGCCGCATTCCATTATGACAGTAATTCAAAATTAATTGGATATTTGTGTAATGTCTTTCCTTCAAATTTATTTTAGTTGGTGGCGCAGCAACAGGGTACAGCTAGTTATCTATATATCTGCATCAAAAAAATTTTTTTTTTTAAATATTTGCATTGAAATGAGAAAATCGGCATTTGAATAATCTCAGACAATTATACTTTTGAGCAACTGTATATATGTATATAAGCATAATCGGTAGTAATTTCTAACTTTAGAGGAGACGGAAGAATTTTTTTCAATATTTTTTTCTTTTTTAAATGTTGAAAATTTAGGAAAAGTAATCCATATATTTTAATCCAAATTAAATATCATAAAATTCCTGAATCACAATCAAAAAGAGAATGCATTGATAAGATCAAATTATATATAATTTGGTCATCGAACTATGCGTTTGGCATGGAACAAATTAAAGTCTTATAGTTATTATGCTGTAATCTACGATAAAAAAAATTAACCTTGTTTATCAAAAAAATTTTTTTTGTTGGAATGCAAAGAATACCCGTTTAAGCGAACAATTTTTTTATTATTATTTATTTTTCAACTTTCAATGAATTTAACACCAGTTTGACAAAAAGAAAATTAGAAATGTTGGAAAAATTGAAAATAAAACATAATCGAGTTAGCCATGTGAAAATATCAACTCAACAGGGATTTTAGCATCACTAACATTTTATTTATTTATTTATTTATTTTATTTGCCTATGGAAATATTCCTTACAAGCAATTTATTATAGTTACAATTGTAAATTTAAATTTATATCAATTTTAAAAACTATGAATTTAAATATATAATTACATTATATTTTATAACATTATTTGATGACGAAAAATCTATTAGCATATACAATTTATTAAATTCTTTACACATTCTCCTTATTGGATCAGCACCAGCGTAGTTGGATCTAAAAAATTTTATTGATAATGGGGAAAAATGACGTGACGGACGTTGAGGAACATTAAACGTGATATTATGGATTAAAAAACTGGAGCCTATATCACCAGTAATTACATTGAATATGAATCAGATATTTAACATAGTTCTGCGGCTTTTAAGTGTTGGAAGTTTAATTTAAATCACAATGGGCGTTTAAAATTGTTTTGACATTTTCGTTTGTTTTAGGGACAAATACTTTTAAAAAAATTTATTGAATATTTTTATATATAACGCGAGGAATTGGGGTTTGTTTATGACAGAATAAAATTTGTTGATTTGTTTAACAAAAATAAAAAAGTAAAAAGTATAGTATATATAGTATATATATAAGCCCAAATATACACAAATCCATTAAAAAAATTTGAACCATCAAGGAAGATCGTTATATCACCGTTACTGTTGACAGCTTCAGCAATTCATTCTTCCCGTGTGGGTATGCCTAAAAAACATATACTTTTTGCAGTAATATTGAGTGCTCCAATCAATATTACCAATCGCTCAAGTCTTTTTATTTCTCTCGAACACAAGTCACATTGCAAGAGTACTGAATCGTCAGAGTTAAATATAAATAACAAGGCACTTACGCCCTATGCTGTACGCGAAGAAAATTTTTAACATAGAGCTAAGCTACTCGTCCTTACATGTACATATACATATATCGTTAGTCTCATTCGCAAATGTGTTAAGTCCCTTTTTTCAAATTATATAGGAGGCACAAAAAACATTGCGGCTTCTTCAGTTTTTAAAATTTGTAAGCTTTTTAAACGAAATTATTTTTACAAAATAGCTCTCTTTAAATGACCTAGATCAAAAATTAAGAATAATTAATAATTAATATTATGGAGTTAGCACGTGCTGTTAATATTTTTCTTAGTTTCGTGGACTTAGCGTTTTTGCAAACCACAAAATTACAACAACTTTAAACTACATACTGACACTTTTTGTGTGTTAAAATATGTATTTTGTATAGTGCTACCGTTTTACATTAAAATCTCAATTTTGGAAAAAAGTGGACTTAGCGTCTTTGCGAATTATACTAACGATATGTAACCGTTATTCCATTTTCGATCGAGTAAAAGTTGTGCAAATAGCAAGGAGATTAGATGAGGTGAAGTATTTCTCGCACTACCTTAAAAAATAATACACTGGCATGCTTCTTTTGATATTTGAAAAATGTGAGAATTCCAGTGAATATCACATTGAAATTTCATGCCCAGAATATCAGAATATGACAACCCGATATTGTCAATGGGAAACATTCAATCATTTGCGAGTAAATAGTGACACTATTCGCTCGGCCACATTTAAAGATCGCTTGTAGATCGCAAGCAAATGCATTATTCATATTAAGTCTTAGCAAAGAGCGTGGTCTTCGCTGAACTGGACATTAAAGGTAAATATTACTGTCCTCCAAAGCGCAGTAGATCGAATTAGAAGTTAAAGAGTGAATATCGTTAAAAATAAAAATGAACAAAGAGCGATAAATCAGAGCATTATAATTGTATTCCTAGAATTCAGCCTGAGCTCATGCGAAGGAATTCCACCTATACCGAATAAAATACGAGGACTGGTGACGCCGAAAATTTGCCGCACACTTCCGGGAGTCTTTTAAGATGAATCTGGCAGTAAATGAGGACAAAACGTGTAAGATCTTATCTTATTTTGAATTTTTAATTTCGCTTTGATTGAGTTGTTTGACTTGGGGCTCAAACCGTGGCCTCATGTCTAATAAGCCACTATCTACCAGACTACGGCCAACACTTGCCATATTCACCTTACTTAATTAATAAAAATCTAATCCAGAGCTTAACAATTCACAACATGCCATTATGTGTTTCCAATAATCCACGCTTGACATGACCTCTGCTCAGTTAATTCTAAATAGAACTTTGGATCAGTAAAGGCCGCTGCGGATCAATGTCTCACCAGTATATCATCTACTTTGTTGACTGCGATCGCAGAGTGATCCGCATTTATATCGAATACAAAACCAGTACTCTCAGTAAATATCAGCTTTAAACACATTCGGTCATGCAATCAAACTCTCTGAGTCTTAGGCTTGACGTGAGTTTAACAGCTGATAACAGCCGTTATGTTGAAGCTACTTCTGTAGTCTGTTCGTCTGTTTTAACAAATCCACATGGATGCAACGATGTGTGTTACCTAAATGGGCACTGAAAGAGTTGCCTCTTATTTTTAGTTCTTGTCATCAACAGACAAAAATTATCGAATTTGGGGCGATACTAATCCACATGAGATAAAAAAGTGTCTAATTCGTCCCGAAAAATAAATTGTTTGATGGGCTTTTTCAGCTGACGGCGTCATCGGTCCATATTACTTTTAAAATGATGACGGCCAAAACATCACTTTTAAGAGCAAGGAGTATAGGCCGATGGCTACCAACTTCTTTTTTTCGAGAATTTGATAATCCAGACACCAAAGATATGTAGTTTCTACAGGACAGTCACACAGCTTATGCCGCGCTACATCTTCAGCATAGGATAGTAGTATCTTAACAAAACAAAAGCGTTATAGACTCTGAGTACTTGCGAAGGAGGCAACACTGTCGAAGAATTTCGACTTCGCTCGCAATTTAGCTCCGCACTATCACTGTAATAGCACGGCGACTTCTTTGCGATTGTTACTTTTGCAAATTAGGTTAGTAATAACAAGAAGTAAGATATTATGTTATTAAATTATTAAGAAATACCTGTGATGATACTACATAAAATGCTGAATAGCCAAAGTAAATAAAAGCGCCAATTAGTAAAAGAAACTTAAAAATAAATGATAAGATATTTAAAGAAAAATGGTAATTTATGCAAATATCTACAAATACTCTAACATTATTTATATTTATTTATTTATTTATTTATTTTTTATATATTTATATTTATTCATTAGCTAGCAAATAATAGCAATACCAAGAATTTTAAGTATAATTTACCATTCGCCATTGCAGACGATTTTTAAAGATTCGAATATAACTTCTAATATTACCCTAGGAGGAACAAAGGAATGGCTCCTACTCATGCAGTGCATTGTGTTGGAACTGGAAGAATATGTTATGGGCAGGAGGAAAGAGGGAGTTGAGTTTGTGAACCCTAGATTATAAACCTTTTATACCATAATAACAGGAAAGACCTCTGCAGGAAGGGAGTTCCACATACAAATAGTCCGACTAAAAACAAATTTTGTCTGTAATGCAGTGTGCGATCAACCCCGTAGTCAAGTAGGTAGTGTGTTGGCTTTTTAGACGTAAGGCCTCGGTTCAAACCCCAGGTCAGACGCCAAAACGAAAATATGAAAAAATATTTCTTATGCGACTTCCTCTCAGCAGATTTCTGCCACAAACTCTGAGAGTAAATAAAATTGCCATGAAGAGTTTCTTAAAGATCTGTTCTTCGGAATTGACTTCAAACTGTAGGCCTCCCACCTCATGTATAAAATTAACACACACAAATTGAGCGGTGTGAGAAGCTAAGCCGTAATCCTGACTGAAGGGTTATAATGGATATGGTTATTATGGTATGAAGGTTATATAATGTATATATGTACATATGCATTTCGGTCGAGAAATATCCGTTGTGGTAGCGACAGGACAGTGAATCACAAGTCACACTGCATCGATGCTCTAATGAATCAATGGAGTTGGATATCCTACCGTCATTAACGAGGACCTTCGCCCTCTCCTGTACCCGGTCAAGAAGTCTCAAAGTACGCGTTAAGGCACCGGCCCATACAAGAGAGTTGTATTCCATTTTCGGTCGGATATAAGTATTGTGAATAGGAAGAAGCTCAGATGAAGTGAAATATTTCTTGCACCGTCATAAGAAGCCAAGGCACTAAAAAATGTGTCACTCTGAATTTTCATGCCAATACCGTCAAGATCTTCTGACGCCATAATATTTTCACCACCCATAGAAATAGATGATTAAATATTATTACCGCGCTTATATATCAATAAACAGCACTGGGATCGATTGTTTAAATCTTAAACAATTTTTCCCAAAAAGTTATAAAAAGCTTCCCGACTTTTGGAAGAAATATCAGAAATGAAAATAAGAGATGGTAGCTTTTCCAGCCTTGGCTAAATTTATTAAGAAATATTAGTGTTCTCACATTCTTCACTAATGTAGAGAGAGTATTAAACCAAGTTAATTTAAATTAATCTAAATTCCTTAAAACTTAATTTCTTAAAACTTAAACTATACTCCTTAGAAGCAATATTGTATAAATAGATTATTTAAAACTTAGCAATTGTAACCGCTTCGACTTTAATATTGTACGTGATTTGATTACAATTTTTAATTCTAATACATACATATATTTAAACTAACGAGTGATTTTTTAGTTATTATCTTTTTGGCAACACTGGTTTAAACAGCTCACGCACGTTTCGAGTTTTGTTTCGCTGTCAAACATCTTCAGTTTGGTCTATAATTTAACCATGAATCGTCTTACAAACGTACAACGCTTGCAAATCATTGAATTTTATTATCTAAATGCGTGCTCTGTTAAGAAAGTTCTTCCATTTTATGGTCACTTTAATCGACCCACTGAAACGGCTATTCGGGCTATTGTGACTAAATTTCGCACCAAATTTATATTGTTGGACATTAAACCACCAACACGCTTACGTAGAGTGCGAACTGAAGAAAATATCGCAGCTGTATCGGCCAGTGTTAATGATGACTATCAATCATCGATTCGTCGCCGTTCGCAGTAATTGGGCCTGTGTTACTCAACAACGTGGAAAATTGTGCGGAAGGATTTAGGTGTGAAGCCTTTCAAAATAAAGCTGGTGCAAGAATTAAAGCCGAACGACCTACCGCAACGCAGAATTTTTGGTGAATGGGCTCTTGGAAAATTGGCCGAAGATCCACTTCTTTATCGAAAAATTGTGTTCAGCGACGAAGCTCATTTTTGGCTCAACGGGTACGTAAATAAGCAGAATTGTCGATTTTGGAGTGAAGATCAGCCAGAAGCATTGCAAAAGCTACCAATGCATCCAAAAAAAGTCACAGTTTGGTGCGGTTTATGGGCTGGTGGCATCATTGGACCTTGAACATTGGACATTGAATGGTGAGCACTACCGTGAGATGATATCCAACTTTTTTTTTCCAAAATGCAAGAGCTTGACTTGCATGACATGTGGTTTCAACAAGACGGTGCCACATGCCACACAGCACGCGTAACAATGGACTTATTGAGAGGCGAGTTCGGTGAACATTTTATTTCACGTTCGGGACCGGTCAATTGGCCGCCTAGATCGTGCGATTTAACACCTTTAGACTATTTTTTGTGGGGCTATGTTAAATCTCATGTCTATACAGACAAGCCCGCTTCAATTGACGCATTGGAAGACAATATTGAAGCATTTATTCGTGAGATACCGGCCGAAATGTTGGAGAGAATAAAAAATTGGACTAAGCTGATGGACCATTTGAGGCGCTGTCGCGGTCAACATTTGCATGAAATAATCTTCAAACATAAAATTATATGGACCGTACTATCGATTCAAATAAAGATTTCATGCATTTTTCTGAATTTTAAGTGTTTTTTTTTTAAATTTTCCTATAGCTCTTAAAAAATCACCCATTATATTCCTACATACATATATGTTTTTAACATAAAAATACTATATATTATATAAAACACTTCGTTTATTAAGTTTATTTTTATAATTAAAGCGTTAAAAAGACTTGTTGTTGCAGCTATGCTTGACCCTCACTTCGTGCCAATATACCTGGTATTATTAACTTAAATATTTATTTGTCTGTTGCTTTCCACTTTATAAAACTTTTGGTTTTCCAGAAAACCTACAAAAAAACTTCTTTAAGATATTTCGTTTATGTTCTATAAACTAAAAGTGTGATGCAAGTAGAAAAAGTATTAGACTCGATACTTAATATGCTTAGCGAAACTTTACACAATACTAAGCAAATTATATTTTGTAAATGGTCTTAGGTTTTCTCTATTCTTTAAGGAAAAAGCGGAAAATGGAAAAGTTGAGTGTATACTGTTAGAAATGTGAAATTATCGTGAACTGAATTAAGTAAAGTCAAGATTGTTAGCCAAAGTTTTGTTTTAAACATTAACAGCGAAAAAGAAACGCAAGAAAAGTCCACTCTGTTGTAAAAACGTAGTCTTTTTAAACTGTTTTGTATTTGAAATACGTTCGGTGAATTTTAAATACATGAATTTCATTTCAAGGTCTTTAGCTGCATAAATGCGGATTTAGTTCTCCTAAACTTTTTGGAGGCTATATTGCTTAAACAAGTGTACCTGAAGCAATTGGTAGGATTTAATCTACAAATTGTTGGTGAATGATATTTGAATATTAAAAAGTATGGTAACAGAAGAACACAATAGCAATTTCTATTGGGTTTAATAAGTTACTAAGTGTTAGTGTAAATGCTGTAAAATAACATGAAATAAAATGGTTTACATGATTACTTACGACAATTATGCAAAGAATTTTTTAACATTTTTAATAGGTGATGATATTCTGACTATTTAAGAATTTGTACTCGTATATCGGGTCCTACAATTGGGACATTCGAACTTTGACACCAATATCCAGGGACTTCGAAGGCATCCCGAAAAAATCACCGTTCCGATATGGATTTTGGACTGGTAGCGTCAGCGGTTCATATTTTTTTATGAAAGACTATAGGTCGATGGTTATTTTGGTCCGAATTGAACTGGTATCGTCTTCGGTTCATATTTTTTATAAGAGACAATAGGTCGATGATTATTTTGGCCCGAACTGGATAATCGGAGCACATAGCACATTCCCTATTGGATATTCTGCAAGAGCGACCTGAGTGCATGGTAATGTGTTGTGAACTGGTCACCGAAATCATTAAATGTGGCCCCGTTAGACCTTTTCATATGGAGAAATTATATGGACTATTATAGTTACCTATTGGGCAATTATCTGGACAGATAGAACCAATTTAAAAAAAGTTCGAATGCAGTAAGACAAGATATATATAGCTAGTAGACTCTAAAATTTTGGGAAGTGATTTGCAATGAGACTTAGTAATCTGGAAGCTACATACTCTCTTAAAGGACGGACTATGTGGTTAACGGATGGGTCAAGTACATATATTGGAACAGAAGCAAGAGTTTTTAGTTCCAAAATGAAATATTCTGAACCCTTGGGGAAACTCACCTGTATCTTTCATGGGGAAGTCTACATCTACTCTAAGATTTTGGAAAGTGCTTTGTAAGGAGAGCTTACTGGAAGCTACATACTCTCTTAAAGGATGGGCCAAATACGCACGGGTATCTTTCATGGGGAAGTCTACATCATTGAATTTGGATAGGAGATACCTGTTTATTATACCTGGCAATACATGTACGGCATACAGTGATACCGCCATTCGAGTACTCGACTTTTATGAGGTTAATTCGAATATAATATGCGACTATATGCTTTTTGGCCATTCAGATCAGCGCCTTTTTTGTTATTCAAAACGATTGATTAGGGATTTTTATGTAAATATGTGGGCTGTGGGTCAGTTCCTAATCTGATCACCGAAATTGAATTAAATAATTATTTTCAGAAATGAACTCCATTTCTGTATGACTGGGTAAGTGAACGAACAAAATTATTGAATTTTTGACAATACAAATCCACATAAGCGTCAAATAGCGTCCAATGCATAGAGAAAAAGGTAAATATAACGCTTCGTGATAAATTGCCAAATGTTGTAATCGTTGTCGTCACACCGTTCCTAACATTCGTTTGCAGTTTAAAGTTAAGCATTCCTTTTAAAATCGATTGCATCTTGCGGAAAAACAGTGTTTTACGCTTGCCAACTGATAACCGTTTAATGAAGATGAAGATGAAATGAGGGGTGTCACAACAATATTTAAACCGTAAGTTCACTACCGTTAGAAAAAAAATACAATCACGTGCCAGACATAATGTAATGAAAAAAATTTCAAAACTTCCTATACATATAAGGCTTTTTTCACATGTATATATAAAAATACATATTGTTACGTTTTTACCCTTTTAAAAACGTCTAAAATATGAGATCGTAAATTGCAAGAAAAAAATTGTGTTTAGTTTTAGATAAATTCTTTATTGTTCGCACAATTCCGTTAGAAACTTGATTTAAACAACAACAATTTGCTTTATTTGTTGTTCTTCTTTACACTCTTCCGCGTACACACTAACAATTGTTCGTTAGATCTTTATAACGGAGATCTTCAAACCACGAATATTCTCTTCACACGCAACGCGATCTTCACACATGACTGACTGAATTGTTTACTAATCGCGTTGCCTGCTTTGTCTTGCCTTTTATAGTGCCGGGTAAACTGTCTGATGAATGCTCTTGAAGTAGAATGACTTTGCTTCGCGAAATCTCTATAAATGTAAACATGTTGCTTACGTTATTGTTGTTTGTGTATTTTGTTTACGTTTGTCCTTGAAGTGTTGTTGTTGACTCTTTGTTTACATGTTTATCCCTTTTTTTATACTGATGTTGTTGCTATATTTTTGTTTATTCGTTGATCATGTAAACGAGTCAATTGTTTTTGTTTTTGTAGCTTTTGTTTATTATCTTACTGTTAAACGATAACACCATTTCCATTTTCATAACAATATGTATGTAAGCATGAAAGTGCATCATATGTGTGTCAATTGCAGCAGAGAATCACATAAGAATTGTTTGTAAATGTTTGAAAATATTGCCATTTTTATTGTTTGACTTAAAGGACATAACCCAGTAAATGGCTTCACTACAGCACTCTGTCGACACCATTACGGA
Source organism: Sarcophaga subvicina (assembly GCA_936449025.2). Taxonomy (NCBI): domain Eukaryota; kingdom Metazoa; phylum Arthropoda; class Insecta; order Diptera; family Sarcophagidae; genus Sarcophaga; species Sarcophaga subvicina. Next base: position 37,259,591 of record OW388080.2, read on the forward strand.
TGGCAAATTTTCCTGCAAAAGCAATTCTCTTACACATAGCAGTGCATATATAAATTGCTCTGCATGTTTAATTATTACGATTTACTATTGCAAAACAGGTTGTTTTGATGTAATCCCAACGAACCTCTTTAATTGATGAGGTTTATCAAGACTCCCCTTCGTATAGCAGTTTCTACATTCAAAATTAGGCTTACAATAGTTTATAGGAAGTATAGATATGTAGACATATACATAATTGGTCATTACAACCCTTAAGTCACCTAGTTTCTGACACCACTTATGTTGCGTGTGTTAATTTTATACATGAGTGTTTGAACCTACAGTTTAAAGTTGACTCCGAACGACAGATTTTTTGTGAAACTTTTCATGGCAATTTTATTTGTTCTCAGAGTTTTTGGCAGAAATCTGCTGAAAGGAAGTCACCGAAGAAATATTTGTTCATATTTTGTTTTGATGTCTAACCTGGGGTTTGAACCGTGGTCTCACGTCTAATAAGCCAATACACTATCTACTAGACTATGGCGACTTCGCCGTATACAGTTGCTTATTTGATGTATTTAGATAGCAAATACTTTCACATTAATTCAATACAAAAGAAAACACAACAAAAAGGTACTCCCTTTAAGGTTAAATTTAACCTGTCAAACATTGTGAATAATATGATATCATTAAGGGCTCAAAATAAAAACACAATATCAAGGCCATCCAGTAAATGTCTTACACTAGCAGCATCATCGATCCATATTTCTTCGAGAATTACATTTGCCAGACCACCGCTTTCAGGCCAAGTATTTGTTCTAACCTGAATTGGATGAACTGTTCACCAAAGACATGTGATTTCAACAGGTCGGCGCACATAATTTATGCCAGATTGTATATTCTTCACGAGCGATTTGTGACCTTGGTCATCGTCCATGGAGGTGCTGCAAACTGACAACCTAGAACGAGCGATTTAACGCCGAAAAAAGCCAAACACAACAGTAGTTGTCAAAATCAAATTATCGAATGCAGTTGGTTAAATTCTGCCTGACGTATGTATGTACCAGAGTTAAGAAAAATTGGTTATTTCCGCTCAGTGACGAACATTTGGACGATGGTCTTTTCAATTGGTCAATTGTAGATCACACACAATTTGCTTTAATTAATTTTATAGATAAGAAGCGCCTAATGAAAAGTTCGGTGTTTAAACATTATGTTGCCGTGGTGGGCTGTTTGCAGACATTGCCTAGAAAGGAGATGAGATATCTGTCAAACATGTTTTACGTGATCGTCAGGCTTTAAAAGCCTTAGCTTATTACAATAACTTTGCGGGAAAACTTTGGCAAATTCATTACACATTTCAAACCGATTGACAACTGGTTATGTTGGCTGAAGAAAAATTTAAAAAGTTTGCGTTTTTCTAGTTCGCTTATTTAATTTATGTTTGTAGTTTTCTTTTGTAAAGAAAATGTTATTTATTCTAAACATTTATTTATTTTATTTAAAAAAAAATTGAACTTAGAAAGGAGGTTTGATCTTTTCTAGATTACCTCAATGTGTCAAGACAAGAACATTCATCAGACTGTTTATGTAAGCATATAAAGATATAAGAAAAAGTGGGCAGCGAGTAGTAAGACTTCAGTCAGTTTTTTGTGAAGACGCGTTGCGTGTGAAGAAAACAGTCATAGTTTGAAGATCTCCGTTGTAAGCAAAGAAGAATACATACATACATAATTGGCCATTACAACCCTTTAGTCAGGATTACGGCCTAGCTTCTCACACCACTCATGTTGTGTGCATTAATTTTATACGTGAGTGGCGGGACCTACAGTTTAACGTCGACTCCGAACGACAGAATTTTGAGAAACTTTTTCATGGCAGTTTATTTTACTTTCAGAGTTTTTGCCAGAAATCTGCTGAGAGGAAGTGCCGAAGAAATATTTTTTTTTTTCATATTTCATTTTTGATGTCTGACCTGGGATACGAACCCGGGCTTTACGAATAGTAAGCCAACACACTACCTACTACACCACGGCGACTTCAAAGAAGAATAGCGAACAGCAAATTTTTGTTGGATTCATCGAGGTGTAAAAGGTGGTATACAAAGGTAGTGTGAACAATAAAGAGTTTAATTGTAACTAAATGTATCTTTATTTTGTTTGCAATCAACGAACTCATATTCTAAAAGTTTTTAAAAAGTTAAAAATGTAACAATATATATCCGTTGTTTTTTACAGTATTGTTAGAAATATTCAGCCCTTTTGAATGCTACAATACAATATTCTGTACAAAAATTCATTAAAACAGATTTAATTTCGAACAATTTCATTTCTCTCAGGCGAAAAATGTAATTCCTACCAATTTTACTGTGAGTCATGTGGAAAAAAATGACGTTTTCTGTTTTGAGTCATACGGCTTGGAGCAGCAATACAATTTTGTTTGTGCTGAACAAAGGCACAAAGTTTAAGTTACGTTATGAGCATACGATGACTTGGCTTCTGCGATTAAGTTTGTAATCGTTGGCAGAAAAAGAAACTTTTATAAAAAGAAGGAAAAGTTTATTATAGGATATATGTAAACACTTTTAAATTCTAAATAAATTCTGGTTTAAGACAATGAAAATGTTTTCATTTACAAGTATTACAAATTTATGATTGTAATTAATACGATTTAATCTTTTCGTAAAGCTACTTAAGACTGAACACACAATTAATGGTTGTAAGAATTAAAAAAGATTTTAGAAACGGCAGAACAAAAATTGTTTTTAACTTATCTTTTTTTTTTTTTTGTTTAGATGTTAAGACGTGAATGAAAGAAAATATGGTTCATAACGTGAATATTGGTCATTAGCACGCTTCAGTCAGGATTACGACTAGGTTCTCACACCACTTATGTTGCGTGTGGTAATTTTATACATGAGTGCCGGGACCTACAGTTTAACGTCGACCCGAACGACAGATTTTTGAGAAACTTTTTCATGGCGGGTTTATTTACTCTCAGAGTTTTTGCCAAAAATCTGCTGAGAGTAAGTCACCGAAGAAATATTTTTTCGTTTTGTTGTTGTATCTGACCTGGGTAACAGCGTGAGTATGTGTAAGTTTATTTATTGTCTAATGATCTATGACATCATCTTCATATTAGCACTTTCATAAGTCTGGTTAATATAGCATTTAATAATGATTCTTTCCTCCGTAAGCAATAACTGATAATTGTTTATTGCAGTGACAGGCAGAGGAGGAAGTAACCAAAGTTGAATTAAAATAAAATTAATGGGAAAATATTAACAGATAATAGCCTTAATAAATTTTAAGCTGTTATTCAGTGAACTTTATTATGCGACAACTGCCCAACAAGTATTTATTATTTCTTCTTCTTTAATATTTGTTTTTGCCCATCGTTATTTTTGGTTTAGTTTTTCGCTTCAAGATTTAAGTTAAAATCAATCATCAGATGACCACCTTCTTATGATTAATTGTAAATGAAGATTAATTGCTTGTGGATGTATGATTTTGTTGGATGATAACATTGATTGATTATTTATCCATCAGTCAAACTACAGAGAACAAAATTTTAAAAAATATTGTGTAGTTAGTAAGCAGGCTGAACTTAAAATAGAACAATTGAGCATTTCACACAATCCCTTGTATCGTTGTATTCATTGTATTGTTGGACGAATATACAACAGTGTATGCTTGTTTTTCGTAATTTTCATATCAAAATCCGATACACTCATACACTTTTTATTCATATGTTTTTGCAAGTTGTATTGATTTCGTGCTCTTAGTTTACGTAATTGACAGTAATTAAGAAGATGAATAAATATACAAAATATTTTCTATGCAACTTGAGTCAACAATTAACATTTCAAAATTATAATTGTTTACACAGATAATTAATTAATGTACTTTTTACAGTAATATTTTTCATTTTGTTGATTGAAAATCAATATATGAATACAGGTCTTCTTCTTATCGCTTTTTTAACGTTTGGAATACGAAATACACAATACAACATACGATTGAGTGTTCACAAACAAAAAGTGTGTTCAATACAACATACACGATACAGTCGTGTGAATTGGCCAAATGTAGTAAAAAAATTAAATACGAACACACTGCAGAAATATGAATTCAACTAATTTTTGTGTGCTGAATTTCACATTTTCGCATTTATTTTAGTTTCAAATTAGTTCATTATTATTTTTTTAATAATGAGGCCTGGAACAGAATAAGGTAGTGGTAGTAAAAGCAGTAGCGTACTAAGTTGTGAGTAGCGTAGCAAGAAAAAATGCGATAGGAATAGTGAAGCTCTGTTTCAATATTGTCAAACAACCTTTTCAAGAAATTTTCAGAATAGTACATGAATATTATGTGAAGTCTCTAACAAAATGCGTATCTAATTGTACAAACTCTGTATTTCTCTCCAGCAACATTAAATTTTATGTTTCACATATTTAATGTTGAATATGTTGAAAATCTGTTTACAGTTTATATTTGTCGCGCAACAGATTAGCTTCTACTACAACTTCGTATTTTGTTTACACCAATTTGAATTGCTGTTAACGTATGCCAGCTTGCAGCGCTACTAGCTACGTTGTACTACAGCGGCAATTCTGTTCCCCACCTTACACTCTGAAAAAAAAAAATTTAAATATATCCGACTAGCGAATGATGTGGGTTACACACATAGCTGCCAGATTTAACGATTTATCCTCCTTTTGACGATTTTGTACTCCAAAAATGTCATATTGACGATTTGACGATTTATACCCTTATTTTGACGATTTTTAGAAATTAAAAATTTACATCATATCCTTTACTTTAGTACTTTAAGCTTTGTATTTGTTTTGCAATTATTACTTTTGAAAATTTAGGTTATTAATAACAAAGTGTAATAGTGTTTTCACACCTAAAGCTAAAAACAGATTTTAACAATAAAACCATAATCAGCTGATTTTGCGTTCACACTATAAGTTTTCTTAAGTCTGGTTTTAACATTCATTACATTTATGACTGTGCAACAGCTGTTTTTGTTTAAGAAAAACTATAAATTAAGAAATGAACAATAAATTAAAAATAATTCTAAATATCGTAAAAGAATACTTTAAAATAGTGGATCTATTTATGAAAAGCATGCAGTATTTAAAATTTTACTTTTTTCAGACAACCTGCCTTCTGTATTTTTATATTTATTTTGTTTTTATTTTGTTTTTTTTTTCAGCTGTTTTCAAATTTGAATGTTGGTAGCTCTGATTTACTACATCGAAAACAAGGTTGTATTTTATAAAACCTACTTAAAATCAATTCAAAAAAGATTTAAGATTTTTTAACACAATAATTTTGTATGGTAAAACCAGGTTTTAATTATGGTTTTAACGTTAAAACCAACTTTTGCATTAATCAATATGAAAACACTATAAAGTATTATATTTTTATAATTATTTACGAACACCTGTGATGATACTACATAAAATGCTAAATAACCTAAGTAAATAAAAGCGCCAATTAGTAAAAGAAACTTAAAAATAAATGATCAGATATTTAAAGAAAAGTGGTAGTTTCTGAAAATATCTATAAATACCTTAAGATTACCTAGCAAATAATAGCAATACCAAGAATTTTGAGCATAATTTACCATTCGCCACGATTTTTAAGGATTCGAATTCGGAACTAGAAAAATATGTTATGGGAAGGAGGAAAGACGGAGTAGCGTTTGTGGACACTATATTTGAAACCTTTTATACCTAATGACAGGAGAGACCTTTGCTGGAAGGGAGTTCCACATACAAATAGTCCGACTAAAAACAAATTTTGTCTGTAATGCATGCCCGCTGAGAAAGACGAGTGCTACACGATTTTCGAGAACAAGTCCCTTTATTTCGCTCGAGAAAAGTCAAAAAAAAAAGAACAGTGAAACACAAGTCACATTGCAACGATGCTCTAATGAGTCAATGGATTTGGATACCCTACCGTCATTAACGATTCGCCAACTCATTTATTTTCAGAAATGAAAATAAGAGACGGTAGCTTTTAATTTTCAGCCTTGACTTAATTTATTAAGAAATATTAGGATTATCACATTCTTCAGTTAATGTAGAGAGAGTATTAAGTCAAGGTAATTTAAATAAAACTAATTTCTTAAAACTTAAACTATATTCCTTAGAAGCAATATTGCGTAAATAGATTATTTAAAACTAAGCAATTGTAACCGCTTCCATTTTAATATTGTATCTGATTTGATTAAAATGTTTAATTCTAATACATGTATCTATATGTTTTTAAATGTGTTTTCATGTTTTATTTTTGAAGTAAAATATGTGTTTATTAGACAATGAAAATAATTTTTTTTTTAATAAAATTTTTTAATTTATTTACTTAATTTTTCTGACAATAAATAAAATTTATTGATTGCTTAGACAGACAGACTCATACATTTCTAAATGCAAATGGGTACAACAGATCCTTAAAGCGATACATTGTTTGAACAAATATGGTTTGAGTTTTGATCGGGTTACTTGGAATGTCTTGTTAGGCCATTGTTAAAAATATTAAATAATTGCTAATATCGTTAGAGTGCTATCGCTATTTAAAAGTTTAACATTTTATTTGATAAAATTGCACAAAAATTGTCGAAATTAATTATTAATTAGAATAGAATAGAGAGAATAGAAAACAGAGAATAACAGTAGTGTACAATTTTTACTAAATAAACTCTCATTTTCAAACTTTTCATAATGATCTCTGGATCGCTGATTTCACGTTTGAGCGACTAGCGGAAGAAGGCTAATATTTGCGCTTTTGAACTGAAACCATATCTTGATGGGATTTTTCATGCAATTCATTACTTGATTTATTAAGGGTCACTTCTGTGGCTTTCGCATGGAAAAATGAAGGCCAATCATATTATTCGTTCCATGAAATTTTCATTACGAATATCAACAACTTGCCTAAATTAAATACAATAAAACTACAGTAGGTAGTGTGTTGGCTTATTGGACGTAAAGCCAAGGTTCAAATTACCGCTTTGACATCAAAACGAAATATAAACAAAATATTTCTTCGGCGACTTCCTCTCAGCAGATTTCTGAAAAATACTCTGAGAGTAAATAAAATTGTCATGAAAAGTTTCTCAAAAATCTGTCTTTCGGAATCAACCTTAAACTTAACACATACAACATGAGTGGCGTGAGAAGCTAGGCCGTAATTCTAACTGAATGGTTGCTATGGCCAATTATGTTCTGGTGGTCGCTCAAACGTGAAATTGACACATTTTGTGATAAACAATCAAGATCCACCAAAAGTTTTGAAAACTTTTGAACTGAAAGTTCATTTGAAAAGACGACATATATCAAAAATATAACACGACTGTTATACAAGTTAAATAATAACTACGTTAATTTTTGTCCATTATGATCAAACGAGGTGTCAATCTCTTCACAAGATAATGTACTTTAAAAAGTTCTCAGTTATTTCATATTTTTTAATTAAAGTTTGCTACTATAAAGGGACAAATTAGAAATATTAAAAAAAAATCGCATTTGTCAAGTTTACCTCATCAAACCTCATAGCATGTTAAGTGAAACCGTATATATACATATGTATATCATTTTAAAGGCCCATACCTCTCCTTTCTAATAAGGTTTGGACATGGGTTCAGAAATGTTTGTGTAATCAATAAATTTGTGCGTAAAGTAAAAAAAAACATTTTGTGTAATATAAAACAAGTTTAGAGGGTTCAAGAGACATAAAAAGAAATATTTTTGAGTTCTATTCAACGAATCTCACAGCTTACACTATATCATTAGCTGAGTGTATTTAATTTTTTTTATTTTGTCGCATAGTGTAATTAATAATATCTAAAAATAGAACAAAACTGAACACAATACTTATTTATTTGCAAAATTAATGAATGTATTAAAGCACAAACATATTATATGTAATAATATATTGATTAAGTGGTATATATCTCGACTATATTTGCTGCATGTGATTCGTAGATGATACGAAGATTTGCATCAGTCCTTAAATAAATAAATAAATAATTTTAAATAAGTTAAAATAAAATCAATTTTAGGTTACGTCATGTTAAACTGGCAGCCGCCTCAATGGGCACAGCTTGCTAGAGTCCGATATTACCTATTCCGTCATATAGTTGCCATTTTTCAACCATACCGAGAGTCTTATGACTTACTTAATTCATCATTACAATCAATCAGTCAGGATTACGAACTACATATGTTGTGTGCGTTAATTTGAGTCTACAGTTTAAAGTCGTCTCCAAATGGCAGGTTTTTAAGAAACTTTTCATAGCTCAGAGTTTTTGTCAGAAACTTGGTGATAGGAAGTTTCGTGAAGAAATATATTTTAATGGTTAATTTTGTTCGAGATCAGTCTGACCAGTGGTTTAAATAGTGACAGCACGTCTAAAAAGGCCACACACTACGTGCGACTTCATGTGACCCTTACTGAGGAAGGATTTTTCCACAAGTCGTCTTTAGTTGGACGCTGTCACTAAATTCTGGTTGTCCAAGAATTTATGTTATGAGGTATTGCCACTATTGTGGCATAAATCACCAGGGGCTAGTGTGCTGTTATCACTACTATGAGGTTCCTCAGATGGAATCTTAATGGGTTCTAACCAAATTTGTTCTAGAGTCTCTGCAAGTGGGTTAATTAAATCCTCTTCCATTTGCCATAGATTGGATTTTTTGTGAGACTATTTGTAGAGGAACGAAAATTTCATGTAAGAATTCAATTGAATTTTCCGTGGTGCCAGCCTTAGCAAGTGCGTCGGCCTTATTATTACTTTCGATGTGTCCATTTCCAGCAGCTAAAACGAGGACAACTGTCGCTGTGTACTCCAAGGACACTCGATATTCTTCGACAATCATAGATGTGGTGCACACACTTTCAAGAGGTTTTACATCCGCTTTACTTTCAGTAAATATGCGTATATCACAAAACGATATGCTTTGATACTGAATTGGCATGATTTTTTTATAGCCTTGATTACAAAACTCCTACAATTATCTGGTACAAGATTCCGCTGTTTGGAAAAGATTCAACATACGACTTTGTTGCATGATCTGGATCCATAACTTAAATGACGTTTTCTTGGCGTGGAAACCATTATCATAAATGGATCTATCCGGTATCTAGGTGGCAAAATCAGAATCGAAAACAGGTGTAGATATCGTGTAGTAGATAGCCATATTTAGACCAAATATATCCATAATTTTGGGTGACAACGTCTGTATTTCCATGCTCTTACGGCACTCAGTCTCATTGCCACATTCGGAGCCACTTGTTTCGCCAACATGACTTGTGGTAGCCTGTTACGGATAGTAAACTATACCTTAGATGATGTCCTGAGTCTTAAGGTGACCTGTAATCATGATCGCCTGCATTTCCATAATTCGCACAAACCGGGTTTGATGATTCCTTTCGTCTAAGTCCACTACCATTATAGCGTTTGTTTCATTACAAGTTGTGTAGCCAGTATACATTTTTAGGGTTGACACTGAAGGCTCTTATAAAAAGTATTTCAGGAAAGGCCAGACATAATAATACGCAGAACGTTTGTGGGATAATCCTATGTAATATAATGGAGGACAACTGTCCCTTAAACAAAACCAGGAGACTCTACGATTTTGTTAAACGCTTTGCAGTGAAACTTAGTAACAAAGCAGAACAGAGTAAGCTAGCTTGTGGCCATATATTCGTTGAAAAGGAAGACATACTGTTTTGTAAGGATGATTGGGAACAAATATTGGAACAATGAAAGGAAATTATTGGTCTCATAATAAAATGTTTCAATCTCAAGTAGAAACTCACGAACAACTTGTGTGGGAAAAAATTTGCTCATTTTAACTTGAACAGAAAGTACAATAACTATCTGGCAGTCAGGCCGAGCATTCTGCTCTTATCAAGTTAACTCTCAAATAATATGGCGCTCTTTGGGAAAACCGGATATATGCTGCATTACTTTGTACAATATGAGAATTCATCTTTACTTTTTTTCAAAGTCCCTTTTATTATTCGTACTTGCTATTCTTGGCAAAGAGTAAATAAAACAGGAGAACGAACAATAAGACGTACGCTTCCTGTATATTTGTTTACAAGCCAATTCATAAAATTTTGCCATTCGCAATCACGAAGTCGCTGTTTTTTCGAAATCCTTTATTGTTTCAACGTTGTAAACATTCACATATAAACACATTTACACAGAATATATTTGTATAAGCATGTTTAGCAGAAAAAGAAGCAAATAGTTGTAGTCCATATTCATACGGGTACAACACGATAAGTAACTAGAATGCCATTTTTACAACTTGCCGTTAAGGTTGGGTTTAGTAAAAGGTAACTTTAGCTAAAGTGAACTTTAAAGTTAATTTTAATTTCAAATTAATTAATTAATTTCAGTTAAATTCGTTATTACAACCTAATGATAAATTAAAGTTAACTTTTTCAAAAAGCGATGTCGATAACATTGCTCAATTTAAACAAATTTTTTTTTTTAATCGCAGTGGCAACGACGAGGCTCTTTTTTGTCCTCATTTTGCTCATTTTGTTTATATTTGAAGTTGCCATATTGAAAACAATACATAATATGGCAAGTTCAAACATAAACTTTAAAAGTTATGGGTAGGATGATCCTCAATTTAGTTTAACGCTCAGTTCAACTTTAATCCACTTATAATAATGAAAAACAATTTATCTGCCCGTTAAAATCCTCCCTTTAGTTAACGGCAAGTTGTAATAATGGCCCTAAGAAGCATTTTCTTTTTTCTTTCTCTTTATATTATAAGTATTAAAATTTTTGCTTAATTTTTTTAATAATCAATGGTAAATTTCTTACATATATTTATTTAGAATAGTCTGCTGCTATCCTAATTATAGAAAATCTTCTCCTTTTCTTAGAAAATAAATTAATTCATTACGCGTGCTATTTTCCATTGTAAGCCGTAGTCAGTACTTGTTATAACTCTTTTAATAATATTTATTTTATTTTTAATAGTGTTTTCTATAGGGACTTCCAACAAAGATAAAATGTGTAGTAACAAAGCACTTTACGCAATATGGTATTTACGATAATCGACACAGATCCACTCATCCACTGACATAAAGACTAATCATCTTAACATTATCTGAATGTCCAATGGCCATTAGACTTTGTTAATCATCAATCTATAGTGCTCTTCATTAAAAGCGATAATCTCGCTAATGATGTTCTTAAAGAAATATGGACAATCCACACCATACAGTGACTTTTTCATAAAGCATTAGATGCTCTTGGATCTTTTGCAGGTTAAATTCGTCCCGAATCCTAAAATTCAGTTTTCTTATTCAGAAGTGGGTTTCATCACTGAAAGTGATTTTTCGATGAAAATTGTGATCAGTTAGAAACTTCTCCAGAGCTCCTTTCAGTGACACACGTCCTACTCTATGGTCATCCATGGTGATTTGGTAAAGCAGACTTATCAAATGAAAAGGAATTAATTTGACAGATATAGCGGCAAGAAAATGGCCACTATGATGGCCCTATATTTGAAATGAAAAAAATTGTTTATTATAAGCTGTTGTTATTTTTTATTTAAATGAATCACTTTTATTTATTTATGTATCTAAATTACAGACAAGCTTTGACTTCTTGATAACACCGTGTGATTACTTTTATTTGAAGTCGCCGTGGTCTCGTAGGTAGTGTGTTGGCTGGTGTGAGAAACTAGGTCGTAATCCTGGCTAAAGGTTGTAATGACCAATTATGTATGTGATCCTTTCCACAAACATCAAACATGAGAATGCGCTACTATTCTCTGGCAAAGATATTAATTTTTTCACATTTCATTTATTTAGGCTCATTGACATAGAATAACGGAAATTATGTCTATATTTTCTTTTCGTTCCTTTAAAGAATTTAAGTCTTTCCCACATTTCATAAATTTTTTCAGGTTAATGAATCAGATTCTTCAAGCTAAGGAAAAATAGTATGCTGTAGCTTATTATATTTCGTAAATTCACAAAGCCTTTGTATTTTTGGACGGCTATACGACAGTGTGTGCTTGTTGTTGATAATTTTAATGTAAAAATCCGATACACTTATACACATTTTTTTCATATGTTTTTAAAAGTTGTGTTGGTTTCGTGCTATCAAATTGTTTGAATACCAAAAATTATAAAGAAGAATACAACATACACAACACAGCATTGCATTGAGCGATCGCAAACACCCAAGTGTGTGAATTGGCCAATTGAGTTTGCATCTACATTTTTAAACCAGCGCTACTCAGATAGTTTTTACGCATTAATCTCATAACAAGTAAGTTTGAACCATATGTTTATCTATACCGTTTTAAAGACTCATCTGGATTTGGAAAATAGGTAAAAAAAATATTTGGGTAATCAATAATTTTGTATGAAAATATCAAAAAATCGTTTTTGTCAAATAAAACAAGATTGGAGGGTCGAGAAATATAAAAAAAACTTTTTTTGAATTTTACACAACAAAACTCACAGCCTACACTAATTGTAAGTGTAATTGTTGTATTTATAGGCGTTAATATTCATACATAATTTTTTTTAGAATAATACTTATAGCATATAGTCGCTGTAGACTAGTAGATAGTGTGTTGGCTTATTAAACGTAATGCCAGGTTTCGAGCCCCAAAATATACAAAAAGGATTTCTTCGGCGACTTGCTCTCAGTAGATTTCTGGCAAAACTTCCGAAAGTAAATATTGCCATGAAAAGTTTCTCAAAAATATGTCGTTCGGAGTCGACTTTAAACTGTAGGTCCCTCCACTAATGTATAAAATTTAACACACACAACATAAGTGGTGTGAGAAACTAGGTCTTAATCCAGACTGAAGGGTTGTTACGAGCAATTAAAAAAAAAGCTTATAGCACAACCCACGTACATATGTATGTATATGTGCTCAACGGAAACTGCATCGAAAAAGGAAATGTTATAAAAGTGAATATATACAGTGGACAGACAGCAAAATTACAGCAATATATTTTGGCAAAAAAAGTCCCCACAGTCTTAATACTCTTGCGCAAAGTCCCGATATGACTTTAAGAGAGTATTTAGGAGATCATTTGAAAGAATGGTTACGTAATCGCTAAACCTCAAACAATAGTCAACCGAAAAACTTGCTCATGGTGCCACCAGAAAACACTAAACAACACTTGTACATTCAATTCCAAACGGGTTAAATGGAGTGCTTGACCTTAAGGGATATTCTACTAGATACAAGGGGATAACATTTTCATATATTAGGCCTTTGAATTTTAAATTTACTCAGGGTTCTCCTTGGCGGTACATATGGAGTCATCTGTAACTTTTCCTGATTTTTCTCTTGTTTTATGAAAAACATTAAAAAATTAAATATATAAACTATAAATTTGTATACAAACTTTTGGCTAAAATTCATGAAATTGCTAAAATATATTGCCGTACTAAGACTTTTGCTGTCCACTGTATACATTCATGTCAGTGTGCCATTTGGGTTAGCAAGGCAAAGAAATAGAATGCTTGTAGTATATGTATATCACATCAACATAAGAAATTGCAAAAAAAAAAATTGACAAAGATATTACAGGGTATTTTAAATTCGAGTTTATTTTATAAATGATACTTTTGAATGTAAATTAAATGTGGTTTGAATGGAAATTGATGTTTAGTATTAAAATTTATTATTTATGTATTTATTAATCAAAATACAATTACAAATTATATTTTAATTATATACGAGCTGAGTAACTTTGACCATATCATCGTTGTACTGTCACAGACCAGAGTCCCTGGTGGGAATCGAACCCACGACCCTCACACTAACCACTAGACTACCAGGCCACCCTATTAATGTATGTATGTATTACACAGCAGGCGCAAACAAATAACGGCTTTTATTTACTTAATTATTCATTACAAACATTAGCCAGGATTACAACCAATTGTATCACAGCACTCGAACAACAGATTTTTAAGACTCTTTTACATGGCAATTTTAGTTTCTCTCAGATTTTTCGACAGAGTCTGCCAAGAGGAAGTTGCCGAAAGAAATATTTTTTTCCGAATTCCATTTGTTGGAGATACCAGCACCGGGGTTTGACCTATTGGTCAATTTTAGTTGATCACAAAATTAAAAATTAAAGTAAATTAAAATTAAAATCCCTTATTATGGCCCTCCTACATACATATATAAGTACATAATTGGCCATTACAAACCTTCAGTCAGGATTACGGCCTAGCTTCTCACACCACTCATGTTGTGTGTGTTAATTTTATACGTGAGTGGCGGGACCTACAGTTTAACGTCGACTCCGAATGACAGATTTTTGAGAAACTTCTCATGGCAATTATTACTTACTCTCAGATGTTTTGCCAGAAATTTGCTGAGAGGAAGTCGCCGAAGAAATATATTTTGTATTTTGTTTTTATGTTTGGCCTGGGGCTCGAACCCTGACTTTACGTCTAATAAGCCAACGCACTATCTACTAGACTACGGCGACTAGATTATGGCGATTTCAGTTGATCACAAAATCAAAAATTAAAGGAAATTAAAATCCCTTAATATGGCCCTCATATATACATAATTGGCCATTACAACCCTTCAGTCAGGATTAAGGCTTAGCTTCTCACACTACACATGTGTGTGCGTTAATTTTATACGTCAGTGGCGGGACCTACAGTTTAACGTCGACTCCGAACGACAGATTTTTAAGAAACTTAATATTCTGATTTGTTCGATTTAGACGGACGGTAGCTATAAGACCATTTAGATAAGGCAGGATTCTAAGGAATTGGGAAAGAAATGCTCCACACTAAATATTGTAAACGGCTTTTAATTTTTCCAAATAGTTTATCGTGAAATTATTTAAAGCATGGGGAACATATCCATTTACAGCTTTCAAATTTTCTTCTAGTTTTTTCCATTCTTGACTACAATTTATTATCATGTTGATCCTATGTATATGATATATATGAGTATGATCCTATCCTATATCATGTTGATCCATTGAAGAGTGTAGTTTAATGGGTACAATCCCTTACATATAGGATTAAATCTTCAAGGTAATAATTCGTGCTATACGAGGTTGAGGTAAAACTTGCATTTGCTTTCTGTTTTTCAAAATAGTTTTTGATCGACACTGCAATATGTTACCAATGGAATATAATAGCCTCGAATCTGGTTGCATATTCAAGGCCTTTTCCGGTTAAAACTCACTTCAAACGAATTAATTGTTGTCTGTACTTGTCCTTAGAGGTAGGCCGGCTGGCCCGGTTTTAGCAGTTCATAATGGATCACTTCCTGCAAACACAGAGTATTACCTTGGCACACGAAATGTTATACTGCTCGTTGCTATCAAACAGTATTTCAGACAAGAAAAATCATTTACCTTGCTGTTGCCTAGGCCACTTGAGTCACACCTAAGAATTTTTCAAACTCTTCTTGTTTTACTCCCATCTTGATCGAGTATGTTTCCAATTTATGAGAAAAAATATTAAACACAACATACTTGGATATGTGACTGCAATTTGACAGACTCTATACATTCAAAGGCGACATAAGTTTGCCGCATTTCAAAGCAAACATGTTAGTCGTCTCATTTTTTACGCAACAGAAACAAAATTTTCTTTGTAACGTTTGACTGCATTCATGTATTTGGTTTCCGAGATAATTTTTTTTCTCCGTTGTGCATTAAAACAAATAAAACCTTTCTCTCTCTGTAATTTCTGAGTTCCAAGCATTTTCTTGGTTACCTACATACATATCTACGTATGCGTAGGCATATTAAGAACAAAACATCTTTTGAAGAAAATGTGTAAATTAAACAAAACGGATTTCAAAGTGACAGTTACGGTTTTAAACGGAGCATGTTTTCATCATGACGGATTTTAAAACAAAAGTTCGCGCAGCGACTTAGTAGATGAATGTCAGAAATTTTAATATTAAGTGGAGTTTAATTTGCTGCTCAATTGAATGGAAATTCTTGCTTAATTGATCACTACAACCCTTTAATTAGGATGATGACCTAGTGTGTTCATTTTTATAATTTTATCCAAAGATGGTTCCGAACGACAGATTTTTGAGAAACTTTGCATGACAATTTTATATGACTAGGTTGGAGTAGTCGCTTTGATACTAAAGTTCATTTGAGCATGCACAGCGACCTCTGTGTGATGACTCAGGACCCTGTACTGACCGAATTTCACCGAACTCATCGAAAGCACGACTCAACTAAGCTGGAAATCAGCCTTAAAGTTTTATAAACATATCCTTAATATCAATGGATAATTACTCCGTCAAGCTAACAAGGAATGGAGAACCAAATATCCTAAATCTACACCCCGCGATTGATTGGCAAAGCAGACCCCCAAAGTCCTCAAAAGTCGTTTGCAGCCTTTTCGCTTGTTTTCTTATAACGCATGGCCACTGCGAGATGACATTGGCATCAAGTTTGAGTAGTCGGTTGACACGTCTCCTATCCGTCATGAACCAAAAGAGATTGGCAAGGAAGCAAGGTTCCCCATGATAGGTTGGACAATTTAATAAACTCTTTGATTTTTTTCACAGAAGTCATATTTCGTTATGTTCGAAACCATTAATTGAAGCTCAGGCTCTGGTCCGATAACCCAACACACTACCTAATAGACTACGGCGACCTGGAATGAAAATTAGTGCATAAAATTAAGCAAGGAAGTTCCTCAACACAATGCATTTTGGAGAATGTGTTCTGATAATTCCGCCGAGTCTAGTAGGTAGTGTGTTGGCTTATTAGACGTAAGGCCGCGGTTCAAACCACAGGTCAGACATCAAAACAAATTTTAAAAAAATATTTCTTCGGCAACTTCCCCTTAGCAGATCTCTGGCAAAAACTCTGAGAGTAAATAAAATTGCCATGAAAAGTTTCTCAAAAATTTGCCGTTCGGAACTGACTTTAAACTGTAGGTCCCACCACTCATCTATGAAATAAGTGGTATGAGAAGCTAGGTTGTAATGGCCAATTATGTCTTTATGATGATCGCGATAATATTTCCATTCTGAACAAGTGTTCCTTAGTCTAACTTGCCCTATTAATATATTGAATACTGACCTCAGGTTATTCTTGGAGAGTCTGATGCATAACTGAAATCTATTGTCATTACCCAACAAAAGTTAAGATGCAAACCTATTTAGAAAAGTCTCAGCCTCTCTCTATTTCCCCTTTGCTAATACTCTTTAGAAAATATCGTCCTACTCCACAAATAGATTCTGGTCCTCTCTACATGCTCTTTTGCCTACTCTTTACTACGAATTTCCACATGAGCTGGTATCTAGCCTGGTAGAGTGTGTAGTGAATCAAACTAATACACTGAGGCAGGATTTCTACCTGGTAAGCAGGACATTCGCAAGTGGTTTGCATTAAATGCGGAAAATGAAGATAAATGTATGAGTTATTTAGCAAGCGTCGTGAAAAGCTAGGATGTAATAATGACTAAAAGCCGAAGAATAAATAGCCGAAGAATATTGTTACGAAAATGGAAACGGTGTTTTGCTTTCACATCGCTTAAATTGTAAACAAAACCTATAAAAACAAAAACAATGAACTTGTTTACATGATAAACAAGTAAACAAAAATATACCAATAAAAACTAGTGTAAGGGATAAACAAGTAAATAACAATGAAACAACAACACTGCAAGAACTAACGTAAACAAAATATACAAATAACAATAATGTAAACTACAGTTTACCCTGCATATAAAAGGCAAGATAAAACAGGCAACGGAGTCAGTAAAATTTCAGTCAGTCTTGTGTGAAGACGCGTGGTTTGAAGATCTCCGTTATAAAGATCTGTCGAACAAGTGACTAGTAATGTTAACGCTTATGCAACAGAATGCAAATAGGAATAACCAACAAAGCAATTGTTGTTATTTACATCAAGTTGTGAACAGTGGCACACAGAATTGTGCGAACAATAAAGAATTTAACAAATTTATTTTTATTCGTAATTTCTAACGTTTTTAAAAGGTAACAATATATTAAAAAATGCGCAGAGCATTTGAAACACAGACGCTACCAGCAATAAAGAAACGAAATTTTTTTTAAAAGTAAATTCAAACTCTTGGGGTTTTTTAATTGTTCCTTTATTTTGTTGTTATACCAGGAACATATTTGAATGTGATAGGTATGCAATAAATAAAATCTATTTGAATTAAAAAAAATTAAATATTCTAAGGCTTTTTATTTTTATGTCTAGTGCCTCATTAATTAAATGAAGTTAATAAATTTGGCTCATTTTATTCATTTTTTTTCTTTTATGACCAAAAGAGTAATAAGCTCTGAAGGAAATATTTTTTTCTTGCATGCCTTCATGAAACTGTAATTCTATAAATTTAAAACATCACGTTATGTGTGAAACCACAATTTTTAATTACCTTAACATGAGTGAATGAAAAATTAATTAAAACAGATGCTATCGGTTGTATGACAGCAGTAACTGGAGTTAAGCCCTAGTTATGCTACCGGAACGTAATGTAACGCAATGTAACAGTAATGTCCACGGAACGTAAAAATGTAAGAGCAATTATAGAACGTAAAAACGTAATCATATGTTTTTAGGTAAACAAAACAATAAAAGAAATAAACAAAAACAAATAAAGAAATAATAATTGCAAAAACTAAAAGACAAAAATTCAGATATGGATACAGAAGACATGTTTTTGAGTTTGAGTTTTTATTCTATTATATTTATTATTGTTTTTTAAACAAACTTAATATTAAATTCGATTTTAAAAACTTCTTTTTCACTCTTTTTATCACTTTTAATATGGCGCCTTTTGTTTTACTTTAACCATTGTTATCACTACAGAGTTTTTAGGTTCATTTCAACGATTTTAAATTTTATTTTAAGGTACTTATTAAAAGTTTTATGTACTGTTTCTGTAAGCCAAACAATCACTTTCACTCAAACAAAAACACTCAATTTAGTTTGTGTTGAGGAAAACAAACACAAAATTGTATTTTCGATATAAATAGACAAGCAAGTGAAATCGTTTATTTTACAGAAACAGGGGGGTTACTCCGTAACTCGATTCCAAGGCGAATTCATTAGGAGGTGAGATTATTTTACCAGCTGATGTAAGTAACAATGTCAAAAAAAATGTTTGTTTTTTGTGTATTTTGTTTCGATATTCAATTTCGTATTCATATTAGTCATAAACCCTCATATGTACCGCATGTATCCTTAACGATACGCACTCTGGAAATTCTTTAGGATTACTATTTTAAAGCCAATTATATATTAGAATTAAGTCGCCGTAGTAGGTAGTGAGTTGGCTTATTAGACGAAAAGCCAGGGTTCGAGCCGTAGGCCAGACATCAAAATGAAATACAAAAAGTATTTCTTCGGCGACTTCCTCTCAGCAGATTTCTGGCAAAAACTCTGAGAGTAAATAAAATTGCAATGAAAAGTTTCTCAAAAATCTGTCGCTCGGAGTCGACTTTAAACTGTAGGTCCCGCCACTCATATATAAAATTAACACGCACAACATAAGTGGTGTGAGGAACTAGATCGTAATCCTGACTGAAGAGTATATATATATTAGAATTTTTGCAAGATGATTAACAATATTTAAGCCTTTAACACTAAATACATATATTTATAGTTATTTAGGTAAGAGTGATAAATTACCAAAAAAAAAAAATTTCATGTCTTCAACTAGGTGCCTAAATTATGACTGAAATAACTTGTGTGTTATTTTTAAAACAAATTCTCTTTCTGAAGATTGGGATATAGGGATTAAAACAAATTGGACCAATCTTCTGTTGAAAATTTGTTATTATAAGAAATAACGTTTGCAGCTGATATTTTTTTTAATTTACAGGTGCTGCAGTGTTATGTAATGTAATAATAAAAATCATAAGAATTTTCAATATATAAAATTTATTTAGTTTTTTTTAATTGCGTTAACTAATTTCCTATGGAGGTTTGAGGGTTAATTTTTTTGACAAGATGTGTACATTTTTACAAAAACAAAATGCGTGTTGTTTTTGTATTGTTTTACTTGTTGTAATAATACTCTCACCTTCTAATGAATTCGCCTTGCTCGATTCGAAAAGTAAAAGTTTTCGATAAGTAAATAAAAGCTTACTCTAAAAATCGTTCGAAATTTTTCATAGAAAAACCAAAAATAAACTTGGCAGCACCTTATAAAATAAAGAAATTTATAAAAAAAATATCGAAAAACAAAAGAAAACCGAATTCATTAAATATATATATGTATGTATATCTGTAAGCTAATTATTTTTTTACTCTTAACTCTCCGAATTTTCTTCAACTAAATACTGAGTAATTACTGGTGAACTTGATTGTGGATTTGAATCAAAGTTTTTAATTTGGCTACCATTTTTATAGTCTGCCCAAACCTAATAAAAGTTAAAATGTTTAATAACTCCGCGGTAGATCGCACTCAAATATTTAGATCTATCTAAGCTTAGTTTTTTCCAAACTTTAACATCTCGCTGCGGTGGACCAAGTGAAACCAAATCTGTTCTTAGTTTCTGCCACAGGTTATTAGGTTTGTTTTTTGCATCCGGCACTTTTAGATGTCCCTCGGCCAAATCCAGATGCGTCATCATAAAGTCCACAACAGTTTCGTGTTGTTTTTGGTTGGTATATACAATTCTTTTTGACTCACTCCATTGAGATTGTTTAAAATATATTATTTTATGTTTACTTTGCAATGTATTTGTATTAATTTACTTACATTTTAAATGTATTATTAGTTGTCACCAACACAATTGTTAACGAAGAATTTTCGAATGTTTACTAAGCTTTTTATGCTCGTTTTCGTAATACAGAGTAACAGGATTTTTTGTTCGCACGAAAAAAAAGAAAACATTGGTATCCCTTCCGAAAATTTCCGTACTTTCGTACTACAGAGTACAATTTGTTCGAATACGTACATTTTAATTTTCGTATCGAGTTACAGAATAACTCCCCAGGTCAGATATTTCGCAAACCAAATTGGTACGAACGTTAAAACGTTGTTATATTCTCTAATAAAAGTAAAATGCAAACTGGAATGCTTTTCGAACGCTTTAATTAGTTAAAAATCTATAACAATATTTTTCTAATTTAAAATAAAAATAAACACTACATACATAATGGAATAATAAAATAGTGTATATTTTTATTTTAAATTATAAAAGTTAATAATGAAATAAATTATAATTTGGGTTTTTAAAATGTGAAGTTTTATTTATTCTACATACAGACAAACATAACATACATACAAAATGTAAATTCTGTTTATGATTACAATTTTCAGTTTTGGTGGTTTTTAATATTGACATGTTGTTAACACTGCTAAACAGATGTCACGTAAAAATGTAAGAAAATTCTA
This sequence comes from Sarcophaga subvicina, assembly GCA_936449025.2. NCBI lineage: Eukaryota > Metazoa > Arthropoda > Insecta > Diptera > Sarcophagidae > Sarcophaga > Sarcophaga subvicina. Next base: position 37,280,963 of record OW388080.2, read on the forward strand.
TTTTTTACAGATTCTTACGTTATGTAACGTAACCACATTACATTTCTATAACCATTCGTATTGCTTTATACATAACAAAAACGATCAGCTGTTTCTCACTGTTGCGGTTACATTCCGTTACTGTATCATAACTAGGGCTTTATGCTGGAATCATTAATAAAAATCCTTTCGTGCGTATGTGTAATGATAGTATTAAACAATGCAACACACTGCTGTTATCATTAGAATATGTTTTTTTTTTGTTTTTCTATTTTATGTTTGGTTTGTATAATTTTTTTTAATGAGATTGAAATCAAAATTTAATATAAACTCTTCATGAACTATTCTATTTATAACAATACTTTCTTTATAGTTATACTATGTTCACACAAGTACTTTTATTGAATTAATATTCGGTTTATTGATAACAATATTTTTAGTATTCAGACATATAATATACGCAAAATTTATTTGACAGCTGGTAAACAAAACAGCTGATTGCTTCAACAACATTGCTTTTAATTTAATCGCAAAAATTAGTGACAAAAAAATTTGAGGAAAAATGGAAAACAATTTAACATTGGAAAACCGAAATTGCGGTTAGTAGGGAATATTTCTGACTCCAAAGTGGCTTCTCTCAGAAGAAGAAAGAAAAATTTGATAATACTGCATAGCTTGCAGAAAAGAAAGGTTTTGCTTATGGCACTGTTAGAGGAAAATGAAACTCAAAAGTGTTTATTTGTTAACTGCTGAATACGCCGAATTTTCAAAATATTCCGGTCAGTTAACATATTCTGCATAAACCCGAGGATGAAATTGCGAGAACTGTTAAAGATTATCAGTCAAGACCTAGAAGGTCAGCCATACTTAGAGAAGACAGATAGAAGCAGAAGCTGTTTTCTTCAGAGCAGGAACTGGATTCCCAGTAATATCTCAGTTCAGGGTATTATAAATAACTTTTCGAAATAAATTAGAAATTATCATCAAACAACATTGGGATCGAAAGGGTTAAAAATTAAATACGACATCAAGTCTGTGATGTTATTAAAATTCTTTTTTATATAACATCAGTTGGAAATATTTGCTGATGACCTTCCATTTTTTGTTTGCCGTTTTGTTTTTGTTTGTTGACATTTGAGTTCTCACCTTGCGAAAAATATAAACTTAAAACAAATTGTATAATAACAAAGTGTAAGAAATTGAATATTATAAAGTAAAATTACAAAATACAAATTTATATACTTTATAACATTTTTAATAAAATACATATTTATAACGTTTTAAAATACACATACAAAACAACATTAATATTTATTATTAACATACAGACACATACATACATATATACTTAAAGGTTTGTTGCATTATATACCCTACTCCTCTTACCCCTCATACTAAGCCTACCCCATAACCCGTACGTTCCGAAAGTGTTCAGAAAATAGTAATACGCTCACTGAACGTACTTATGACAGTGCTGTATTTGAAGTTTTAATCAATATTATAACAATTTATGAATTTATTGAGCAATAATTAATTCACATTTTACATGAAATATTGACATCAATAATGCCGTTGCGATTTTCTCAATATACGTGCATGTCTGAACATAGCATTACAATGTTTCCAAGGTATTCCAGCAGAATGTGGAAAGACATTAATTTTCTATTTCCTCTCGCAAAATTGGTATGGTTTTCAAAGCGTTTATATAATGTATGTATGAGTGGCTGTCAAACTCTCTGTGTACCAAATAAACATTTTGAAGCTCTTATACGTATTTGAAATTTAATTTCATATCCTTTACCTCGAGTTTACAAACAAATAAAATCACGTATTTGCGCAAATGCGTTCGCTTTGAATCATTTCGGTAATGCCAGAATTAAGTCGAATCTTCTAACAGACATTTCCGAACTTTAGCGCTTTGTCCATTCTTTCAGGAATGGGCCTCATCGCCGAAAAAGATTTGGAACTGAAAATTAAGGACAATTGGTAACTTCTTCAAAGCCCAAGCACACGTTCTTGCCTATGACTGTTCATGGTGATTTTGAAAACGGGCAACTAATTTGACAGATGTAGCTCCAATAAGATGTTCGTTACCAACTGCGCAGAAGTTCCTGTTTAAAGACCCTATTTTATACCACTGTTTTTAATAAATCTGTCTGAATGGTGTTAATTTCTTCTTGAATATTGTCTTACAACGCAACAAGAATTATTTATTTATTTATTTATTTATTTATTTATTTATTTATTTATTTATTTATATATATATAATTATTGTCATAAATCAATGACTTAACATAGGCCAATAAAATAGGACCATTAGCATTGAACCTCACGAAACAGGATGGCAGCGAGACCGGACCGAAAGAACTGCGGACGGATTATTCCACTAGCTATGAACCACAGTAAAGAATTAATTTCAATAGATATAATTGTGATTCATTAATGGCTTGAGAAGTCTCTTCCCTTCAAGTTCGGCAATTTTGCTTATTGTCTTTCTAAATTTAAAAAAAAAATTAGTTTCGTTTAGTTCCATTAGACTGCTTGAAATGAGCCCAAGTAGAAGGCTACAATATAAACGATGGTCATTTGACTTCAATACTTGTAAGGTATGCATTTGATAGGCACATAAGTCAAGAGATTTTCCACGTAATCGAGGGACAAAGGACGGCAAGAATTGATATTGCAGCATCTTCTTTAAAACACCGGTATGCTAGTTTCTTTGGTTTGTTGATGGTTTTGATCCAGGAGAGTAAAGTTATTGCGAAAAACTGTACGAAATAATTGCTTTCTAACGCGTTTATGTTGACCATAAGATAAACGAAGTGCTATATGAACTTTGCAAACAGATTTATTATTATGAAATACAGTGATATCTCCCGTAGGCGGACACCGGTCGTCACAGCAGATTTGACCGTTAACGGGAGGTGTCCGTTCACGGGATAGTTCACTATAAAAATATCAGGATTTTGGGCTATTAAATATGCTATTATGACTAATGAGTAGACAAATTTCAACACAACTTAAGTATATGTTAACTCCAGATTGACATACGGCCTAAAGATCTTCCTTATTTTTGAAAATGCTTGCAATCTGAGTTTTCCCAATATTAAATCTTAAAAAAAAATATTCCCATTAGCACCTATTTTTCATATTGTTTTGTTTTGTTACCTTCTTGCAATTTCACATACTGAAAGTTTTCTTGTTCATGCACATTTATTATTTTAATTTTTTCTTTTAATGTAAGAGAATTTCGTCCAGCCTTCCTTCGATTAAAATTCTTCAATAACTAACACTTCACGCAATCGACACACTGTTCCAAATGAACACATTCAAAAAAGATAAAAAAAAACTACACAAAAATCCGCCAATGATAATAAAAAGGGGAATCTCGCAATTTTATATATGTATGTACATACATAAATGTGTTGTTGTGGGCATAGCTGCCAGATAAATGAGGCACCAAATCGTCAAATATTTGAGAAAAAATCGTCAAAATCGTCAAAGACGTTTATTGAAATCGTCAAAAAATCGTCAGAAAAAAATAAATAAATAATCTAATAGTTTTTAAGACCCAAAATTATTTCTATTGTAGTAAAACATATACAGTCAATGTATGTACATATCTGAGTTCAAAAATAAAACATTTAAAAAAAATTGTTAGAAATTAGAGGCCAGCGTCCTCCCTCATCTTCATTTATTAATTTTTTTCCAAAAACGGAGAAATTTTATATCACTTTCAGGAAAAAATTGTTTAAAGTTTAAACAATCTATCCCAGTGTTGTTTATTGACACATAAGCGTACCAATAATATTGCATCATCTTAATCCATGGGTGATGTAAATATTAAGGAGTCAGAAGCTCTTGACATTCTGAGCACGAAAATTCAGTGTAATGCTGACACATTTTTCAGTTCCATCTTAAGAACGCATCATCTGATTTTACTATTCACAGCGTTTATAACCGACAGAGAATGGAATACAACTCTCATATATGGGTTGGTTCCTCAACGTCCGTTGTATCTCGTTAATGACGGTAGTGTATCCATCTCCATTGAATCATTGGAGCATCGTTGCAATGTGGTTTGTGTTTCACTGTTCTGTCGCTACTATAAAAGATTTTGCTCAAACGAAATAAGGGGACAAAGTAAATAAAAAGCTTAAAGTGACTTTTAATGTACTAAAGTAAAGAAAATGATGTAAATGTTTAATTTTTAAAAATCGTCAAAATAAGGGCATAAATCGTCAAATCGTCAATACGATATTTTTGGAGCTCAAAATCGTCAAAATGACAATAAATCGTCAAATCTGGCAGCTATGGTTGTGGGGTATGTATATTTTTTTTCGGTTAACATTTTTGAATTTTGTCGGTCTACTGAAGGTATTTTATGGAAAAAAAGTGTCCGCATCCGGCCAGTGGAGTGTCCGTCTAGAAGAGAGTAATCTGCTCTAAAAATTCTTGTAAAACAAAGGGACTAGGAAATTCCTCCGTTTAAAAGAGGTGATCGCGTACGGGAGGTGTCCGTTAGTCGAGTTTCACTGTATACCCAATTTGAAAGAGATTTTATGACGTTAAACGATCGATTGATAACGTGTCGAACCTTACTGAACAGAAATGTTATCAGACTTTGTCATTCTATTTTTTGTTATCGATGTCCAAAGTATTCATAGTAAAACTGAAATTAATCTCACAGTTTCAATTATTCGTTGCATTGCATCAAAAATTTTGCACTTAATTCTCTGTTTACCCAATAGATACTTCCTTACGTAACATAACTAATCATTACAACGCTTCAGACCTCGCTTCTCACACCACTTATTTTGGATGTGCTAATTCCATCCAAAAGTGTCGGGACTTACAGTTTAAAGCCGTCTCCGAACCACGTATTAATTTCATATGCAAATTGAAAATAACCGTTTACCCTTGTTGCCGTAAACAAACCAGTGCAAAGCTGTAAATTTCAAATTTTCATTAAGACTACAGTTTAAGAACTTTAATTTTACGCAATAAATGCTCGAAGGCAAGACCTTAACGGAAATTTATTTTCACCATTATTATTTCAATTAATTTAAAATTATGCTTTTAATTATCATAACTGACTCATTTCGTTAGTGAATAAAAATAACAGTACATAATCGAGTAAAATTTAATTCAACAAATGCTTTTCAGACAAAAGAATATAAAGCGAACGCTTGAAGCAGCTTAATCCAACAACCGTGTGAACTAAAAACATTTCCGAAGGAATAAATGACCACGTTTTCAAAAAGAAAAAATACAAGAAATTCAAGTATAAGAACAGTGTAAATTAAATTCATTAAGTAATTAATTTGTTTCCACGCCATGTCTCTGCAAGCAATGTTCCTTTACCAGCAAATGTACGGTAATTTATGTTTTCTTGTGTAGTTTAAGATACTGTTCGTTTATTAAGTTTTCTTGTTTTTCTTTTCGTTAATTTTTATTTTCGCAAATGGTCTTCCAACTGGGTCATTCAAAATTTGACGAATTATTTGTCATTTATTTATTTATTTGTGAAATCACCAAACCACCAAGAACAAATGCTCGGTAAATGATGGACTCTGGAGCAGTTGATGACTGACCCTAACGTTCACCAAAAAAAAAAAAAGTTTTCAGTGGTAAGGACCATTTTTTGATGAATGTGTGAGCAAACTAAGTTTGTTTTGGGAATTTGCGAATTTGATGTGAGTTCCAGAAGCTTCAAATGCATTCCCAAAAAGTCACTGTTTGATGTGGACAAGGTTTGGTTGATAGTAAGACAAGCCATAACCGTCAACGACTAATACTATACAACATTATACGCTTCTTCTGGTCTAATTTGGATGGCCTAGACCCGAACGACTTGTTGTCGTAACAAGATAGCGCTAAGTGTCACAAAGTCCTTGACAATTTCATGGACATTACGCGAATAGAGTATATGGAGGTAATGAAAAAAAATCGAATCGCCACCGAGATTGGGCGATTTGATTTCGTTAGGATTTTTCTTGTGATGTTTTTGTAAGTCGAAGGTCTGTGCGAATAACTCAAAACAACAGCGAACAAATATTCAAAATCAGCGTAACCCATGCCATCGGTCAATCAGTCTGATTTATGAGTTAGAGTCATGGGAAATCGGACAGTTCGGATGCACTCCACGCAGAGAATCGGTAACGAATGCTTGAACATTGTTATATTTCACACATAATTTCTATGTTATTGCGGGTCGTTGTTATGTTAAGTACTGAAAATAATAGTTCCGACGCCATCCAGTATATTTCCCCATGGAGCAGAAACGATTTAATTCGAACACCAAATAATAAGTAATCCTTTAATTTAAACGAAAATACAATTATATGTAGACTTTTTTCCTTTCATGACTCTGGTGCAAAAATCACACTGAATTTGACCGATGGCATAGATTATGTTGGCCTCGAGCTGTGGTTTGTCGTTTATTTGCATACATCTGGGGCTTAAGAAGAAAATTTAAGGGAGTTAGATGGCAGGGTCTCGTCGGCCAATTCACATATTCTCCATACAATTCAGGTAATAAGCAGTTGATAATCGTAGATCAAGAGCGGTCGCCGTTGTTATTGATGGCCTGTCCACCGTCATTCTCAAAGCAATATAAATTAATGACGCCGCCAACCTAAAATTTACTCCAAACAGAGCCTTTCGGGATAGCATTGAACGCAATTAAACCTCATATGGACTACTAACGTCCCAAATTTGTCAATTTCATTTGTTTACGGACCCATTCATCCAGAAATCGGCCGTATCCTCCAGTTCCTCGTCAGTTGAAATTTGTACGGTACTTGCCCGTACGTAAGTCATGGTGGGAAATTCGTCAATTTGTGACCTGCAAAACGCCGTGATCTTCTTAGCGATGCCAAATTGACTGCTTCGGACTCTTCTGCATACTTTAGCGACGACTATGTTTTTGCAGATCTTGCATTCCGGCGACAGGACGTATGAGTTATTTTTCATTAAAAACATAAACAAAATATCGCTCAAACGCATCGACTGACACAGTGAATAAGTAAAGTTAAATTTAAAAAAATTAAAGCATATTTTTAGGTTTATAATGTGATCTCAAGAATATTAATTGAAAAGCAACTTTCTTGGAAGACATTAGAAAAATCACATTATTTTGTCAAAAGTGGTCGCCTATCAAAAATGTGTGAAAATTCGTAACAATACTAGCATATTGGCGTTTTCTATTAAAAGTAAAGTTAGAGAAATCTTTCCTGTAAGAGTAGCGCACTGCTTTGATTGTTTTTGATCAAGAACTAAAATGCTAGACGAAATCATGGACAATTTAAAAACATATACATTTAAGCTGAATATGTGTTGCTTAAATCATGGCAACATACAACTCAAAGAAGATCCATGTTTGGTTAACACGTAACACCCAATTGCGATTCAAAGTAAAAGCTGAAAGAAATCAAACATTCCTTGGAGCAGAAGATTACGTAACATACATATATAAATGGTCAATGCTTCAGTCAGGATGACGACCTAGCTTCTAACACCACTTATGTTGCAGACACCTATGGTTTAAAGTCGACTTTGAATAACACATTTTTTTAACTCTTCATGATACTTTTTTATTTCTTCTTAGAGTTCTTGCTAGAAATCTGCTGAGCGAAAGTCGCCGAAGAACTATTTTCTTATATTTCGTTTTGTTCGACATTAGTCAGACCAACGGCTAGCATTATATATATTGTTACGAAAATGTTAATATCGTTTAGAATTAACATGATTAACAAAAGCTACGCTAACAAATACAACGAACTTGTTACAAGTAAACCAACAACATCGGTATGAAGGAAACGGGGGTAGACAAGTTAGCGAGAACACCACAAAAAGCAATGTGAACAAAATACACAAACAACAATGAAGTTGCAATAGAGTCCTCGAGAAGGCGAAAACACGAACATTCTACTTCAAGAACCCTCATCAGACTGTTTACGTGAGCAAGACGAAGCAGGCAACGCATAGTAAGAATTCAGTCAGTCTTGTGTGAAGATGCGTTGCGTGTGACAAAAACAGTCATGGTTTGAAGATCTCAGTTGAAAAGATCTGTCTTGTAAGCAAACAAGAAATAATTGTTGTATTCGTCAAGTTGTAAACGGTGGCACACAAAAGTAGTGCGAACAATAAAGAATTTAATTGGAGCTAAACACCAATTTATTTTTTATTTTGTTTGCAATCAACGAACTTATATTCTAAACGTTTTTAAAAAGGTAAAAATTTAACAATATCAACGACATGTGGTTTTAACAGAAAGGCCATTTTGGATATTCTATGTAATACTCTTGCATAAAGTTTTGATATGACTCCAAGAGAGTATTTAAGTGACCATTTGGAAGAACTGAAAAAATTACCCTTGAGTGCATGCCGGCAAATATCAACATAAAACGTTAAAAAATCTGGTACATTCAAAACCAAATAGATTAAATATAGTGTTTGATCAAAAGGAATATCCTATTAAATATTTTTTTTAAATTTACTTGGAGTTCTTCTTGGGGGTAGCTACATACAGTTTTGTGGTGCAGAAATATGCATTCACCAGCATGATTCTCTTAATTTTCTTATGCTGTGTGAAAAAGTTTAAAATTGTTTTTGTTTTATAATAAAATAGAAATAATGAACAAAATAAATATCAAAATTATGAATTACCTTGACATATTGTTACGAAAATGGAAATGGTGTAACATCGTTGCACATTAAAATGATAAACAAAAGCTACAAAAACAAAAACAGTAGACATGTTTACATGATCAAACTAATTAACAAGAAATATAGCAACATCAGTATAAAAAAGGGATAAACAAGTAAACAAAGAGGCAACAACAACACTGCAAGGACAAATGTAAACAAAATACACAAACAACAATAACGTAAACAACATATTTACGTTTATAAAGATTTCACGAAGCCGAAGTCATTCTCTTCCAAGGGCATTCATCAGACTGTTTACCCTGCGATGTAAAAGGCAAGCAAAGCAGCTAACGGGGTCAGAAAGACTTCAGTTAGTCTTGTGTGAAGACGCGTGATTTGAAGATCTCCGTTATAAAGATATGTCATACAAGTGACTAGTAATTGTTAGTGTTTACACAAAAGAGTGAAAAGAGGAATAATCAATAAAGCAATTGTTGTTGTTTACATCAAGTTGTGAATAGTGGCACACAGAATTGTGCGAACAATAAAGGCTTTATTTAAAACTAAGCACAAATTTATTTATTTTTATTTGCAATCTACGAACTCATAAACATAAGAACAATATTATTGCTTAAAATTCATGAAATTACTAAAATATACACATGAGTGTGCCTAGAATTTTTCTATCCACTGTTCGTGCACAAAATTACCTTACAGAACGATTGCTTGCGTAGTTTAACTAAGGAAAAAGGAAATAAATACTACGTTATTTATTTTTAAAAAAATTTTCAAAGTCTTTAAATGCATTAAAAATTTTCTAATTCCTTCCACTTTTAATTTTCCAATAAATACAATAAATTTAATTGCCGAATAAACGAACAAATTAACCAAAAAAATTGAATCGTTAACAATATTTACGAAAAGTTTATAAATAACACTTAAAACCATGATTTCTTTGTAATTGCGGTTGCTTGCAAGTAATTGCTGTAAAACAAGCTAAAATTTCTCTTCTCAATTATTTGAACAAAGTGGCAATCCAATCGATTGGTTACATTGTGTACCTTAAGGTTATAAAATAAATAAAAGCATAAACAGGTGGATGGTTAGTTAAATAACCAGAAGTTATAGATTAACTGACAGAGGAAAGAAAACCTTATATTGTTTAAGAGAAATTATATTTTAAAAAAGATGATGGAGAAAATGTATGAAGTCTTTCGAATATATATGTCATATTCAAAACAAAGTTTTCACTAAAAAAGTGTACCTAAGTTTACATGCAATATAATATACCCCAGTACAGCTAGTTACGTAACTGCAGATTTAATTAGTCCAAGTTTCAATGCCTAGATGAATCGAGAATAGGTAATACTGTGTTGGGGTCACATTGGGACGGAGTCCAAACACTGTCAATTTAGGTCAATTCTTCTGCGGTAAACCAATTACTTGCTTACTTACTTAATTTTTTATTACAACACTTCAGTCAGGATTAAAACTTAGCTTCTCACACCACCTATGTTGTGCGTGTTACTTTAATCCGTAAGTGGCGCGAACTACAGTTTAAAAGCTTTTCATGGCAATTATATTGTTACGAAAATAAAAATTGTGTTTTGCTTTCACATCGTTTAAATTGTAAACAAAATCTACAAAAACAGAAACAATGAACTTGTTTACATGATAAACAAGTAAACAAAAATATACCAACAAAAAACCAATATAAAAAAGGGAATAAACAAGTAAACAAAAAGGCAACAACAACACTGCAAGAACAAACGTAAACAAAATACACAAACAACAATAATGTAAAGAACATGTTTACATTTATAGAGATTTCAATAAGGCGTAGTCATTCTCCTTCAGGAGCATATATCAGACTGTTTAGCCTGTTTTTTTAAAGGTAAAAACGTAACAATATTAAATTAACAAATATTAAATGAAAATAAATTTTAATCCTTACCAGGGTGGTAGAGAAAGTGTGAAAATGTTTAGAATACTTATTTATGAAAAGATTTCATTATTACCTCCTTTTCTAATACCCATCAACGGAGGAATAAAAAAGCAAAGCTAAAATAATTTATAAAAGATTCGAAAAACCCTTAAAGAAACATACGGAAAAACTAATGAAATGTCTTGAAATATAAATTGTAAAAATGGAAAACTTAAATAATTATTCTATTTTATTAAGGTAACAGACGCAACATGTACCCAAAGACACTAATTTACTTTCTTTTCAATTTAAAGTTGAGTGTTATTCTATTTTCCTATGGGTTTCCAACCATAAACCTTTAATAATAAAAAAGTAATTAAAAAACGAATTTGCTTTCTTCCTCTCATCTCCTTCTTGTGAAATAATTCGTGTTTGAATCTTTTTAAATCGAATTAAAATTAAAATATTAAAAATAAAATATTTTATAACAAAATGAAGGGAAGGGAAACGAAATTGAAATTGAGGACAATCGAGTCAATCGATTTTCAAATAAGTTTAACAATTATACTATCGTTTCTAGTAGAATTATAGATACTTATGAATATGCCATTATCCTTAAATTAATAAGAATAAATTGGTACCTACATATTTACTCGACATGCAGTCAAAGCTAGATCTTGTTAGCGAAACCACAAAGCTACTTGGTCTGAAGATAAATATCAACAAAACAAAAACACTCAGGATAGATGCTAACGCAGCGCGAAAATTTCTTATGTACGGCAAGGAAATTTATGAAGTGGAGTCCTTCTGCTATCTAGGCAGTATAATCGATAAATCCGGCGGTTCATCAGCAGATATTGCCACTCGCATTTCCTGTTTGGAAATCGTCTAACATATCGATACGCAACAAAATTAAAATTTTCAACTCCAACATTAAGTCCACATTACTGTACGGTTTGGAAACGTGGAATATGGACCACGCGATTCCCAGTCTCTTCAGGTATTTGTTAACAAATGACTGCGTAGAATCTTGCGTATTGCCCAACTCCGGATAGATACAAACCAGCAACCAATTGAGAGGGAAATAAAGAGACGCAATTGGGGATATCCTGGGCACACTCTTTGCAAGTCATTAGATGCCATCACAAAGAAAGCCATAGACTTGAACCCCCATAACAACCATAACACACCCGGAAACGCCTAATCACAACCGAACTATCCAAACTACGTCTACAATGGAACCAAGTCAAACACCGCTCTGATGATCGTGCTCATTGGAATCAACTTGTAGCGGCCCTGTGCTCCCTAATAATTAAGCCAAAATGTACCGTTACAATAAAGGCAAAGAAAAAGAACCGGACGATCTCGGTCACTGGATCAGTATGCTCTCGAATGTGCTGTAACACGAGCTACACTGACTCAAACAATTGCCCGTACACTAAACTATTGAAAATATAATTTAATGTAGTTCGGAAAATATATATCCAATGAAAATGAGTTTTTGATTTTTAAAAAGTGCAACAGGAATATTACACAAATACAAACACATAAAGGTTAAAATAGAAATAAATTTTATTGAACTAACAAAATTAAAAAAATACTTCAGAAACCATACTCAAAAAATTATCCGTACAGAATAATATTTATACCCTAAAACTAATTAATGTGGTTTTAATAACGGGTGTGATATCTTTTGGCTGTAATAACTTCTTTTAAACGGTTCTTCATTGATAATAATAATTTACTAGTAATTTCTTGACCAATATTCAGCCATTCCTCGGTAATAACGTTTTTGAGCATTTCCTTGCCAGTGATTGTAGGCTGACGGATTTTTTTCTCCAAAACTCCCCATAGATGGTCTATGGGGTTAAGGTCTGGACTCTGAGGATGATCAGAAAGCACTTCTTTTACGTTTTCACATAACCATTCACTTATAATTTTGGCCTTATGTTTTGGGTCATTATCGTGAACGAGTCGCAAATCCCCTAGCATTCCTAATTTCGTTGCACTAGCTTCCAAATTTTCTTTTAAAATATTCAAATAATAGTGTTTATCCATTGTAGTTTCAACAAAAACGAGATTTCCGACACCTCCTGCTGACATGGTACCCCAAACCATTACATTACCACCACCATGTTTTAAAGTTGGCTTTACCGCTGGTAAATGATCTGTTACTCGAATGGTGCAAGCAATAAATGCTCAAATGAGGATGTAACCAAAAACCTTTGAAGTGTTCACAGAATGATTTGTTGGGAATATCTTACTTACTTTCTTACTGAAGGTCATTACAACAATTTTGTTAGAATAACGAAATAGTTTATCACACTTCTTATGTTGTGTGTGTTAATCTTAGATCAGCAATGAATATTCAAAAAGATGAGTAGGATCGAATCATACTTATAATTTCCGATAATTATACACATTCATTCTTATTTTAATGTCGTACTTACACTACTCATTTTCAAAGTTTGAACTACTCTTCGTACTCCTATTTAACAATACGTATGATGCTGTTGATTTCGACTCTCCATGACTCAACATATACAAGAATCACAAAATAACTATGATTCGCTTACGAACACTACAATACTCACAAGAAGGTTGTGTGTTTGCTTTGCTTGCTGTCTTTGTCTTTTTCTTTTTTTGTAAGTGCAACAACAACTAAGACTGATGAATGATTCGAGTCACTCGAATCATTTTATCTGATGAGAGAAGACGCCGGAGAATTTATTTTTTTGTTGTTGGAGATGTCTTACCTGGGGTTTAAACCGACACCCGGCGACTACTAATTTGTTGTAATGACTCCACTCTCATATAGCCCAAGTTATAACAGTGATACACGCAAATACGCTCAGATGGCGGTTTAGTTACGTCCTCCTGTGCCTGACATTTTATTCGGACCGTATTCCATGGAATTCAAGAGCTTTTCATATTTAATATGCTGAACCATACTGCTTTTGATCATTCCGATATGTGGCAGGTAATAATGTACTCGCGAAGCCGATCCTACTAAGTCGTCCTCCGGCTTATTGCCATAGAAACTTCGGTGCTACTCCAAAATTAGTCAATTCATTACTGCACGCTCTTACCAACCGCAAGGTAAGATTTGTCATTCTCGAACTACCCATGCAGGCTTTAATGTTACTCAATGTAGCCTGAAATACAGATTATTATCGGTCAAAGTGCACAACTACATCGCTCTTGTCCAAACTAGACGCCCAGTCATAGCCAGAGACTGACTATACCAGTATTAGAAAAATATTTTACAGCTTTTGATTGGTAGAAGACACTGATAAGCCTTCTATGGTCACTATTTCAGATATAAACTCAATTTCATTAGAATTTTCGTTTCGCTTTATATAAAGGACTTGTTTTCTCTTTGTGTGCTGTATGTATGGATCTAGAAGAAGATACCCATTAATAAGGAGAAAAAACGAGAAGATTATTAAAAGACATTACTTGGAGATTAAGGAAAAATATTTTGATAATTTAAGTGCAAGGTAAAGTAAAAGACCTGGGTGATTGTAAAAGGTCTTCAAGGACATTTTTTAACTTAAAAAAAAGAAACCAACAAAACAGGCACTACTTACATGAGTTGAATAAATAACAACAAATGATATTACTATGAAATGTTCCAGAGAAAAAGGCAAGAGGCAAACAAACTTTTACACACAAACATTCCTTTATCGTTTTTATCAATACCTTACTTTTTGATTTTTGTGCCGAAATAAAAAACAAGAAATATTTTATTTCCATATATTTACCTTTTCTTATTAAACTATACCCACAAAATGAAATATGTTTTTATTATTATTTATATTTTTATATACATTTAGATGGTAGATCGAAGTCAATGACATTTTTCCATCTTAATCTAAAGGTATTTATAATATACGGATGTGAAAAGCATTATCCTAAAAGTAATTCAATGTTATTAATAAAACTACTAAGGGCCATTATTACAAATTCCCGTTAAAGTTTTGGATCTCATGTGGATTGGCATTGTCCTAAATTTGTTCTCATGCCCATTAATACAGACATGAAAATTAGTTTTCGATTTGTTTACAAAGAAACACTTGATTGGATAAAAGCTACTAAATAAATGGCAACCAATTTGACAGAGGTAGTGTCAACAAAATGGCCGTTATCAACTGTCAAAGTTCGGAATTCCCTGTTGGAAAACCCTATATATAGGTTATATATATAGGGTTATATATAGGTTAGGTTGGAGTGGTAGCTCTGATATCAAAAAGCTCACTTGAGCACGCATAGCGGTCCGTTGTGCTGTCACAGTTGAACGCAGTCTCTGTGCTGACCAAGTTCCACCAAAATCAAGGAAGAGGAAAAAGTTGTGTGTGTTGGCTTATTAGACGTGAGGCCTCGGTTCAAACCCCAGGTCAGCCATCTCCAACTGACCGAAATATGAAAAAAAATTTCTTCGGCGACTTCCTCTCAGCAGATTTCTGGCAAAAACTTTGAGAGTAAATAAAATTGCCATGAAAAGTTTCTCAAAAATCTGTCTTTCGGAGTCGACTTTAAAGTGTAAGTCCCGCCACTCATGTATAAAAATTAACGCACACAACATAAGTGGTGTGAGAAACTAGGTCGTAATCCTGACTAAAGGGTTGTAATGATCAATTATGTATTTATGTATGTATATCCTATGTATATCCTAGACATCAATAGACGATAGCTCCGTCAAGCTGACAAGAAATGAGAAGCCAAATAACCTATATCTGCACCTTGCAAGAGATGGGCACTGACTAAGAGAGTGGATAACAGTCTCCTCTTCCTCAGCGGATCTGCGTCCACGGCAGAAGTCGTTAAATGGCAGCGGCATTCTTTCCGCGTGTCGACCCATAACACAATGGCCTCTAAGCATGGCCACTGTGATTGAGATGACGCTACGACCAAGTCCAAGTAACTAGTTGGTACGCCAGGGGCTAGGTGAGTCTAGCAATGGAGCAGGACTCGCCATTGACGAAGGATAGGTTGCCGTCTCGAAAGAATTTTCGCGCAATGGCCAGCTTGACCAAGGCCAGTGGCATACCCAAGTCTGGCGAGCTCATCGGCCCTGCAGTTAATGCTACTGTCGGAATGTTACTGTGCCGTGGGACCCAGACCAGTGAGACACTAAAGCGCCCAGAAAGAAGGTCAAGACAGCGACGACATTCCCTAACGATCCTGGAGTTATTCACAATATCCGACAGAGATCTTATGGCGGAATGATTGTCAGAGAAGACCGAGTCGCGATAAAAGGAGCACCGTTGACGAGGATCCATTGAGCGGCCAGGTAAATGCACATCACCTCCGCCTGAAACACGCTACAGTAATCCGGCAGTCGAAAAAGGATGTTTAGGTCCAGTTTCCCAGAATATATTCCGCTCCCGACCTCATTGACGAGTTTAGAGCCGTCCGTGTATATATCCAGGATTCCGGGGGTGAAAAATTTCCAATTTATCAATTTTCATTGTCAAATGCTGTTTGTAAAGGAATCCAGTTTTTTTGATTATATTTATACAGATCTTTTTTAATAAATATTAAAAAAGATTTCTGTTGTGTTTCTGAAAGGAATGAACTTCGATTAAAAGGTATTTTAGAATTTTTTTTTGGTCGACAGAAGTCTATACAAAGATTCTTATGTAGATTCTTAAGTAGTTTTGTAACAAAAAAAAGGACATTATTTACTGTAGTTTTGCTATGAAGGCGGTTTTATTTTCTGTTTCAAGCACAATTTTAATGTATAAAAGAAGTTTTCATTCATATCATTGACTTTTAAGAAGAATTAAGAACAATTAAAGAAAAAATCACACGATTTAAATTTTGACAGAAAATTTTTTCAACTTAAGAAGATTTCTGTCATCGTTAGTTGAAATGTTTACTTTTATACACACCTTAGCGGTTAAAAGTTCTTACCGCACCTCAGTTGATATTAAAGTTTAAAGTTTGGTGAGCAATTTTAAGCCAACATTAAATAACATTTAAATAAAGAAAAGCAATTCATAAAACCAAATTACGGTTTATACATGATTTTTCACTTGTGTTTAAAAAATTATGTTTAAGCAGAGTAAAGTAGAGAGTTAGATTTAACCGAATTAAATAAAAGGGTTTAAAATATACATTTTATTTTAAATTCACTATTACATTATCATTATTACAACTTCCTATTAAAGTTGGATTGGATTGAATTAGTTGGATCTAAATATTGTTGTATTTGTGATTAAACTAATTTACATGAGATCCAAAAGCATCCTGAAAAAGTTACTGTTTTGTGTGGATTTTAGACTGCTGGCGTCAACGGTCCATATTTCATTCAAAATGACATTGGCCTGGCATCACTGTCAACGGCGAGCACTGTTGTTCGAGGATTACCAACTCAAAGATACATGGTTTCAACAGGATGACACTTTTCAACAGAAGCCATAGCCATCTCTCGTGGAGGTTATATGTAAAGACCATCGATATTTGACAGAGTCAGATTTGTTCTTGTCGTGTTTTACTAAGTCGCTGAACTACTGATCCACAACCGATGCCACTGGTCAAAGTTAGCCTAATTTAAGTGAAAATTAGACATTTTCATATTATTTATTTAAATTTCGAGATAGGAACAGCTGAAAAAAGGTTCTATATTTCTGTCTGTTTCCTAGAAACTTTATTTTAACATTCACTATTTCTAAACTTCTTACCGTTCATGGAGACACAAGCTTATTTTGCACCAATATTTTGAAAGACTAAATTTGTATTTTTAAAGGTATCAATTGATATTGAATATAGAAAAGTGGATTAGGATTATTCTCTATTACATTCAGCTAAAACCTAAGAAGTCGCTGAAGTCTAGTAGGCAATAGTCAGATATCCCCATTAAAATGATATATGGAAAAATATTTCTTCGGCTACCTCCGCTTAGCAGATTTCTGGCAAAAGCTCTGAGAGTAAACAAAAATTGCCATGAAAAGTTTCTTAGAAATCTGTCGTTCGGAGTCAACTTTAAACTGTAGGTCCCACAACTCATATATAAAAGTAACACACACAACATAATTGGTGCGAAAAGCCAGGTCGTAATTCTGACTGAAGGGATAAGACGTCAACGCAAATTAAAAAACCTACTAATTTTGCCCATTTTGGCATAAATGCAAGTAAGTCTTGAATGACGGTATCGTTTTTTAAGCTCTTTAATATATGAACTCTTTAATAAAAACTTTTGCAAATTTTAACATACTGCTTCAGTTTTATTTTATGGGTTTCTTTTAATTTCCAAAAAAAATGTTTTTTTTATGTAAAAAATACCTGAGAGACTGACAAGCTGTTGTGCATTACATCCCTATACAATACACATGATATGTACGGTAAGGCTTGTATACACATGAATCGATGTTAGTGACGGGTTGATGTGTTGTGTACCAATGAAGTTTTTTTACGTTTTTGGTTTTTTATCGTTATTTCCTTGGCTCTACAAAACGTCAGCATTTTTTTTTTGATATTTTCTGCTTTTTTGTATTAAATTTAATTTTTTCTTTTCTGCACAACATTTAAGATTTCGCCGGTATATGGAAAGTGTGTGTCATTCACTTTTGTAATTATTCAGCATAAATTATCACAAATTTAAAAGCGTAAAAAGTTGATCGATTTATGATATTATTGGGTAGTATGAATATACATACAACACATACCTATTTTTAAATGAAAGAATTAATATTTTTAAAATATTAATTTTTAATAACAAATTTACCAGAAGTCGGCTAATATTTCCATTTTTTTACAAATATCAGTATTTCTGTATTAACATTTCTTCGACTTATGCAACCCACTTTTCAGCATTTCCCGCTTATAAACGCTAAAAATTGTACTACACACAGTTACGTTTTTGCTCTTTTAAAAACGTTTAAAATATGAATTCGTTGATTGCAAACAAAATAAAAATAAATTTGTGTTTAGTTTTAGATAAATTCTTTATTGTTCGAACTATTTTATGTGCCACTGTTAACAACTTGACGATACAACAACAATTTGGTTTAGTTCACTTTTCTTCTTTACACTATTATTCGCACAGCACTAACAACTGTTCGGTAAATCCTTACAATGGCGATTTTGTTTTCTTTACGACTATTTTCACACGCAATCCCTCTTTACACAAGACTGACTGAATTCTTACTACTCGTTGCCTGCTTTGTCTTGCCTTTTTATATCCCATGTAGGGATATAAATGATGCAGGTTCTTGAAGTCGAACGTTCGTGGCTTCGCTTTCTAGAAAACTTTATGGCGACTTCATTGTTGTTTGTGTATTTTGTTCACATTGCTTGTTGTTGCGTTCTCGCTTACTTGTCTATCCCCTTTTCTATCATACTGATGTTGTCGTTGGTTTACTTGTAACAAGTTCGTTGTATTTGTTTGTGAAGCTTTTGCTTTAAATTTACTTAAAACCGTTCGATTATATGCACCGGTTTTGTGACAACTGTGTTTCCAAAAATGGTCCTGCTCACTAGCTCCCTCATTCGTCCGATTAAATGTTTCTAGATTTCTTAAGCCATTGGAAGATAATAACCACCTTTAACGCCATACGGTAGATTCATTGCAAGAAGTAGTAAAAAAAATTAGGCATACATACATACATAATTGACCTTTACAACCCTTTAGTCAGGATTACGGCCTAGCTTCTCACACAACTCTTGTTGTGTGTGCTAATTTTATAAATGAGTGGCGCGATCTACAGTATAAAGTCGACTACGAACGACAGAGTTTTGAGAAACTGTTCATGACAATTTTATTTACTCTCAGAGTTTTTGCCAGAAATCTGCTGGGAGGAAGTCGCCTAAGAAATATTTTTTCATATTTCGTTTTTATGTCTGATCTGGGGTTTGAACCGTGGCCTTACGTCTAATAAGCCAAGACACTACCACTAGAATATGGCAACTTAGACAGCGCATTGAAAATCCATAGAATGTTCCTTATGATTTCATTCTCATTGACGCAGAGGTTGCACTCTGTCCCATCCAAAAGGCATAACCAACTGAGACAACGTAATCTCAGATAATTGATTCCTGATAGAAAACCTACAATCTATCAATGTTCGCCTTTTATAATTTTGTATAAAACTACTACTACTTTTTGTATAAAACTACTACTACTACTAATTTGGCCTGGTGCTGGTCTCGGGCGAGTCAACGACCTAATTCTCTGCCTAGTTAATACTACAATAGGACTCTTGACTATGTCTATAAGGTCTGTTGCTGATCCATCTTCTTCAGCAATTTCTTTGCAGTGACACCCAGGTGGCCCAGGAAATGAAAACTTTGTTCACCACACCGAACTGTAGGAAATGGCCAAAAATCTCTCCGGATTCTATTATATTGAATAACTCGCGGGTAATTGCTGCAAGGTACGGAAATTGGATATAAGAATTTCCCGCTTATAAGCACTGTCCTGCAAACATTTTTGAAAGTGTTTAGATCTCGTTTTGCGCAAACATTAGTCGACTACCGGTAGTCGCTCAAACGTGAGCATTTTCCGATGAACCATCAACATACATTAAAAAATTTTAAAATTTTGGAATTGAAAGATCATTTGAAAAACAATTTATAACAAATATATGAAATGACTTTCTGATTTGAGCAAACGAAGTGTCAGTCTGCTCACAAATGGAATGTTTTATTTATTTTTATATTTTTTAATTAAACTTTTGTAATCATTCTTATTAAACTGAAACAAATAAAAAAATTCATATTTTATAAGTTTACCTGATCAAAACTCATAACATAAAAGTTTTAACAATATTTTTATTACTATACATTTATTACACTATGCTTTTTTATTTTTCTCGAACCCTCCAAAATTATTTTATTTGGTTATCATATGAACTTTCAGTTAAAAAATTTCAACATTTTTGATGGATTTTAAGTGTTTATTGAAAAATTTTTCCTTTTTCCGTTGGACCAACCACCTTAAGTTGGCTAATGTTTGAACAAAGCGAAATAATAATATTTGAGAAAAACGGAACTACTTTTGGTAGTACAAAGAGCAAATCCTCAGGTAAACAATCAAGATGCATCAAAAACTTTGAACATTTTTGGAATGAAAGTTCATTTTATGAGACAGCATATATAAAAAATATGACTAAGCTCTTTAAATAATAACTACGGTAATTTTTGTTTAATTTTATCAAACGAAGTGTCAATCTCTTCACAATATAATGCACTTTCAGATTATGGCCACTTATTTCGTATTTTTTAATTAAATGTTGCAATTAAGAATGACCAAACTTGAAAAAATAAGAAAAAAATAATTTCAAACTCATAACATATAAGTTTGAACAAAATGTTTATTTATAGCGTTTTAAAGGCTAATTTCTCTTCTTTCGAAAAACTTTAGATTTTGAAAATAGGTTCAAACATATTTGTGTAATCAATAATTTCGTGTTAAAAGATCAAAAAAACAGTTTATGTTAAATAAAAGAAGTTTGGAGAGTTCAAGAAAAATAAAAAAAATATTTTTGAGTTCTACTCAACCTCGTGAATAACTTAGACTATGTAGTTACTCGAGTGAATTTTCACTGTCGCAACGTGTTATTTGAAATCGGTTCAAAAATATTTGAGTAATAAATAAATTTGTATTAAGAGTTAAAAAAAACAGTTTTTATCAAATAAAACAAGTTTGGAGGGTTCGAGAAAAAAAGTATTTTTGACATCTACTACACCAAATGTACAACTCAAACCATGTAGTGATGAGGCTGTTTTTTCGTTGTCGCTCTGTGTAAAAATAGTTGCCATAGCATTTTGTGCTCCAAAAATATTATATTGACGATATGACGATTTATACCTTTATTTTGACGATTTGTAGGAATTAAAACTTTAAATAATTTTCTTTACTTTTGTACATTAAAAGCCTCTTTAAGCTCTGTATTTAAAGTATTATATTTTTAAATTATTAAGGAACACCTGTGATGATTCTACATAAAATGATAAATAACCCAAGTAAAGAAACTTAGAAAGAAATTATCAGATATTTAAAGGATATTAATATTTATCCACATCTCACAAGCATTCGATAAGGTTTAGCATGATGGTCTACTCAGCAAAATAACACGACTGCTCCCCGAGAATACACACAATCTTCTTAAAAGCTATTTAACTGATAGAACTTTTAAGATGAAATTGAAGCACGAACTCTCTACAACAAAAAAGATCTCTGCAGATGTCCCCCAGGGGAGCATACTAGGCCCTATTTTATATTTAATTTATACATCAGACATGCTCACAAATCCTAACACATACACATCAACATATGCAGACGACACCGCATTTATAAGCGTCAACAAGGACCCGAAGGTAGGGTTTGAAACTTTTTATAACATAAGTGACAGGAAAGACCTCTGCAGGCAGGAAGTTCCACATACAAATAGTCTGACTAAAAACAAATTTTGTCTGTTATGCAGTGTGCGATCCACTGGCCAATCGACCACAAACGGAGGTGCTCGCCGAGAAACGCGAGTATTACATGATTTTCGGGAACAAGTCCCTTTATTTCGCTCGAGAAAAATCCTTTGTAGTACTAATAGAACAGTGAAACACAAGTCACATTGCAACGATGCTCTAATAAATCAAAGGAGTTGGATACCCTAACAACATTAATGATTTGAAATCTTCTGTACGCGATCGAGATGTCCCAAAATAGACGTTGAGGCGCCGGCCCATATATGAACGTTGTATTCCATTCTCGGTTGGATATAAGAGGTGTAAATAAGAAGAAGATCAGATGAAGTGAAATATTTCTCCCCCGTCTTAAGAAGCCAAGGCATTAAAAATTTTGTCCGTTCTAACGAACATCACATTCAATTTTCATGCCCAGAACATCAAGAGCTTCTGACAACACTGGGATAGACGGTTTAAATCTTAAACAATTTTTTCCTGAAAATGATATAAAAATTCCCGATTTCTGCAAAAAAAAAAAGAAATGAATATAAAAGATGGTAGCTTTTCATTTATAGCCTTGACTAAATTTATTAAGAAATATTAGTATTACCACATTCTTCAGCTAATGTAGAGAGAATATTAAGCCAAGTTAACCGTAGATCGATTCTTAAAAACTTCATAATTCTAGCTTATGTATCACTTTTGATACATACTTGTAGTACATGGAATTGTAACGATAATTATATCATATATAATATCACGAAATTATTTGTTAAAAAATTTAATATTTTAATTCATTTTTATTAAAACTATATTACATTTTATTATCACTTTTACGAAATTTGCGCCAAAATTTTTGACATGATGTACATTGGCATGGTTTTTTACATAAAAAGCACTACATGTCAGCTTGGTTTTATTTCTTTCTAAATGGTAATAATTTGACGTCTGGCACCCTGCTTTGAGGCGATTTATAAGTTTCCAATCGCTTAGATAGGACAGCTTATTGTCACTCGCATCAGTAACACTCTCAGTTGAGGGCAGGCTGAAACAAAAAATTAAATTTTTAACACGTTGACGTAAATGACGTCATGTATGAGTGCACGTAAATGCAAACGACGTCTATAACTGTCAAAAAATTTAGAGTTATAAAACAAAAATTTAGTTGTAATTCAGTTTGATTTCGATTTCTACCAATTCACTCAATAATATTCTAAAAGGAAAATATTATACTTATATTTCTTCATTTATTTTTAGATTCATGATTTTGTTGCTATTAGAATGTATGTAGATTTTAACGACGTGTATAGCCGTCAATATATTGTTCATTATGTTTAGCGCCTCTTTCAGTCTGACTTAATTTGAATCAATGTAAGTGTTTGTTTTTGGTTTTATTGGGAATTATAACTGTAAGTTTTTATCAATGATATGTTCAGTTTTTATATACTTTGCTTTAAATAATTTTCAAAAATCATATTCGCCTGAAAAGAACATTTCGCTTGATGAATCTATGTTAATATTTAGAGGCCGGCTAAATTTTCGGCAATATATAAAAGGAAAAAAGGCAAATATGGAATTAAATTATATGAATTGACCACTAGTGATGGCTACGTTTTAGATTTGGAAATATACCAAGGAAAACGAGAATTAGCAAACACGTCATCGAAAACAAACTGACTTGTTTTACGATTAATGGGACCCTATTTAAATAAAGGACATAACTTATATATGGATAATTTTTACAATAGTGTTGAACTATCTAAGCAGCTATTGCTTCTTAAAACTCATTCAACAGGAACTCTTCGTGCTAATAGGAAAGGTAACCCCAAAGTTGTTACGTCCAAAAAATTAAAAAAAGGTGAGCATATTTGGCGCAGACAGGGTCAGATTTATGTGTCTAAATGGAGAGATAAGCGTGAAGTAGTCTCTATAACTACAACTATAACCAACTATAATTGCTACTACAAATAAACATAAAAAATCAAAATGAAGCCAAATCACATAGCGGATTACAATTCAAATATGTCAGATAGATAGACGCGATCAGATGATCTCATATTATTCTTCAAGAAAGAGCATTCGTTGGTACAAAAAAGTAATTTTCCATGTATTAGACCTATGTGTTTGGAATTCGTATTACCTGTATAAAAAATTCCACAAAAATGTAAAGTTCCTTGAGTTTCGGGAGTCTCTTATTAGATCGCTAATAAGGTTACCCAAATACATTTCTAATGGCAACCATCTAACATCTAAAGTGACATATGGCAGACCACAAAAAACATCTAACACATCTTTTGTAAGTTTACGTGATATTGAGAAGATTCCTACACCGGAAAGCTGTAAAAGAGATTCTTCATATCGCCGCTGCAGAAATTGCATAAAACATCAATTTCGAAAAGAAACAAAATATAGATGTAAAA
This sequence comes from Sarcophaga subvicina, assembly GCA_936449025.2. Classification (NCBI taxonomy): domain Eukaryota; kingdom Metazoa; phylum Arthropoda; class Insecta; order Diptera; family Sarcophagidae; genus Sarcophaga; species Sarcophaga subvicina. The sequence continues at coordinate 37,305,344 of OW388080.2, forward strand.
CGTGACCTGAAAAGCCAGCTCTATGTCCCGAATGCTTTGAGCCGTACCACTTATTTTGTTGTTAGTACATACATATGTGAATAATATTCGATTTTTTACTTTATTTAAGGTTTATAAAATGAATTTTTTTATTTTTGTTATGAATTTTGTGTAAAAATGAATTTAAGTTAATAAAAGATAATATAAATCATGATTTTCTAAATTATTTAAAAAAATATCTTTCGGTATCCGGACGTCTAATGCCGTCATTTGCACATCAATGGAACTAATATTATGAAAAGTTAACGACGGCTATAGACGTCCACCTTTACTTTAAAAAATTTTATAGAAAAAACTATAATTTTAATCTCTAAGTATTAAATCTCCATGAAACTCGCCAAGATTTAAATAACTAAACAAAAAAAACGAAGTGTGTTTCTGAGTGCCTTCGTCAATTTCGTGGTGAGCGTCAACGTGTTAAAAATCTTAAAAAAAGGATATATGGGCTGCTCTGAAAGTATGTTAGCTAATCCCAAACTATTTATACAGTATATTATTTCTTACATAAAATTACAAGTTGTGTGATAAAAGTTTTAGGAAAATGGTTAAAATTTTCTAACAAAAAATTAAGAAAAAAATATATATATTTTTTTTTAGAAAAAAAATCATTTTCATTTGAATTTCAAAAAAAGGCTTTAAGCATGATTATTAAAGGCTGGAAGACTTTCAGGTCATTTTTCGAAAAGGTGTAAATATATCATTATCAAAGCGAATGATTCTATTATCTCATACGTACGTAGTTGATCGAAATATTATCATCTGTAATAAAACATGGGACGAAACACATTTTTCTAATGTTTGTCTGTCACGTGAGATAAATATGAGAAGAGCAGCAAGAAAGACTTTACAACATTTCAGGAAGCAGCTGCTAGCAATCTGCGTGAAAATATTTTGTCATCCCAAACTACTAAAGGCATACGGTTCCCTGTTCCAAGTAGTACATCTTATTGTCATGTTTGTTGCTGTCAATAGTTTCTTCAGTTCATAAGACGAGCTTCCATTTTCTTCTTCTTCAAAGTCTTTAGCAGCAGGAATATTACATATATAATTAATACATAATCGGTCATTACAACCTTTCTTTCTAACATGCTACATACTAGACTACGACAACTTAAATCAATATCAAGAACTTATACAGAACAGCAAATTCAACCTGTTCACTTTCATCCAATACTTAACTTCAATTTATTTTCAAATACCGCAGATAATGTCTTATTTACTATAAAAACCACAAAATCTTTGAAAAGTTAAAAAAATACATATACAACACCAAAGAATCATTAGGAAAGTCGTCTGTATAAAAATGATACATAAGACAGAATTATAAAGTTTTTGAATTTTTTAAGTCCTGCTTGAAATTTCCTTTTTTTATTTTGTCTAAAATAGTGACAAGAACAATGTTAACTTTGACTTTTTCTGAATTAAAGGTATATGGTCTCAAAAATTGAAATCTATCATTTTTGATACAAAGCTCGATCTACGGTTAATTTAACCCTTCCGTTACCGCAGTCCATTCCGCCGAAATGGTGCTACTGAACCGGGCAGTACGCCGCGAAGTGTGCACATTGCATGATGGCAAGTTGATATTCGGTTTTTCTTATTAAGTGTTACATATTTAAAGATTTTGCTGGTATACTAAATAAAAACTTAAATTATGATAATTCTTAGTAGTTTATTTGGCTGTGATATATCTTACAACAGGGATCTACATATAAGCCTACATTACAATCTTTATATTCATACGTAGATTCCCGTCTTTTGTCATTTGCACTGCAAACAACGCACCTTCTACTTCGGTTTTTCCCTACCGATTTATAAACCGAAGGAAAATGTCTTTCGGTTAACCTTAGTGGATGATTATTGCCAGCTAGACGTTGAGGATTTACATTATGGTAATATTTCTGCAATATTTCTCTAATTAAACGTAGTTCCACACACAAATGTCTATCACATGAAAGAAATATTTGCGATACCATTTTAGAGACTTGCGTGTTGATTCTACGGTACTTATAACCATTTTAGTCTTATCAATTGCACCAATTGAATTATTATAATCCAACACGCATGTTGGTATACACAAAACAGAAAATGAATGCCGGCTAAAGCCGGCGATGGTACACACGGGGCGCATTGTGTATGCCGTCTAAATCCGGCGCTGGTACACACAGGGCTCCCAGTGGCAGCTGGTAACGAAATGGTTAAATTATACTAAATTTCTTAAAACACACTTCCTTAAAACTTAAACTAAATTCCTTAGAAGCAATATTGTATAAAGTTTCATTAAGTAATGCATTTGCTATTTTCTTCTCAACCACCTATTCTACTACGTCTTATGACACTGGAACACCTTATCCTTATACAACAAATCAATCATGTGGGATATCCTTTCCGTTTATTAATGTTGATAACGTTTTTTTCGAATTTAACATAACTAAAAAGCTTATTTAGTCCAGGTCCTGATGGTATACCGAGCTGTATACTAAAAAATTGTGCATCATTACTAGCCGGTCCCCTTACTGCTATATTCAACATATCTTTTAAATCATGTTATTTGCCATTAGTGTGGAAGAAATCATAAACATTCCTTTATTTAAAAGTGGCATTAGATCGCATATATCAAAATACAGAGGTATTGCCAAAATTAATGCTCTTCCTAAACTTCTTGAGAAAATACTAACTGATCTCCTATACCATCAAATTTCACCTCTTCTATCATCTTGTCAACACGGTTTTCGTAAATCTCGATCATCAATAATTAATATCTTAGACTCACCACAATTGCTAATGAATGATTTTCAAATAAAATGCAGATGGATGTGATATACACTGACTTTATTAAAGCATTTAATAAAGTTAATCATAAACTTTTATTGCTTTAACTTTTATTGGTTAAATTCGTATCTGTCACAAAGAACACAACAAGTCAAATTTAGAAATGTCACATCTAAAATTATTAAAGTGCAAACTGGTGTACCTTAGGGCAGTCATTTGGGCCCAATTTTATTCACTTTGTTTCTCAATGATCTTCGCTCAGCTGTTTTGCGTTCTAAGGTACAGATGTATGCTGACGACGTTAAAATATTTAACACTTTTAACGATATTAAGGGATTTGATTTACTTCGTGCTGGCTTTTGCAGTTTTTATAAGTGGTGATTGAATTTGTTGGAATTAAATATTAAAAAGTGTAAACACATGACATTTTTTTAGACACTCAACGATTGATACGTCCTATTGCATAGAGAATGCATATTTTGGATAAAATTAAAACTTTTTTGGACCTTGGTATACTATTGGATCGTAGACTCAACTTTCGTGATAAAATATCTATGATGGTGAATAAAGCTTATGGCATACTCGGGTATATGAAACGCTGGTCTAAGGAATTTGTTGATCCTTATTTAACGAAATTGTTATTTATATCTCTCGTCCGACCTATTCTGGAGTATGGTTCTATTATACGGGACCCTTGTTATGCAAAAACAATTTTTAATTTTCTGTTTACCAGGTCTTGTTTGGAACTCCTATGAACTACCGCCGTATCGGAGTAGACTAGCTCTGAATAAACTGCCAACTCCTAAAAGTCTTCGTTTCATTATGAGTATTCTTTTTATTCTGGGATTAATTCGAGGCGATGTTGATTTAGAGTTCTTGCTCAGTCGATTGAAATTTAATATTCCTATGCGACCTACACGTAAATTTGAACTGCTACTGAATACTACAGATCAGACTATGCTAATAATGATTCCTTTAGACGAGCCTATAAAACCTTTAATGAATGTTATCAAGTAATTAACTTCTCGGAAAGTAAAAAAATTTATTAAAAAAACGCTAACAATATTTTTAAATTGATAAGTAAAGTTTTTGTTTATTTGTATAAAATTGTTATTGTAAATATCGTTAGTCAGTAAATTAATAAAATAAATAAATAAATAAATATTTACAATTGCATGGTCTACGGACAATTATTTGAGTCACTGTACGTGTAATATAGAATTCATTCAGTAAAGTGAGTACATATGTATAATTTTTACAACTCTGCTTTAAATCAAATTCTATTACTTTTTTAATTGGTTTTTTATATTTACTTTCTTTCCTATTATAATGTGTGATTTTTTAAGAGCTATAGGAAAATTAAAAAAAAATACATAAAATTCAGAAAAATGCATGAAATCTTTGTTTGAATCGATAGTATGGTCCATATAATTTAATGTTTGAATATTATTTCATGCAAATATTGACCGCGACTGCGCCTCAAATGGTCCATCCGCTTAGTCCAATTTTGGCATACTCTTTCCAACATTTCGGCCGTTATCTCACGTATAAATGCTTCAATATTGTCTTCCAATGCGTCAATTGAAGCGGGCTTGTCTGTATAGACATGAGTTTTAACATAGCCCCACAAAAAATAGTCTAAAGAGCGTTAAATCGCACGATCTAGGCGGCCAATTGACCGGTCCGGAACGTGAAATAAAATGTTCACCGAACTCGCCTCTCAATAAGTCCATTGTTACGCGTGCTGTATGGCATGACATGTCATGCAAGTCAAGCTCTTGCATTTTGGGCAAAAATAAAGTTGGATATCATCTCACGGTAGCGCTCACCATTTACAGTTACGTTACGATTCGCAGCATCTTTGAAGAAGTACGGTCCAATGATGCCACCAGCCCATAAACCCCACCAAGCTGTGACTTTTTCTTGATGCATTGGTAGCTTTTGCAATGCCTCTGGCTGATCTTCACTCCAAAATCGACAATTCTGCTTATTTACGTATCCATTGAGCCAAAAATTAGCTTCGTGGCTAAACACAATTTTTCGATAAAGAAGTGGATCTTAGGCCAACTGTCCAAGAGCCCATTCACCAAAAATTCTGCGTTGCGGTAGGTAGTTCGGCTTCAATTCTTGCACCAGCTTTATTTTGAAAGGCTTCACACCTAAATCCTTCCGCAAAATTTTCCACGTTGTTGAGTAACAGAGGCCCAATTGCTGCGAACGGCGACGAATCGATGATTGATAGTCATCATTAACACTGGCCGATACAGCTGCGATATTTTCTTCAGTACGCACTCTACGTAAGCGTGTTGGTGGTTTAATGTCCAACAATGTAAATTTGGTGCGAAATTTAGTCACAATAGCCCAAATAGCCGCTTCAGTGGGTCGATTAAACTGACCATAAAATGGAAGAACCGAGCGATGAACTTTCTTAACAGAGCACGCATTTTGATAATAAAATTCAATGACTTGCAAGCGTTGTTCGTTTGTAAGACGATTCATGGTTAAATTATAGACCAAACTGATGATGTTTGACAGTGTTGCCAAAAAGGTAATAGCTAAAAAATCACCCGTTAGTTGCTGTTCATGAAATAATATCAATTATTTTGAAAACGAAAAAAAATCAAATTGCCATGTACATCATGAATAATGTAAATTGAGACAATTTCGAAATAACGAAATCAAAACTAAATTTAGTTATTTAATTTATTACTCATATTGGTAGAGAAGCGAAATAAAATATTGAACAACATCAATAACAAGTGTACTAAACAAATTGGTATGCTGTTACTTATTCATGAGTTTGGTCATATTTCATATAAAAATAGTAGAAATAGAATAGAAAAGAAATAATAAATTTAAAAAGCCACAATATTTATGTACAAGTGATTTAATAATGTAAGGAAACTGTAAGATATTCAATGACTTAGTAGACTTGTTGGATTAATTACACGGTGCGACAGCGAAAATGCTCCCGCGTAACTACATACTTATGTATGTAGTTTGAGTTGTACATTTGGTAAAGTAGATCTCAAAAATACTTTTTTTCTCGAACCCTCCAAACTTGTTTTATTTGACAAAAACTGTTTTTTTTATTAATTCTTCACACAAATTTATTTATTACTCAAATATTTTTTAACCGATTTCAAATCATCAATGTGTTTTGGGAAGAGATAACCTTTAAAATGTTATGAGTTTTGATCGGGTAAACTTGGAAAATATGCTTTATTCTTATTTTTTGAATTTAATAAGGATGATTGGTAAAGTTTAATTAAAAAATATAAAACTAGTGCTAACATTTTTAAAGTGATCCCTTGTGAGCAGACTGACACTTCGTTTGGTCAAATCGGACAACCATTTCATATTTTTGATATAAATTTTTTTTTCAAGAGAAAAATTTTCAAAATTGTTAATGGTTCTTGATGGTTTATCGGAAAATGTGGCAATTTCACTTTTGAGCAACTACAATAAGTCGACTAATGTTAAAGCACTTTCAAAAAAGTTTACAGCTTATAAGCGGGAAATTTTTATAACGAATTTCCGTACCTGGCAGCAAATAGCCGCGAGTTATTCAATATGATAGAATTAGACTTGTCGGAGAAAACTTTGGTCATTTTCTACAGTTCGGTGTGGTGAACAAAGTTTTAATTTTCTGGTCCACCGTGTCACGCGAAGAAAATTGCTGAAGCAAATGGATCCGTAACAGTCAAGAGTCCCATTGCAGCATTAACTAGGCAGAGAATTAGGTCGTTGACTTGGGCGAGATCTGCACCAGGCCAAATTAGTAGAAGAAGAACTTTACAAAATACGAAAGGCGAATATTGATGGATTGTAGGTTTTCTATCAGGAATCAATTATCTGACATTGCGTTGTCTCAGTTGGTTATGTCTTCTGGATGGGACAGAGTTTAACCTCTGCGTCAAAGAGAATGAAATCATAAGGAACATTCTGTGAATTTGCAATGCGCTGTCCAATTTTGTTTACTACTGTTTGCAATAAATCTACCCTTTGGCGTTAAAGGTGGTTATTATCTTCCAATGGCTTAAGAAATCTAGAAACATTTATAGGAAGTACAAACAGTAGTATAAAGTACAATTTTTAGCGTTTATAAGCGGGAAATGCTGAAAAGTGGGTTGCATAAGTCGAAAAAATGTTAATACATTCTGAAGTAAAAATCCGGGATGCTTATATGAAAGAAATACTGATATTTGTCAAAAAATGGAAATATTAGCCGACTTCTGGTAAATTTGTTATTAAAAATTAATATATATATTAATTCTTTCATTTAAAAATAAGTATGTGTTGCATGCATATTCATACTACCCAACAATATCTTAAATCGATCAACTTTTTACGCTTTTCAATTTGTTATAATTTATGCTGAATAATAAATTACAAAAATGAATGACACACACTTTCCATATACCGACAAAATCTTAAATGTTGTGCAGAAAAGAAAACATTGAATTTAAGACAAAAAAGAAGAAAATATCAAGAAAAAATGCTGACGTTTTGTTTCAAAGAGCCAAGGAAATAATGATAAAAAACCAAACAAAAACGTAAAAAAACTTCATTGGTACACAACACAGCAACCCGTCACTGACATCAATTCATATGTACACAAGCCTTACCATACATACCATATGTACGTTATAGGAATGCACAACAGCTTGTCAGTCTCTCAGGCATTTTGTACATAAAAAAAACATTTTTTTGAAAATTAAAAGAAACCCATAAAATAAAACTGAAGCAGTATGTTAAAATTTGCAAAAGTTTTTATTAAAGAGTTCATATATTAAAGAGCTTAAAAAAAGACACCGTCATTCAAGACTTACTTGCATTTATGCCAAAATGGGCAAAATTAGTAGGTTTTTTAATTTGCGTTGACGTCTTAGCCCTTCAGTCAGGATTACGACCTGGCTTTTCGCACCACTCATGTTGTGTGTGTTAATTGTATACATGAGTGGCGTGACCTACAGTTTAAAGTCGACTCCGAACGACAGATTTTTAAGAAACTTTTCATGGCAATTTTTATCTACTCTCAGAGCTTTTGCCAGAAATCTGCTAAGCGGAGGTAGCCGAAGAAATATTTTCTCATATTTCGTTCAGTCGGAGATGACTGACCTAGTGTTTGAAACACGATCTCACGTCTCATAAGCCAACACATTGTCTGCTAGACTTCAGCGACTTCTTAGCTCTTTAGCTGAATGTAATACAGAATAATCCGAATACACTTTTCTTTATTCAACCTCAATTGATACTTTTAAAAATCCCAATTTAGTCCGTCAAAATATTGGTCCAAAATGAGCTTGTGCCTCCGTAAACTGTAAGAAGTTTTGAAACACTTACGATATGGAACAGATGCTCAGAGATTTCAATTTCGAAGTGAGTGTAGGACAAAGGTTTCTAGGAAAAAGACAAGAATATAAGGCCTTTTTTCAGCTATTTCTATCTCGAAATTTAAATAAATAATATATGTGTGAGATATCACAGAAATTTTTTTTCGTTTGAAATCTCCAGCTCTCCTTCTCAGTGCATCGTAAATGTTTAATTTTCACTTAAATTAGGCTAACTGTGACCAGTGGCATCGGTTGTGGATCAGTAGTTTATTTGCATTTACTTGCGACTTAGTAAAACACGACTCTGTCAAATATCGATGGTCCCTACATATCGCCTCCACGAGAGATGACTATGGCTTGTGTTGAAATTTGTCAGCCTGTTGAAACCATGTGGCTTTGAGTTGGTAATCCTCGAGCAACAGTGAAAGCAATATGGCCACCAAAGAGTAACCTTTTCGGGATGCTCTTGGATCTCATGTAAATTGGTTTGGTCACAAATTCAGCATTTTTCTTTCTTCACGTACTCATTCATGCAGAAATGGACCTCATAGCTAAGTACGATGATTTTTCGTTGAAAATTACGGTCAGTTGCCAACTGCTCCAGAGCACTTTCAGCGAACATGCGAGTACTTTGTTGCCTATGATCGTTTACCTTCTATCTTGTTGAATTTTTCACAGGTGAAGTTCCAAGAAACGACGCAAAATTCGCCCAGTTGTGGTCTGTGAAAGGCCGAGATCTTGTGAGCGCTGCAAAATCGATTGTCCCGGATTCTCGCTCATAATTTCGCGGACCGCAGTAAAGTGTTGTAGATCTTTGGTTTCGTCGACGTAAGGGGATTCGTTGATCGTTTAATAAACCAGTGGACTAGAATTTTTTTACCTCTTGGTAGGACGATTAGGGCAATTGTAAAATAGACAAAGTGCGCGTTGCGTTGCCCCAAAAGAACATCCATTTGATAAATTAAATTTATTATTTACACATGTTGCTAGCAGCGATCACGGGGATTGGCAACACACGCTGAGTAAATGACAACTAATTGCACAGATGTAGCTTCTATAAGATGACCATTAGCATGTGTCATAATTCAAATCCCAGTTGCAAGACTCCGTAGAAATATGTGATCGTGTAATTTAACTACACGACTATTATCATAACTTGCTGTTAACTAAATGGAGAATTTTAACGGGCAGATAAATTGTTTTTCATTATTATAAGTGGACAATAGGGTAACTTATAAAGTTAAGTTTATATTTGAACTTGTCATATTATATGTTATTTTCAATATGACAACTCCAAACATAAACAAAATGAGCAAATACAACAAAAAAACGAACCCCGTCATTGCTACTGCGTTTAAAAAAACTTTTTTATTTGAGCAGTGCTATCGACATTGTTCCGGCACTGCCATATTTTTGAAAAAGTTAACTTTATTTTATCATTGGGTTGTAATAACAAAAGGAAATTAAAAGTGACTTTAAAGTTCACTTTAGGTAAAGTTACCTTTAACTAAACTCAACTTTAACGGGCAGTTGTAATAATAGCCCTTAATTGTAATCATAAATTATCGTGTTATAAATTTAATAATTAAATAATTTTGATAAGAATTCTTAATTATATATGTTTACATGGAATATAAACTAAAATGTTTATTTCAAACCCTTTTATTTCATTCGATTAAATCTAACTCTCTTCTCTACTCTGCTTAAACATAATGTTTTAAACACAAGCGACAAATCATGTATAAACCGTAATTTGGATTTATGAATTGCTTTTCTTTATTTAAATATTATTTTATGATGGTTAAAATTGCTCACCAAACTTTAAACTTTACTGTCAACTGAGGTGCGGTAAGAACTTTAAACCTCTAGAGTGTGCATAACAATAAACATTTCAACTACCGATGACAGAAATCTTATTAAGTTGAAAAACTTTTCTGTCGAAATTTAAATCGGGTGTTTTTTTTTAATTGTTCTTAATTAATCTTAAAACTCAATAATATGAATGAGAACTTCTTTTCCACATTAAAATTGTGCTTGAAAACAGAAAATAAAACCGCAGAACTTCATAACCATTCATTGCAAAACTACAGTAAATAATTTGATTTCTTTCTTGTTAAAAAACTACTTAAAGTCACAATCTTTGTATAGGCTGCTGTCGTCTCAAAAAAAACTTGTTAAATACTTTTTAATCAAAGTTCATTCCTTTCAGACACATAACAGAAATCACTTTTAATATTTATTGGAAAAGATCTGTAGAAATGTAATAAAAAAACTGGAATCTTTTACAAACCGAATCTGAAAATGTTCTTTTTCTCCACCCGGAACTTCTGGATATATACACGGACGGCTCTAACTCGACAATGGGGTCAGGAGCGGAATATATTCTGGGCAACTGGACCTAAGCATCTCTTTCCGACTGCCGGATTACTGTAGCGTGTTTTAGGCGGAGCCATTTACCGGGCCGCTCAATGGATCCTCGTCAAACGGTGCTCCTTTTACCCGCGTCTCGGTCTTCTCTGACAGTCAGGCCGCCATAAGATCTCTGTCGGGTGTTGTGAATAAGTCCACGGAATCCTCTTCAGTAGACTTGGGTATGCCACTGGCCTCGGTCAAGCTGGCCATTACGCGATATTTCTTTCTAGACGCCAACCTATCCTGGGTAAATGAGGAGTCCTGCTCCACTGCTAGACTCACCTGGCCCCTGAAGGACCAACCAAATACTTAGACTTGGTTGTGGCATCATCATTTCAGCGTAAGGTAGTCGTGCTTTTGATGTGCAGCCCTTGCGCTGACCAACTTCTTCCTCTTCCCTGATTTTGGTTGAACTTGGTCAGTTCAGAGACTGCGTTCACCCGTGGCCGCACAACGGGCCGCTATGCGTGCTCAAGTGAGCTTTTTGATATCAGAGCTACCACTCCAACCTAACCGACCTAACCTATATAGGGTTTTCCAACAGGGAATTCCGAACTTTGACAATTGATAACGACGATATTGTTGACACCACATCTGTCAAATTCGTTGTCAATTTTATGTAAATTGTTGTTGTCTCTTTTATCTAATCAGCTGTTTCTTTTAAAACAAATCGAAAAATAATTTTCATTTATTATACCTATGTCTGTATTAATGGGCACGAGAACAAATTTAGGACAATACCAATCCACATGAGATCCAAAACTTTAATGGGAAGTTGTAATAATGGCCCTAACTAGTTTTATTAATAACATTGAATTACTTTTAGGATAATGCTTTTCACATCCGTATATTATAAATACCTTCAGATTAAGATGAAAAAATGCCATTGACTTTTATTTACCATCGCAATCAGGGATGGCGAACCTTTTTTTGACTGTGTGCGACTGTCGATAATGCATCAATATCCGGATCATAGTTTGACAATTTAATAAAATACAAGCCTCCCCACATTCATCGCTAAGTCTGTTTCGTACATCAGATTTTATATTATTCATAATCGAAAATAGACTTTCACAGCTATACGTTGATGAAAATATTGTTAGAATAGCTAAAGACAATTTCTTCATCCCACTAAATGTTTCTGGGAGCGAACACCATGTCTTCAACAACATATTATTCATGTTTTCGTATTCTTCTTCATTTAATCTTTTTTTTCATTATTTTCTATTTCTTCCCTTAACTCTATAAATTTCTGCTTCCAAATAGAACTTGATTGAAACTCTGCCAACTGAATTTCTAAATTCACCAACTTTAACCATTCTAATTGATGATCCATCTTAGCGGTTTCCAAATGAAACTTGTCTGGATATTTAATAAAGTTAATTAATGGTTGAAATTTTTTGAAATCTTGAAATCTCTGAACAAAATTGTCTTGTATGTTACTTATAACTTGGCTATAAAAATTTATATTAATTTCATAGACTCTATGAATAGAAAATTGTTTAAGGTGATCTTTCAACAAAGGAAAATACTTAAAATTATTGTTGTCAATATCGCGTTTAAATATTACTAATTTGGACTCAAAACTTTCAATAATATCGAACATTACATCAATTGATTTTCCGGGACCTTGCAATTTAATATTTAATTCATTTAAATGGTTGGAAATATCCGTTAAAAACATTAATTTGGTGATCCAGTCATTAACAAAAAATTCAGGAAATTCGGTTTTTTTATCATTAAGAAACATTATAATTTCATCAAAACATTCTACAAAACGTTGTAACACAAATCCTCTACTAAGCCAGCGTACGTGATTATACATTAACAATCCATGATAATTTGAACCTACCTCTTGTAGAAGCAACTGAAATTGCCGCTTATTCAAAGCTCGAGCGGCTATAAAATTTATTATTTTGGAAACAATACTTAAAATATCATCAAATGCTGCCAATGCAGACTTCGCACATAGAACTTCTTGATGAATTATACAATGAAAATTAATAATTGGATGCCCAACGTGTTCTTGAAAAAGAGATAAAAAACCAGCATGCCATTCTATCATTGAGGGAGCTCCATCAGTTGTAATTGACACTATTGTTGATGTATCTATCTCAGCTATTTGAAACGTTTTTATAACTGCATCACTAATATCTTTCCCAGTTGTTTTTGCTGATAAGGAAACTAGTGAAAGCAATTCCTCAACTATTTTTTCTCCTTTAGCATAACGAGCAATTATGGACAAGCGAGCTGAAGATGTTACGTCGGTACTTTCATCAAGACATATAGAAAATAGCTTTGCAGAACGTATATCATTTATTTTTTTAATATTAATATTTGTATGCATTTTTAATATCCTGTCTTTAACAGTATTTCGACTTATACTTAATTCTTCAAAACGCTTAAGTATCTGCTCTTTATTTGGAAAATCTTCAAATAATTGTGGTGCACATTTAATGAAAGCTTCTTTAATATAATCTCCATCGCTAAATGGTTTGCTATAAGTAGCAATAGTCGTGGAAACCTCAAAACTAGCAGCAACTAAATAATTTGTATGTTTCAAAAATGTAGTGAATGAGTTTGATTGTAAATTTTTATTTTTAACTTCACGTGCACTATATTGTTTTTGTTATGAATCACTTTTAGATAAAAGAAGTGAATGAGTAGTTTCATAATGACGTTTTACTGCGGATGTTCTGCACACTACCTACTGTATTTCCACACAATGCACAAAGGGCATTGTTTTTGCTTTTCATCATTCCATATTTATCAGTCCACCAATATTGAAATGGTCTGTTAGAGTTCTCTTTTCCTTTTCTTATTTTCTGACATTCTAAAGTTGAAACATATTATTTATTTATCATTAAAATTGTTAATGGATTACCTTTTGAAATCAATTATAATTGTCTTCTAAAAATATAAATAGATTTTATTTTATTAGCAAAAAATAATACTAAAATAAGAAAACACAACTTTCTATCGCACTTACAAAGTTTCTAACTGAACTGAATTAGAATTAGTGAATTTGAATTTTGGCGAGAATGCAAATATTCTTATATATGTATGTATATGTTTGAAAATCCAAAGCATACTATGTTCATTTTAATATTTTCTTTATATTTAAAATCACATGTTCATACTTGTACATACCTATACCTACATACGCAAATAATATAATTATATTTTAACGTTATGAATAAAGGCGCCAGAAGTCTGGAAGTTAGTTTTTAAATATCAAAATTTATGCATTAAATTTGAATTGAGTTCACAATTTTTTCAATATCAAAAAATGAAAAATGAAAATGAAAAATATTATACGTGCTAGCGAAAATTTATCTGCGTGCCACTTTGGGCACGCGTGCCATAGGTTCGCCATCCCTGATCTAAATGTATATAAAAATATAAATAATAATAAAAACATATTTTATTTTGTGGGTATAGTTTAATAAGAAAAGGTAAATATATTGAAATAAAATATTTCTTGTTTTTTATTTCGGCACAAAAAATCAAAAAATAAGGTATTGATAAGAACGGTAAAGGAATGTTTGCATTTTTCTCTGGAACATTTCATAGTAATATCATTTGTTGAATTTATTCAACTCATGTAAGTAGTGCCTGTTTTGTTGGTTTCTTTTTTTAAGTTAAAAAATGTCCTTGAAGACGTTATAAAATCACCAGGCCTTTTACTTTACCTTGCACTTAAATTATCGAACTATTTTTCCTTAATCTCCAAGTAATATCTTTTAATAATGTTCTCGTTTTTTCTCCTTATTAATGGGTATTTTCTTCTACATCCGTATATATGTATATGCTCTGTTGAAATGGGATAAAAACAAGAATAATTTGTTTCCTTTTCATTTTATAGACGTGAAATATTATTCATAATAATAATAATAATAATATCAGCATTAGAATTTTTAACAGTACGTCAGTGTTTAAAGTTAGTTGCTGGTATAACAAATTTCCATATTGGTTATCGTCTTTCCAATTAAATTTTTAATTTAATATGCTGTACAGATTCATCACTTTAAAGTGTTTTGAATGCTTGCGGAAGTTGCTTAAAATCATTGCTGGTTCCAACGAATTGGATTGCGTTGACTCGTAGCATCCCTTTAGGGAGATCTTTTCAGACTGTGAACCTTTTAAAAGATAAAAGCAAAGATTCGATCTATAAATTAACACTTATTCTACTACTATATGTAGTAACAAATGCCTAATGCGACATTAAGGAGACCAAAAAAGTTTACGCTGACTGTAAGAAATAATCTCTTACCCCTTATTACACACGTGGTGGTAGGTAATTTCACACCTATCTTTACATACATACATAGTTGGTCATTACAACCCTTCAGTGGGGAGTACGACCTAGTTTCACACACCAGCTATGTTATGTGTGTTAATTTTATACATGAGTGGTGGGACCTACAGTTTAAAGTCGACTCCGAACGACAGATTTTTGAAAAACTTTTCATAGCAATTTTATTTACTCTCAGAGTTTTTGGCAGAAATCCCCTGAGAGAAAGTCGCCGAAGAAATTCTTTTTGTATGTATTTTGTTTTGATGTCTGGCCTGGGGCTCGAACCCTGGCTTTACGTCTAATAAGCCAACATACTACCTACTAGACTACGGCGGCTCCGATCATTAAGAACATTATTTAATATCTTCTTCAGTGAATCTATGGATGAAAGGTGTGAGTTTTTTGTTGCAGTAGGTAAGGTCATTTCGTTTATTTTAAACTTCCTTACACTACCAATGAATCAGAGTAGAAAATCCGTGACGCATAGACGCTTCATGAAGAATATATATATGTATCATATTCAACAGACAATTAGATGTCAGCATTACTGCATAAAAAAACGCACCTTTCTTGTTTATAACAAATTTTGGTTCTCTGTTAGATTAGAACTATCGCTTGACAGATAAGACGGTCCTTAATAAAATAGAACTTTTAAACACTATTGCATCAGATCCTCTTGTCCCATTGTTATCTATATATTGTTTAGCATGTACATACGTGGCGCCCAGATCCGCTGACCGCTCCTGAATCTAAACGAATCTATTTAACACAAAAGCCGTTAAAAACATTTATAAGTTTTTGTCCAGTGTAGTGTTATGTCCATGTCTTTCAGGGAATAAACACTCTAGAATTTAAAATGTACTTATCTAATTTAATTGAAAAAGTAATACCTTTAATTGTAATGAAAAACGAGTAAAAAATTATTTTGGAAAATGTTTTTCTGAAACAAAAAATCATATTCTTAGATACTTGAAGGCTTTGTAGTCGATTTTCCACATCAAGTCTACTCAGATGACAATCGTTTTTATTCTAATATTAAACAACGGAGTCATCTAATACCACATATCGACTCATAAATTTTGGTCTTTTTTGGTGGAACAACTATAAACCTTACTCTGAATCTTAAATACATTATAGTTTTTGTCGTTTATGATCTCATGGGCATTCACTTGAATCGGAGCTTTCGCATACTTAAGTATTCATGCACGATATCCCCAAGTCGCCATAGTCTAGTAGTGGACACGAGGTCTTGTTTCAAACTCCAGCTCAGACATCTTGACCAAATCGAAATATCAAAAAATATTTCTTTGGTTACTTCCTCTCATCAGTCTTCTGTCACAAACTCTGAAAGTAAATAAAATTGCTATGAAAAGTTTTTCAAAAATCTGTCTTACGGAGAAGACTTTATTCTGTATAAATTAACACCAGAGAACGTTTTTTCGCTAGTCATAAGCACTCATGAAATTTTGAATATAAGTGAGTCAACAATATTGAAATTTAACTACTCTGATTCATTCGTACTCACTACAACATTGATTTATAAGTACAGGTTGCAATGAGTATGAGTACAACTTTGACATCGAACTCATACAATTCGAAATATGTTTGATTCATATGCCTACTCATTCAGATTCATAACTTTAGAAAAATACTTATAATAGTCACAAATTATTCGAGTGATTCGAATGATTCGAATCATTTATCAAAATTTACAGTCTTAGTTGTTGTTTCATTAAAAAAAAAAGAAAAAGACAAAGACAGCATACAAAGCAAACACACAACTTTCTAGTGAGTATTGTAGTGATCGTAAGCGAATCATACTTATTTTGTGATTCTTGTAAATGTTGAGTCATGGAGAGTCGAAATCAACAACATCATACGTATTGTTAAGTATGAGTACGATGATAACTTCAAACTTTTAATATGAGTAGTATGAGTATAATGTTAAAATAAGTATGAATGTGTATAAGTATCAGAAATTATGAGTATGATTCGATTCTTCTCATCTTTTTGAATACTCACTGCTGATCTCTGATTAACACACGCAACATATGTGGTGTGATAAACTATATCGTTATCTAACAAAAATGTTGTAATGACCTTCAGTAAGAGAGTAAGCAAGATATTCCCAACAAATTATTTTGTGGACACTTCAAAGATTTTTGGTTACAGCCACATTAGAGCGTTCATTGCTTGCACCATTCTAGTAACACATCATTTACCAGTGGTTGATTTTCGTAGAGTAATACAAGAACCAATTCTTTATTTTCTTCATTCCAAAAAATGGAGCTGCCACACTAACTGTGCAGTCATACTGTGAAGAAGAAAATTATAAATAAGAATATTCATAGAATGCTGTAGAAATTATAGCATTTATGTAGAAAATAATTAAAAACAATAAATTCTTTGCCATACCAGTCCGAGATTTCAGACAATACAATAACATAAGTTTTCGTACTTTAGGTTTCACATAGCTCGTGCTACAGCACATTAGAGAGCATAGTGATCGAGTGACTGAGATCGTGCGTTTTTTTTCTTTACCTTTATTATAACGGTACATTTTGGCTTAATTATTTGGGAACATAGGGTCGCAACAAGTTGATTCCAATGAGCACGATCATGAGAGCGGTGTTTGACTTCGTTCCATTGTAGACGTAGTTTGGATAGTTCGGCTGTGATTTGGCATTTCCGGGTGTGTGATGGTCGTCCGATGGGCCTGCTTCCCTGGCGGATCCATTCTATGGCTTTCTTTGTAATGTCATCTAATGGCTTGCGAAGAGTGCCTAAGCCATCACCACTTGCGTCTCTTTATTTCCCTCTCAATTGGTTGCTGGTTTGTATCTGACCAGAGTTGGGCAATACGCAAGATTCTATGCAGTCATTGGTTAACAAATACCTGAAGAGACTGGGAGGTTTCGCAACCGTACAGTAATGTGCAATAAACTTTGTAGTTGAAAATATTAATTTTGTTGCCTCTCGATATGTTAGATGATTTCCAAACAGCGTTATACTGGGCAAAAGTATTGCGTGCCTTATTAATGCGATTGGCAACATCTGCTGATGAACCACCGGATTTATCGATTATACTGCCTAGATAGTAAAAGGACTCCACTTCATAAATTTCCTTGGCGAATATTAGGAATTCTCGCGCTGCGTTAGCATTTATCCTGAGTGTTTTGGTATTGTGGATATTCATCTTCAGTACAGATAGCTTTGCGGTTTCGCTAACTAGATCTAGCTTTGACCACATGTGGAGTAAATAGCAATACCAATTAATACTTATTAGTTTAAAGATAACGAAGTATTCATACATAAGTATCTATAATTCTACTAGAAATGATAGTATGACTGTTGAACTTATTTGAAAATCAATTGACCCAAATCAATTTCAATTTCGTTCCTGTTCAACTTAGGTTCATTTTTTTATAAAAAAATTTTTTTAATTTTAATACGATTAAAAAAGCTTCAAACACGAATTATTTCACAAGAAGAAGAGAGGAAGAACGCAATTCGGTCTTTAATGACTTTTTATTGTTAAAGGTTTATGGTGGGAAACCCATAGGAAAATAGAATAACACTCAACTTTAAATTGAAAAAACGTAAATTAATGTCTTTGGGTACATGTTCCGTATGTTACCTTAATGAAATATCAGAATTATTTTTTTTTTCGATTTTCTTATCGCAGTTCCATTTTTTCAATTTATATTTCAAGATATTTCATTCGTTTTTCCGAAAAACCTATAAAGAAGGGTTTTTCGATTCATTTATAAATTATTTAGCTTTGCTTTTTCATTCCTCCGTTAATGGGCATTAAAAAAGGAGGTAATAATGAAATCTTTTCATAAATAAGTTTTCTAAACATTTTCACACTTTTTCTACCATCCTGATAAGGATTAAAATTTATTTTTATTAAATATTTATTTTCATTTAATATTTGTTAATTTTATATTGTTACGTTTTTACCTTTTAAAAAACAGGGTAAACAGTCTGGATGCCCTTGAAGGAGAATGACTTCGCCTTCTCGAAATCTCTATAAATGTAAACATGTTGTTTACGTTATTGTTGTTTCTGTATTGTGTTTACGTTTGTTCTTGCAGTGTTGTTGTTGCCATTTTGTTTACCTGTTTGTCCCGCCTTTATAATATTGCTTTTTGTTGGTATATTTTTGTTTACTTGTTTAACATGTAAACAAGTTCATAATTTTTGTTTTTGTAGCTTTTGTGTACAATTTAAACGAAATGAAAGCAAAACACCATTTTCATTTTCGTAACAATATAACTGCCATGAAAAGCTTCTCAATAACCTGACTTAGGAGTCTCCTTTGAACTAAAGGTCCCGCCACTTACGGATTAAAGTAACACACACAACATAGGTGGTGTGACCAGCTAGGTTTTAATCCTGACTGAAGTGTTGTAATAACCAATTAAGTAAGTAAGCAAGTAATTGGTTTACTGCAGAGAATTGACCTAATATAGTGTTGACTCCATTCCAATGTGTGACCCCAAGACAGTATTACCTATTCTCGATTCATCAATTCAATTTCGTAACTAGCTGTACCGGTGTATATTATATTGCACGTAAACTTAGGAACACTTTTTAGTGAAAACTTTGTTTTCAGTATGATGTATATTCGAAAGACTTCTAACATTTTCTCCATCATCTTTTTTAAAATATAATTTCTCTTAAACAATACTCGTATAAGGTTTTCTTTCCTCTGTCAGTTAACCTACACCTTCTGATTATTTAACTAACCATCTACCTGTTGATTTAAATTGAAAAGTTGAAAAATAAAATGTGTTATTATTTATTTTATAACCTTAAAGTACACAATGCAACCAATCGATTGGATGCCACTTCGTTCAAATAATTGGGAAGAGAAATTTTACCTTGTTTTGCAGTAATTAATTGCAAACAACCGCAATTACAAAGAAATCATGGTTTTAAGTGTTCTTTATAAACTTTTCGTAAATATTGTTAACGATTCAATTTATTTGGCAAATTTGTTCGTTTATTCGGCGGTTAAACTTATTGTATTTATTGGAAAATTAAAAGTGGAAGGAATTTGAAAATTTTTAATACATTTAAAGAGCTCGAAAATTGTTTTATAAATTAATAAGCTGGCTTTTATTTCCTTTTTGCTTAATTATGGTTAATAAATAAAGTACGTAAGCAAACTTTCTGGTAGGTACGACAGTAAGTCTATTACAACTTTGTTCATGAACAGTGGACAGAAAAATTCTACGTACACCCATATATTTTAGTAATTTCATGAATTTTAAGCAATAATATCGTTACGTTTTATCTTTTCAAAAACGCTTAAAGTATGAGTTCGTAGATTTCAAATAAAAATAAAAATAAATTTGTGCTTAGTTTTAAATAAATCCATTATTGTTCGCACAATTCTGTGGTCCACTGTTCACAACTTGATGTAAACAAAAACAATTGCTTTATTGGTTATTGAAGGAGAATGACTTTGCCTTCGAGAAATCTCTATAAATATAAATATGTTGTTTGTATATTTTGTTTGCGTTTATCCGTGCAGTGTTGTTGTTGCCTGTTTGTTTACTTGTTTATACCTTTTTTATTGATGTTGATTTATTGATTATGTAAACAAGTTTATTGTTTTTGTTTTTATAGCTTTTGTTTATCATTTTAACGTTAAATGATGTAACACCATTTCCATTTTCGTAACAATATGTAAAAGTAAATCATAATTTTTGATTTTTGTTTTGTTTATTTTTTCTACTTTATTATAAAACAAAAACAATTTTAATGTTTTTCACAAAGCATAAGAAAAATAAGAGAAACATTCCTCAAGAAGAACGCCAAGTAAATTTAAAAAAATATTTAGAAGGATATTGCTTATGATCAAACACTATTTCTAAAATATTTGATATT
This sequence comes from Sarcophaga subvicina, assembly GCA_936449025.2. Classification (NCBI taxonomy): domain Eukaryota; kingdom Metazoa; phylum Arthropoda; class Insecta; order Diptera; family Sarcophagidae; genus Sarcophaga; species Sarcophaga subvicina. The sequence continues at coordinate 37,326,098 of OW388080.2, forward strand.
GAATGTACCAGATTTATTTAACGTTTTATGTTGAAATTTGCCGGTTTCAGTTCTTCCAAACGGTCTCCTAAATACTCTCTTTGAGTCATATCAAAACTTTATGCAAAAATATTAAATGAGATGATCATGCCCTCCAATCGCTTACATAGAATATCTAAAATGGCCTTTGTGTTAGAACCACATGTCGTTGATATTGTTACGTTTTTACTTTTTTAAAAACGTTTAGAATATGAGTTCGTTGATTGTGAACAAAATAAAAATAAATTGGTGTTTAGTTTCAATTAAATTCTTTATTGTTCGCACTACTTTTGTGTGCCACCGTTTACAACTTGACGAATAAAACAATTATTGCTTATTCGCACATTACTTGTTTCTGCGTTCTCGCTTACTTGTCTATCCCCGTTTCTTTCATACCGATGTTGTTGGTTTACTTGTAACATATTTTCAGCTTAAATGTATATGTTTCTAAATTGTCCATGATTTCGTCAAACTTTTCAGTCCTTGGTCGAAAACAATCAAAGCACTTCGCTACTCTTACAAATTTGTTCAACAGTCTGCTAAGCATTATTAATTTTTCTTTAATTGAAAAGCACAAAATGCTGGTATTGTTATGAATTTTCACACATTTTTGATAGGCGACCACTTTTCACAAAATAAAGTGATTTTTCTAATATCCTCCAACAAAGTGGAAACATTGCTTTCCAATTAATACTTCTAATAAATATTCTTGAGATCACATTATCTTGAGAAGCAACCTAAAAATATGCTTTACTTTTTTCTAATTTAACATTACTTATTCACTGTGTCAGTCAATGCGTATGAGTGATATTTTGTTTACGTTTTTCATGAAAAATAACTCCGAAACAGTCAATTTGGCGTCGCTCACAAGAACAGGTCACAAATTAACGAATTTGCCACCGTGACTTGGACAAGTACCATACAAATTCCAAGTGGATACGGCCGATTTCTGGATGATTGGGTACGTATTACGTACTACGTAAACAAATAAAATTGACAAATTTGGAACGAAAACAATCCACATGAGGTTTAATTGCGTTCAATGCCATCCCGAAAGGCTCTATTTGGAGTGGATTTTAGGCTGGCTGCGTCATTAATTTATATTGCTTTAAGAATGACGGTGGACAGGCCATCAATAACAACGGCCACCACTCTTGATCTACGATTATCAACTGTTTATTACCAGAATTGCATGGAGAATATGAGAATTGACCGTCGAGATCCTGCCATCTAACTCCCTTAGACTTTTTCTTAAGTCGCGGATGTGTGCAAATAAACGACAAACCACAGCTCAAGGCCAATCGGTGAAATTCAGTGTGATTTATGCACCAGAGTCATGAAAGGAAAAAAGTGTACATATAATTGTATTTCCGCTTAAATTAAGTGATTATTTAGTATTTGGTATTTAAATTAAATCGGTACAACACTTTCCGAGTGCATGTTCTGCTTCATGGGAAACTTAACGGGATGGCGTCGGAAGTAGGATGTACAATTTTCAGGGCATAACAACGAGCCACAATAACATAGAATTAGGTGTGATATATAACATTGTTCAAGCATTCGTTACCATTCTCTGCGTGGAGCGCATCCGCACCGTGCAATTTTCCATCACTCCAACTCATAAATCAGACTGATTGGCCGATGGCATGGGTTACGTTGATTTTGAATACTTGTTCGCTGTAGTTTGTGACTTATTCGCACAGACCTGTGACTTACAGAAACATCACAAGAAAAATCCTAACGAAATCAAATCGCCCAACCTCGGTGTCCAAATCACATCACCTCCATATACTCCATTCGCGTAATGTCTATGAAATTGTCGAGGACTTTGTGACACTTAGCGGTATCCTGTTACGACCACAAGTCGTTCGCATCTAGGTCATCCAAATTAGACCAGAAGAAGCGTATAACGCTGTATAGTATTAGTCGTTGGCGGTCATGGGTTGTCCTACTACCAACCAGAGATCCACACCAAACAGTGACTTTTTGGGAATGCATTTGACGCATTTGGATCTCACATCAAAAACAAATTTAGTTTGCTCACATACACATTCATCCAGAAATGGTTCTCACCACTGAAAACGTTTTTTTTTTTTTTTTTTTTTGATGAACATTAAGGTCAATCATCAACTTCTCCAGAGTCCATTTACCGAACATTTGTTGTTGTCAATTGTGATTTCACAAATAAATAAATAAATGTCAAATAATTTGACAGTTAAAAGTTTAACAAGATGGCTGTTACAAAAGTCAAATTTTGAAAGACCCAGTTGGAATACCATTTGCGAAAGTGAAAATTAATGAAAAGAAAAACGAAAAACTTTATAAACAAAGCGTATCTTAAAATACGCAAGAAAACCTAAATTACCGTGCATTTGCTAGTAAAGAAACATTGCGTGCAGAGACATGGGGTGGAAACAAATTAATTACTTAATGAATGTAATTTACACTGTTCTTATACTTGAAATTCTTGTATTTTTTTTTTCTTTTTGAAATCGTAGTTATTTACTTGCTTTTATTCCTTCGGAAATGTTTTTAGTTCGCACGGTTGTTGTTTTACAAAATTTTCAAGGATAACATTACACGAGGATGTGTATTTGCTAAATAGACGGCAGAGTAGTTGGCAATTGACCCCAATTTTCATCGAAAAATTTAAATTTGTTCATGAATTGATACACATGAGATGGAAGATACCCAATGCACATAGGCTGTCGGCGTCATCGGTCGCTATTTCTTTGAGTATCATGTTGGCTCTGATTTGGTTTCTCAAACCACTTAAGTTTTGTGTGTTAATTTTATACATGAGTGACAGGACCTACAGTTTAAATTCGACTCCGAACTACATAATTTGTTTTTTTCACAGTTTGTTTCATTGAATCTTTACTATAAAAGTGAAATAACAATTATTATATCAAATCTTAAAAATAATGATAATAATTAATTTCAATAACAATTTCATAGAATCCTATGTCAATTTGACATTATTTGCGCTCGTATTCTAATGAGGTCCACAGAGTCTCTTCTCCTTAGTCGAATATTGCCGGCATCATTGAAAATAGCACGAGCTAGTGGATTCTGGTGATCTCTTAGCATCTCTAGGTACTTTTCAGCATATTTCGCGATTTCCTCTCTAACCGTGGGCACGTTTAGGTCTTTGGGTATGTTTGAATTTTTTATGTACCAAGGGGCGTTCATCAGCAGTCTCAGAATTTTATTTTGGCGCCTTTGTATTCTGTTAATGTATTCCATAGCACCAGATTAATTTTAATATTGCTTTATATAGAAGAAGCTTGCAGTCCAAGCTAAGGACCGAGTTTTTATTAATTAGCCAATTTAACTGTTTAATTTAATTTGTGCTAACTTGTCATCTTTGTGATTGTTCCATGTTAGTCGCCGGTCAAGACGTAAGCCGAAATATTTAATCGCCGTACTCTGAGGTTTTATTTGGTTGTTTATTTCAACAGGTTGACATGATTCCCTAAGCTTAGTGAATGTTACGTGAATGCACTTTTGTTCGTTGACTTTTATTCTTCATTGTTTTAACCAAACTTCCAGCTTCACTATATTGTCTTAAAAATACCGATATGCTTCCTGCGGGTCTTCATCGATGCTTAGGATAGCTGTATCATCAGCGAAAGTCGAAGTAAGGGTGCTGATGCATATTGGCATATCGGAGGTACATATTAAATATAATAAAGGACATAATAAGATGCTTCCCTGAGGTACACCGGCCTTAATTCTCTGGGGTTCGCTTACATAATCGCCTCTTATAGATAAGTTATTAATATGTTGCAGACATTTGGTGGTAAATTGCGTCTCAATTTATAAATCAAGCCTTCGTGCCATACTTTATCGAATGCCTGAGAAACGTCGATAAAAAGAGCGGAGCAGTACTTTTTTCCTCAAAAGTCCTTTCTATGGCACTCACCAATCTGTGAGTTTGTTCGATTGTGCTGTGCTTGTTTCTAAATCCAAACTGATGATTTGGAATAAACTCGCTTTCACCTAGTAATAGATGTAGCTTTCTAACAAGCGCTTTCTCGAACAACTTGGATATATTAGACAGCAGGCTTATTGGCCTATATGACTCCACCCTTGTGTGATCTTTTCCAGGTTTGGGGATCATAGAGATAAGTGAAATTTTCCAAACTCTTGGGTAATACTCTAGGCGTAAAACAGCATTCAATATGAAGAGGATAAATCTTTTCGCCAAATAGGAAAGCTCCGTTATCATTTTATTGCTTATTTTATCAACTCCGGATGCCTTCTTGGGCTTTAGATTCTGGTAACATATTTTTGACAAACTTTTTTGCAATTTTATTTGTTAATAAAATTGTCGTTTTGTTTGAGATGTCTGACCTGGATGTTAACCGTGGTCTCACATCTAAAAAGCCAAGACACTACCTACTAGACTACGATGACTTAAAGGGAAGAAATCAGAAAAACATTTCATATCTGTTCAAGACAACTGCCAGTATTACACAGAACTTGCACTGTATGTCCACATTTCCTGCTTAAGAAAAAAGGAAAAAAAATACCTCAATGATCATGATTTACCTATTCCGGCATCTCTCAGCCATTCCTTATGAAGATGTGAGTTTTTCTCAAATCGTCTTTGGCTAGACATGTTTGACTGTTAAGTTCTTCTTCGCTCGGCGTTGTCGTATGAATTAATTTTTCATCGATAGTGATAGTTCGATGCTAAAACAGTTTTTTTTTTTTGCAACCAAAGAGAATTTATGTCATTCAGAATCATATTTCGAAGCAATTTTTTTTTTGGTAAAAACTCTGAAAGAAAATAAAAGTGCCACGAAAAGTTTCTCAAAAATCTGTCGTTCGGAATCGTCTTTAAACTGTAGGTCCCGCCACTCTGTAAAAAATTACAACACGAGTGGTGTGAGAACCTTGGCCATAAACCTAATTAAAGTGTTGTAATGATCGTATTTCAACTTCTCTTGGGTTCAGTTGATGTGGTACCTAATTTCGTTACTTTGCATGTCTATATAGTTTATATACAGTTGTAGAACTGCATACAAACTTTGTATTGATACATTTTGGAAGGCAGCCATGATATAACTTCATTGATATAAAATAACGCATAAACAATTAGGCCGACTTTCAAAATGTATCTATACAAAGTTTGTATGCAGTTCTACTACGGTATATAAATTATGTAGATACGCAAAGTTACCATACAATGCATCAACTATAAATCCGATGCCTGATTGCTTTTTGACTGAGTTAAAAATACGACGTTTTGAAATAGTATACATTGTAAGCATTTTGTACAGCGGCTTTTTGAAACACTATACTTTGTTCAAACACAACAAACATTTTGGAAGTCAGCCTTAATGACATATTCTTGTGAATGGTGGTTCTTACGTTTTACAAGTTCTCCTATTGAGAGGTTAAGTCGAATTGAGAGCATAGCTATATGCACATACAAGTCACTGATGTTTTATATCATATCTACGTATCAATAAATACCGCCTGTTTATTTTTATAAAAATTTCTTTAAAGCATAATCTCATACCCTTTGACATTTCTTTAATTCTATTTGGGGTTAAAAACACTGAAATTGCTTTCGTTAAATTGAGCATTGAAAGCTTTTTTATATCATACTTTGATTTTCATCCAAAATGATTCGTGTTATGAAATAAAGAGAAAAAAACAGACACAAGACAAGTAAGCAATGGAAACACTAAAACTTGACTTTGGAAAGAGTGTTATAAAGTAATAAATTTTCTTTTAAACTAATTATAGGTTGCAATACATTTTAACAATCCCCTTCACTTTATCTGTGTAACATACCATTTTCATCAGATAAATGTCTTATAGCGGTAGTAAAGGAAAACAATTCTAAAAGAAGTCACTAATAAGACTTAAATAATGTTTTATTGCATGACTTTAGTGTTTAAAAGCTTATATTTGTTGTTATTACTAGGATTATTGCTATTAAAACATTGGCAGTACAGCATTTTTCCTGTCACATTTAGCACTTCTAAGCAACACAACCAAGGGATAGTTAACGGTAGTTGAGTAAAGCTAATGCCACAAGTAAATTTATGAGCGAATAAGTCAGTGACTTGGTTTTAAAGTTCAACAATTTAAAATTGTTTATGCATAAGTCTAGTTGGTTTTGTGTTGGCTTGTTACAGGCCACTAATGAGGCCACTGTCTAGTAGGTAGTGTGTTAGCTTATTAAAAGTAAGGCCGCGATTCAAACCGCAGGTCAGAAGAAAACGAAATATGAAAAAAAAAACATTTTCTGCGACTTCCACTTCGCAGATTTCTGGCAAAACCTCTGAAAGTAAATAAAATTGCCTTGAACAGTTTCTCAAAAATCTTTTGAATATGTATGGGATTTATTGAAGCAACGTCGCTATGTGGCTTGTATTTCACTATTCTATCGCTACAGCAACAAATTGTGCTCTAATAAATTAAAGGCACCTATTCCTGAAAAAGGAGTAGTAGTTTTTCCCGTAGAGCATATGACGTCATGTGTCATTTGACAGTGTACTCCAATATGAAAACTCATAAATTCTGGAATACATGAATGCATAACACATATAAAATGATGAAAATGAAGTCTAAATATAAATGTACGTAGAGTTAGAAATTAACTGAAATTCGCACAGACATATTCACCAGCAATATTATATTGTAATGTAAAACAAACACTTCCATTAGCAACTGTAGTAGTGTAAACAACGAGGAACATAAATATCTCTTTTAATTAAAATGAAATGAATCGTAATGAAGACATCCCAAGAACTAGTTTCTGAAGCAGAAGTTAATCGTTTTGGTCTCAGAGAAAACTCGACTTACAAGCATTCATGTGTGTATATACAGTGGTTAGCAAAAGTCTAGGTACCACTATGCCGGCTCCAAGTATGGGCAGTTTGGAACTTATTGAGGAAATAATAAATAAGAAAAAGTATTTAAACATTCTTAAGAACAAATTCAGCTAAAGTTCGGATAGTTTTATTTTACTTTAAAAAAGTCAATCAACCCAATCATACTGCTGCTAATGTAAAGATGAGATTTGTCTACCAAAGTCCTCACAGGCTTAATGTTCTTGCATAAAGGAACGATATGATATGATATGAGAGTATTTAGGAGATCATTTTGAAGAATTTTAAATTTAGTGCATGACCTTAATACGGTGTTCAGATATGCACATTTATTGCGTAAATCGCAATAAACGCCTTTATTGAGCTCAATATTCCACATAAATTTTCAATTAATAATTGCGCAATAAATAAGCAAATTGTTATAATAGTGAGTAAAACTTTTGAAGTCGCCGTAGTCTACTAAGTAGTGTGTTAGCTTATTAGATGCAAAAGCCAGGGTTCGAGCCCCAGGCCAGACATCAAAGACAAAATACAAAGTATTTTTCGACGACTTCCTCTCAGCAGATTTCTGGCAAAAACTCTGTGAGTAAATAAAATTGCCATGAAAAAGTTTCTCAAAAATCTGTCGTTCAGAGTCGACTTTAAACTGTAGGTCCCACCACTCATGTATAAAATTAACACACACAACATAAGTGGTGTAAGAAACTAGGACGTTGTACAATGGGTACTTGTCTTAATTGACAAGTACACGTTCTCTAAGCTAACCTAACCTACCTTGAGTAAAATTTAAAATGTAGCACTATCATAAGTGTGTTTAGGGGGCATATTACAATTAACCGTACGACAAACAAAAAATGGCGACCAAAAGAAAAACAATGTTGTTGAAACAACCAGCTGTTTCGTTTACCAGCTTTCAAATGAATATTGAATAAGCGTATATTATGCCTGAACACTTAAAATATTGTACTCAATAAACCGAATATTGACTCAATAAAAGTGCATATCTGAACATAGTGTAAGGGATATCCTACTAAATACTGGTTACAATATGTTAATAAATTGGGCCTTTGCATTTTAAATATTTTCTGATTTCTTCTCGAGGATAACTTCACTTTTGCGGGGCAAAAATTTTAAGTCGCCAGTTTTTCTTATTTTTCTTTTGGTTTGTGAAAAACATTAATAATTTTTTATTTATTAGAAAAAATAGAAATAAATTAATACAATAAATATAAAAAACATCAATTATTTGTACATATTTATTATTCCCCATAATTTATGAGGTACCTAGAATTTTGCTGTCCACTGTATATTAAATTGTCTTGCTGGTTGTATATTTTTTTTATGACTTCTTCATGACTGCTACATGCATGTAAATTAAGTTTTATAAATAATTGCTGCAGATTTTTCATATTACCAAGGTAGTCAGCCACAGTCAATTGCATTCCATTTTGTTTTTATTTCTTTTTATTTTTATTTTTATTTTCTTCTTTATTAAAATAAACATTAATCTTGAGAGAAACCAAAACAAATGAACAAAGTTTTTGACATTTACTGCAGTTTTCATCATTTATTTTTTTCTCTTTATTTTTTTCCTTTCTTTCATCATAAATATCACTATGCGACAAAATAACAAAATGAAATACACCCAGCTAATGACAGAGTGTAGGTTGTGAGTTTCGTTGAGTAGAACTCAACAATATTTCTTTATATTTCTCGAACACTCCAAACTTGGTTTTTTTGACAAAAACTGTTATTTTGCACTTTGTGCAGAAATTTATTGAATACATAAACCGGTGTAGCAAGTTTAAACTTTCTTAGAAAGTTGAGAAATGGGTCTTTAAAACGGTATACACGTATCGTTAGTGTAATTCGTAAAGACGCTAAGTCCACTTTTTCCAAAATTGAGATTTTAATGCAAAACGTTAACACTATACAAAATACATATTTTACAACAAAAAAAATGTCAGTATGTAGTTTAAAGTTTTTGTAATTTTGTGGTTTACAAAAACGCTAAGTCCACAAAACTGCGAAAAATATTAACAGCACGTGCTAACTCCAAGCATATTAATTATTAATTATTCTTAATTTTTGATCTATGTCATTTAAAGAGTGCTATTCTGTAAAAATAATTGCGTTTAAAAAGTTTAAAAATTTTTAAAACTGAAGCAGCCGCAATGTTTTTTGTGTCTCCTGTAAGATTTGAAAAAAGGGACTTAGCACATTTGCGAATGAGACTAACGATATATGTTTGGTGGAAAATGGGTCAATTTCACGTTTAAGCGAGTTGGTAAATGTTTGCTTGGAGGGTTCGAGAAATATAAAAAAAATATTTTGGGTTCTACTTAACAAAACTCACAACCTAAACTATGTCATTAGCTGGGTGTATTTTGACTGTCGCACCGTGTATTTAGAGACAACCAAAAAAACAATCCAAAAAAAAGAATTCACTAAAAATAATAAAAAAAAAACAAATCGAAAATATTTATATTTGAATCTTCAATTTTAATATTAAATTTAGAAAAAATAATGTATCGATCAATATCAGTATCATATCAATAACACATACTTATTTAGTTGATTATTACAACCTTATAGCCAGGATTACAACTTACAACACCACCCATATTGTGTGTCTCGATTCTATATACGAGTAGAATGCTTTCATTCAGTACTCCTTTGTCTATTAAACTACAGCGCCTTTTTATGGCATTCGCATCGGTTTGTTTTCACTCGAACTTACCCATAAAAAGAGGTATTTTCCGGGAATGTTAAAAGTCTTGGATTTCCTAATGCCTTTTATTACATTGAAGACCAAACTGAGAAGTTAGTTGAGAAATGTTACATCGACTATTGCGGAACAATGATACGCAGTAGGAAAGTTACAAAGATGCTCGGAGCGATCCTAATGACAGGAAAACCACGATTGTATTACGACAGAATAAAGGCGACTTTAATATTGTTACGAAAATTAAAACGGTGTTAAATCGTTTAACATTAAAATGATAAACAAAAGTTAAAAAAACAATAAACATGATAAACATACCAACATCATCAGTATAAAAAAGGGGATAAACAAGTAAACAAAAATGCAACAACAAACAAATGTAAACAAAATACACAAAACTCAATGAAACAACGATGTTTACATTTATAGAGATCTCGAGAAGGCGAAGCCACGCACATTCGACATTCACTATTTACGTCGGCATATAGAAGGCATGACAAAGCGGGCAACGAGGTCAGTAAAAATTCAGTCAGTCTTGTGTGAAGTCGGGTTGCGTTTGAAGAGAATAATCTTGGTTTGAAGATTTCCGTTATAAAGATCTGCTGAACAATTGTTAGTGTTTACGCAAAAGAGAAGAATAGTAAGCAAAGTATATTGTTGTTGTTGTTTACATCAAGTTGTGTACAGTGGCACACAGAATTGTGCGAACAATAAAGAATTTATCTAAACACTTAAAACAAATTTATTTTTTGTTTTATACGCAATCTACGAACTCCTATTTTAAACGTTTTTAAAAGGGTAAATATGTAATAATATTTTTTTCCTTTTTCAAACAAATAAAATAAATATTCTCAAGCCCTTATTGCGAATGTCAACATTGACTGTAATCTCATGACTTTGCCAATGACAAATTTGATGGCTATCAATTATTATTGGCATAGAATTTATGTTTTTAAAGTCGACTTTATGCCGATGTTGACACGAATTGTTGTTTTTTGTTAACAAAAAGTCGACAAGTTAGAATTGTGTTTAACAATGGGTAAAATATTTAAATTGTTAATGAAAAAAAATTTTAAATTAAATTTTTCAATTTGGGACCCCGTTTTCCTAAGGATTGTAAACCAAAAAGAAACACTAGCATCAAACAAAATGCTATTGAACCGCCAATTAGAGAAAGTGAGGCTTTAAAAAAAATAAACAACGTGAATTATTTTTAATGATAAAGAATAAATTCATTTTATAAATACATGGATTAGGCGATGTAAGTCAAAAGAATGTAGCTCTCAACAATGCAGATTAAAGGTCACGAAAAGTATAGACATCAACAAATTCATTATAATTAACTAAATCATTGGTTAAGACCTTTGGTTACTAATCTAAGTTATTATTATGTTCAACAATGATACATTTACAACTCTCCATCTTTATTTCTTTTATTAAATTATTTTACACAAAGCGTGGTTTTATGTCTTTTAGGTTTCAGTTTCGTTTTTAAATATGTATGTACAGTGATGTTCTTATAGTTAGCACACCCATCTACATGATCCTTTTCTAGTAATAAACAAAGATGAAATATTTTTCCAAAATTTATTTAAAGACGGTTAAATATTCTATGTGGTATACTTAAACTATGTATAAAGTAAAGGGAACTTAAATAAAGGGTCCGCGAAATAACTTTTTTTTGAAAATGCTTTAAAAAAAACTACTGAATATTTTCTCAAATTTCTTTTTTTATTTGAAAGTAGAATCCTTCCGGTTAATAAAGGAAAATAATTTCATTCAAATGGGTGCCTCGGGTGGCCATGCAGTAGCCTACACGATCGGTCCAATTTTTAAGCACATTATCGATTGAAGTCGCCGTAGTCTAGTAGGTAGTGTGTTGGCTTATTAGACGCAAAAGCCTAGGTTCGACCCTCAGGCCAGAGATCAAAGACAAAATACAAAAAATATTTTTTTCGGCGGCTTCCTCTCAATAGATTTCTGGCAAAAAGTCTGAGAGTAAATAAAAATTGCCATGAAAAGTTTCTCAATAAATAAAAATCTGTCAACTTTAAACTGTAGGACCCACCAATCATGTATAAAATTAACACACACAACATAAGTGGTGTGAGAAACTGGGACGTTTTACAATGGGTCAATTCGACCTCCGGGTACTGTACTTGTCTTAATTGACAAGTACACGTCCTCTAACCTAACCTAACCTAACCTATCGATTGTGTGCAGCTGTATTTCACCAATGGCTTCACGAATATTGTCTCTTAAAGCGTCAATTGTCTCTGGCTTGTCGGCGTAACACTTATATTTGACGGCACCCCACAAATAATAGTCCAACGGTGTCAAATCGCAGCTCCGAGGTGGCCAAACGACATCAGCTCTGCGGCTGATAATGCGATCTTCAAAAACAGGCCGCAAAACATCGAGTGTAGTTTCGGCTGTGTGGCACCTAGCACCGTCCTGTTGAAACCAACTTGAACCAACCTCCTTTTAAATTTTTGTGAACAAAAATTCGTTCAACATGGCCCGATAACGATCGCCATTGACTGTAACGGCCACTCCTTGCTCATTTTCGAAGAAAAATGGCCCAATTATGCCTCTGAACCAAAATCCGCACCAAACAGTGACTCGTTTTGGGTGCGTCGGCTTTTCAATGTATGCGTGCGGGTTTTCTGTGCTCCAAATGCGACAATTTTGCTCGTTTACATACCCGCCAAGATCAAAATGAGCTTCATCTGAAAAGATGATTTTTTTGCTAAAATCGGCATCTTCTGGTGTAGGCTACTTTATGCCAACCGAGGCAGCCATTTAAATGAAATTATATTCTATTATTAACCGGAAGGATTGTACTTTCAAATGAAAAAATAAATTTGAGAAAATATTCAGTAGTTTTTTAAAGCATTTTCAAAAAAAAAAGTTATTTGGCGGACCCTTTATAAAAATTTAACAGTAAATCAGACTTTTAAATTATCACAAGTAATAAATCACAATTCCTTGGTCACGTAATTAGCACAATCATCATTTGAGCTCAATTCTATTTAATATTTTGTAGGGCACTCCTTCTCTTTAATAACAAATTATAAACTTCCAGGAAGACTCTCAAGAAGTCTCTGAGATCTTGTTTATAGTATGTCATTAAGTACTACTCGAACCACTTTACACAGATTTTGAAGACTTTTTAGTTTTTTATTCAACCGTTCCAAAAGTTGGACTGGAATCAAAGCTTTATGCTGGCCATTATATGATATCAACTTATTGGTCCCCTAAATACTAAGTTCAATCGTGTGGTGTGGCACCTGCTGCCACTATTGTGGGCTTAAATGGTGCTGTGGTAGCAAACTCTAAAAGTTTGTATTATTTCGCTAAGGTCTCCTATTGATTCATCGTTTAAATTGAACACGAAAGAGTATGTCGTTGAAAAGCTCACTGGTCAATTACCCGCAGGCTCGTTAGCGAAGTGTGCTGATTTTAATGCACCCAAACCCCATTTAACAGATTTTAAATATGCCCATATGGGTTTGCTATTGGGTGGGGATGTATACTCCCAGATAATGGTTTCTGGAGTTCGAGAGGACTCCAAAAACACTTTGATCGCCCAACAAACCGTGGGGGCGAGCGCGGTATATAAAAACAAAGGTAATTAGTTTAACATAATCAATTTATTATTTATTTGTACACAAACGTAACTTTCGGGTTGGGGGTTGATCAGATAGTGAGCTCTTTTCATTTATATTCTTAACAATTCACAATCAATTTATATTAACTCAGTTGTGATTTGTACACTTAAACTAAACTTATATCTCAACTTAAAAATAGGGTAGACAGCGTGACATCCCCTTGCAACATTGCAATAAGGGGACCGAGAAGTCACCTGGCCAGAGATCAAAATTAACAATTCAATGTAATAATAAATCTATAATGCAATTTTTGTGTATTAAAATAAAGAACTATAATATAAAAAATATAGGTTTTAGCGGACACTAAACATAAGAGCCTGTTTGTGGGTTGCGCTCTTGTTCTGTGTATGGCGTGAGTGGGTTGCTGTTTGCAAGCTTTTTCGGAGGTGTTTTTCTCTTAGACGTTTGACAATTAGCCTATGGGTTATTGGATTATCTTGAGTTAAATGACAAACACGCAACAGAGAAAAACAAGAAAACGGATTAATTTTGCTAAGTTAGGGAGCAGCACGAGCTTCTCTATTGTCCATATTAGAGCGCCATTGGCAGTCCTAATTTGGGATACTCTCAGTTCGATTCGACTAAAATTTCGATCGTTATGGGGTTAATTGTCATGACGAATGACAACATGGTCGATAACAACAAAATTTCTTTGATGGGTTTTCTGACGAGTAAAAACTGCCATCATATTGTACCAACTTTATGTAGAGATTTCACGTGATTCCAATTGTCAGTGCTTACCTGGTCCACGACAAACGACACACGATTTGCTACAAAAGTTAGCCAATGGTACGGAGTTTTATGAAGCCAGGACAGAACGATAATCGAATCTGTCCCACAAAGGCTTCCGATCTGGTAAGTCTCACCGAAGAACTCTAAACGGGGTAAAGTTTACTTGTCTATATTCGCAACTTTTGTTTTAGCAGCGAGCAAGCGGATGACAAATTCACCAGACGGTGTTAGGACTCTACTATACAGATTGGCAGCATATGTTTTTTCAGAAGCATCTCAAAATGCATGAAGGCTTAAAATTAATCCAACGGGGGATGTTAAACACAAGGCATCTGTTAAACATCATGGATTCCAAGCATTCGTCCCAATCTGTTCTGCCTTTAGAAATTTGTTGCATAATAATCTTAGCAACTATTACTCATTATTCATTTAATGAACGAATTTTTTTAAATATTATGCCAGAATGCTTCTGTAGAATATGCTTCTTTAAATTATTGCCTTTCATGAAAATTATTTGTTTAAAACTATTTAACCAGTTGCAGTCGAATGAAGGCGACTGGTTTACCTTCAATTTATGAGCATGCAATTGTGTTTAAATGTTGTTTACCTTTAGCGAATAAAAGCATTGAACAACACAAAAATTTTTTTGCCATGTTATCTGAAACGTGTATGCTTCATTGGTTATTTACGTTAATAAAAAGAATCTACAAACAAGCCAACTTTTCATTATTGAAAAAGTTTTAAAAACAAAAAATTGTTGATTTTTTCGCCGCATTTAAATTGAAAATATTTTTCTCGCTGTTTAAGTATAAATAACCTTTTGTACGAACCTATGGTCGCGCAAGTAGCCTTTAAAAAATTGATTATTTGTTTATGCCCAACAGATTTTAATTCATTTAAGATTTATGAACATCAGTTTAACAATAAATGGTTGTAAAATTAAAGGCTACAGAGAAATTTTGAAATACAAAGGAATGTATTTTTGATTCTCTGGAAATACTATCAGGGTTTTTGATTAAGCGCCCAAAATTAAATAAAGTAAAATGTATCGAAATTTCGAATTCGTTTAAAAAAATTATTGATGCTATTGTGTGTGAAATATAATACCGTTTAAGTGTCCGTCGTAGCTTCTCTGGGTGGAACGCATTAGAAGTGTCCACTTATCCTTTTACTCTGATGCAGAAATCAGGCAGAATTTGATCGATTACATGGGTTGTGTTGGCCTATGTAGAACATCAGTGGTTTGTGGCTTAAAAAATCTTACAAATTCCAGAAAAACTCGAACGGTTTCAAATTCCATAATCTCGGTGGCCAGTTCACATCAGCACTACGCCCTCAAATATTCAATTGGTCAAGTCGTCAAAGAAATATTGGCTGAAGACACCGCTATCCCAAAATCAACACCTAATCATGCAAGGGATGCATAAGATGTTCATGAGCCTCATGTAGATATTTGTGTGAAGACTCTCCCCAGACGCAAACCAATTCAGTTAACAGAGCCCTGCTATGTTACTAACATAACTCTTTAAAACACTTAATTTAAGGCTGGGTAAAATAAAAAAAAAAATTAAGAAATTAAAATTAAAGTTAGGAAATGTTTGTGTAATAAATAAATTTGTGCGAAAAGTCCAAAAAAACAATTTTTGTCAAATAAAACAATTTTGCGGGGTTCAAGAAATATAAGAAAAATATTTTTGAGTTCTACTCAACAAAACTCACAACCTACACTATGTCATTAGCTGGGTGTATTTTGGCTGTCGCAACGAGTTATTTTAAGCACAAATTGAAATTTTTTAAACAACTTTATTTTATTCAAATTACACCAATTGCTTGGTGTACGGAGAGTTATTTGGGCCAGTGTATATTCGATATTTACATAATGATTGTTTCGTTGATAAATAAATAAACAAATTATGTTCTATTGTTTGATTAGTAATGTTATTGCCTCTAATTTACGGTCAATCAAAAAAATCCGAAATCCATCATGTGGATTCAGTTCATACTTCACATAAAATGTTCACCTTTTTCTGCCTAAATTTGTATCTGTCTTACAAGTGTTGTGCGTAAAACAGAATTTTTAAAATTTTGTATAAGAGATATGTACTATGTATTCATACGTTATTTTTATGTTTATGCATTATACATACATAATACATAATTGGCCATTACAACCCTTCAGTTAGGATTACGGCTTAGCTTCTCACATACATTATACACAATATATGTAAATCCTTCGATTTTAGAATATAAATTTGTGTTTGTTTATTGTTTCACGTCAAGATATATGTACGTATGTATTTACCCAAATGATTTTCAATATCATGGAATTCCTTCAAATAAATAAGAAAACTCTGTTGAAAATAAAAATTGTTGGTCTGATTTATCCTTAAACATTAACAAAAACGATTCACAATGAAATACCTTTTTAAACAATTTGTGATGTATTTCAGTAAATGCAAATTATGAATATACCCTTACAAATGATAGATTGAACTACTGGACAGACAATCACATGTTGCATGCGTATGTTTATTATATTTAAACTGGGTCTGTCAGGTTCTTGTTTCCATGTAACAACCTTTTTTTATTTGTATAATGATATTAGAAAAATGAGCTGTAAATTGGACAGGTTTTTAGTATTAATGGGGAGATTAAATTAGGGATAAAATGTTCGTATGTGTGATTATCTTTACCAAATTTCGTCCGCCCATTATGATTTTTGATATAAAAATTTATGTGAGGCTCACCGATCACCGATCAGAAATATCTAACATATCGCAACCAAATTCTATTTTATATATATAAAGGGTGTTTTTTATAGAGGTATAGAACTTTAAGTTGGCATTGCTTTTCAAGATGGCGACCGATTTAACAGCTGTCAAGTGATTTATTCTAAGTTTGGTTTGGCAATTCATCATGAATAGACTCACGCCTGAACAACGCTTGCAAATAGTGCAATTTTATTATTACGACCTAGTTTCTCACACCACTTATGTTGTGTCTGTTAATTTTATACACGAGTGGTGGGACCTACAGTTTAATGTAGAGACCAAAATATAAAAATGTAACATTAAATACTGGCACGAGCCTCAGAGGCACATATAAAGTAATTCAAATTTTTTTAAAGTTTCGAACTGAATAAATCATTCTTCATTATTTTATGGCATCGTCCATACCCAACCATACATAGTTCAGGCCCTTGCCCTCCAGCAGAGCCCGCAAGAATTCCGTTTTAACATTCCTGCAACGAATACCTGTCACACCCACTGCATTTTCGGCCTCATTTCCAAAAAAGTAAGACCCAAACGCGTTCCTAAACAAAAATCCTTTTGATTACATAACATAATTAGTCATTACAACCATTCAGTCAGGAATATGTCCTAGGGTTCGTGGCCAGTGTACAGAATTAAAAATTAATACAACTAGGAATATAGAGCGTTGAGTAAGTACCCAAAATGTTTCTTCTTAAATATTCATAACAACGTTTGGCTTGACTTTCTACAACTTTCTTTAAACATTTTCTTCATCCGTTAACCAATTGAAGAGCCGGAGATTTTAGGAGTCAAGTCAAATGAGAATAAATAAATTGTATAAAACTAAGAAGACATTTTATTTAGATGAAGAGAAAAGATTTTTTTTTTTTAAACATCTTTTAACATTCTGTATCTGAGACCAGTAGAGAATTAAAGGCTTAAATGTAAATGATGAATATATGCCAATATGTACCTTTGTCAAAAAAAATGGGCGACATTGGACCACTGCCACGCTCACTTCCCATACAACTGCAAACATTTATTTCTGATATTATTCGCGTTGGATAATCAAAAAGTTAAAAAGCAGTGAGTATGCATGATAATGATTAAAATAAATAATAAAGAGGTAGAAGTAATAATTATTTTATTTTTTTTATTTTTATGAATGTTTTATATAAGAATATATTTTATATGTACATATATATATATATATATAAATTAAAGTAAGAATATGAACCAATATGAGAATTAGAATTACACAATAATAACACAAATAATTGGGGACGGTTAAGCCTTTCATTTTCGGGCGTTTTAAACCATATATCAAAAAGTTCGTATTATGTGGAATTATCACTCATAATTTATTTTTTTTTATACGGCAAATCTAGGCAGATAATTTTATATGTGCCTTAAAGTAGGTACTTCAGACGTTAGTGTAAAACTAATTTGGTGTTGAAGCGTTATGAAGAAAAAAATTATAGAATTTTCATTTTTTTTTTACCTTAACAAAAAGAGTAATTGTTTAAATGAAATAGAACGAAAAGAATTTTCCAGGTTCTAAAAGTTAATTCTCGTGATATTAACAGCGAATAAGTTGGGCTTCAAAACAAAACAAAAAATGGCTAAATAATTCCATTCTAATAAAAAGTTACTAAAAAATATACAAATTTAAAGTACCGTTATAATGTTATTGTTGGCAAATTAGACAAAGTTATTGTATTTTCTTATTTTATAACAAGTGTTCTTTCATATTGGACAAAAATATTTACTCAAATTGAAGCTCAAATTGAAACTTTTGTTCAGCTAGATTAGCAAAATCTTACACTGTGCTGCGTTGTTTGGTTTTTGTAGCTTTTGTTTATAATTTTAATGTTAAGTGATGTAAAAGCAAAACACCAGTATACAAATTTTTCATTTTCGAAACAATATACATATATGAACATAATGAATATATATGAACATATTCCACATAATAGATATACAAATTGACACTTTATAAAAAGTCGCAGAATAAATTGAATTCAAATTTATTTATCATGTTTAATTTTGTTTCCAAATAAATAAAAAAATTGTATAAATCTTATTCAAAACATAGAAGGACACTTTAATGTAGTTTACAAATAAAAATTATTTAAAGCATGTCTTCTACGCTATCTTTGTTATTTAGAACAAAAAAAGTTACTGTCACAATACTATGTATGTAGTACAAGCAAATCGAATAAAAATAGAAAAACAAACAGAAGACCAAAATACAATACGAAAATATTGAATGTAACGAAGCATGTGTATTGCTTTTTACAATTTGTTGATGATTCATCATTCAGCATGACTAGATTCAAATGCATATTCCATTCTTTACAATAACGACCGACGCTGTGACGGGCTAAAAAGTATTTTTTGTTACTCAAGAATACAAATGTATACAGACGGCGCTAACAATATTGTTACGAAAAATGGAAACGTAGTACATCGTTTAGCATTAAAATGAGCAAAAGCTACACAAACAAATACAACAAACTTGTTACACGTAAGCCAACAACATCGGTATGAAACAAAAGGGGATAGACAAGTAAGGGAGAACACAACAGCAAGCAACGTGAAAGAAATACACAAACAACTATGAAGTCGCGATAGAGCTCTCCAGAAGGCGAACACACGAACACTCGATTTCAAGAGCCTTTATCAGACTGATAACGTGGGCATATAAAAAGTCAAGACAAAGCAGGCAACGAGTAGTAAGAAGTCTTGTATGAAGACGCGTTGCATGTGAAGGAAACAGTCGTGGTTTGAAGATCTCCGTTTAAAAGAAGTGCAAAGCAAAGAATACAAGCAATTATTGTTGTATTCCTCAAGTTGTAAATAGTGGCAGTAAAGAATTTCATTGAAACTAAACCCAAATTTATATTTATTTTGTTTGCAATCAACGAACTCATATTCTAAACGTTTTTAAAAAGGTAAAAAAGTAACAATATTACCTCTATAAAATTTTAGGTAATCCTAATATTTAAAATCAAAAACAGTTGGGCCTTTGTGATAGAGCATTTTGAGGGACAATGCAATGTGTCGCAAATCAATGGCAACGATAGCAAAATTGTATGATTGCTTCCGCATCGACCCTATTCTCTAGATATTGAAAAATGTCTCCAAACGAAAGCAACATTTTTTGTTCATTCATTAACTGTCTTAATTAATTGGTCCTTCTAACCCTTCAGTCATGATTTTGGTCTAGTCTCCCACACCACTTATATTGTGTGTGTTAATGTTATCAATAAGTGGCGAGATCCACATTTTAAAGCCAACTCCGAATGACAGATTTTTTTTTCTTTGTGAAAATGTTCATGACTATTTTATTTACTCCCAGAGTTTGTTCCAGAAATCTGCTGAGAGAAAGTCGCCTAAGATTATTATTTCTTATTTTGTTACCGTTCAGATATCGGGCCTGGGGTTTGAACCGTGACCTTACGTCTAATAAGCCAAAAAACACTGTTATTAGACTACGGCGACTTCAAGGATGCTATCTAGATCTCTGCTCTTATATAGTAATATATGATCCTTCATTCACTGAGTTGGTTGACCTTGTTCTTTTTAGCTGGAAATATTCTCAAATAAAACGTAATCAACCTCTGAATGATCTCGATAGGATGTCTAGTATATTCTTTCAAACTTATATTCTTTCTCAGTATAAACAAGTCTTCTGGTTGAGGAGCATTGCTTTTCGTCACTTGATCGTCCTTTAGTTAACCTTCTTTCGTGCTGATGTGTGTTTTTTATCTTGCTGGAAGATTACTATTGTAAAGCCATTCAAAAAATCGTGAGGATACCGCCCAATACCAATTTTGTTCGCTATTTTCGTGGTTATCTACAGTTGCTCAAATATTTCGAATCAACAAGGCAATGTGGTTTCAAAAGATGAAAATTGATGAAATTAATGTCCCTGAGCATTGCGCGCAAGAAAAAAATCAATTCTACAAAATATACGTAACTTTTTATTTAAAGAAGGATGCCTGCAACAAAGTTTGTTTAAAAATATGTGTGAATGTGGCTATGTGGTTGGGAATTTAAACGAATGTATTATTTTAACACATGCCAACTCAACAGTAGCAAAGAAATAATAGGTTTGTTTTATTGTTATTGCCTGTGCTGTGGTAGAATCAATCACTAACAACCAATATAACTCAACTATGAAATATTGTTAGTAATGTTCCTGTTGTCGGCCTGCTATAAACTCTCAGTTAAAACTTACAAACAATTTGTTGGCGCCATTCGGTTTCTCCTTCTTTTAAACATTCGCTGCACAATCGCTCTCTATATGGTACTGGCGTGTTAAAAAATAGAATTAAAATGGTTGAAGCAATTTAAAATTAATTCAGGTGTTAAAAACCTATACGAAGAGCAACAGGCAGTTAACAAATAAATTTTCACGTTATTCATACTTACACAATGTGAGTGGCAGAATAATTTAGGTCTGTAACAGAGATCAGCAATGAATCGTTTTTTCGCTACTCATAAGCACTCATGAAACTTTGAATATAAGTGAGTCAACAATATTGAAATTTAACTACTCTGATTCATTCGTACTCACTAGAATGTTGATTTATAAGCAATGAGTATGAGTACAACGTTAACATCAAACTCATACCGTTCGAAATATGTTTGATTCATAAGCCTACTCATTCAAATACAAAAATACTTATAATACTTATAACTAAATCGAGTGACTCGAATCACTTCTCAAAATTTACAGTCTTAGTTGTTGTTGCATTTACCAAAACAGAAAAAAGACACACAAGCAAACAAGATAGAGCAGCAAACACACAACCCTCTAGTGCGTATTTTAGTGTTCGTACGCCAATCATACTTATTTTGTGATTCTTGTAAATGTTGAGTCATGGAGAGTCGAAATGAACACCATCATACGTATTTTTAAGTATCAGTATGATGAGTACTTGATGAGTATGAGTATAATATCAAAATAAGTATGAATGCCTGTAAGAATCAAAAATTATGAGTATGATTCGATTCTACTCATCTTTTTGAATACTCATTGCTGATCTCTGGTATGTATGTGTGGGATGTACTTATAAGTTTTGGTGGGTTTAAAAAAACTAGATATAGAAATAAGAAAGTAAAGTGTTTATTTGTTATGATGTTAATAGCAAAGTTCTTTAATTTAACGAAATAATGCTTTTAATAAACATTACTTGTGAATCCTAAAATTCTTAACAATACAAACATAATTTGTCATTAGAAGAATGCAATCAGTATTGTGTTAGTGAGTGGCGGGTCCTACAGTTTTAAAGTCGACACCTAACGAAAGATTTTTAATAAAATTTTCATGGCAATTTTATTTACTCCCCGAGTTTTGTCAGAAATCTACTGAGAAGAACTCGACCAAAAATTTTTTTTTTCATATTTCATTTTGTTGGAGATGTTTTGTTGGAGAAGTCAAATGATAGCTTAACTACTTTGCATTGGAATACATTAAATTATATTAGAGTCTCCACTAAAGAATATCTAATAAAGAGCCTCTTCAACAAAAGTAATTGCCAAATTCGGCATGATTGACAATTGTATAATGAATCTTTTGCAATTTAGTTTCATCATTGTTTTTATATTTGATTTGAATGAAATAATCGGCAAACGTAGAAAGACAATATTCCATGAATTATCTTGTGAATCACACTTATTCTGAAATAGAATCCATTATACGTGGCATACAACATCATTCAAACGTCCGCTATGGCTTCTCTAAGTATTCGTATTGCACGAATGATTGAAACCAGGAAAATTACTTCTTCGAAATTGAACGTATGTGTGGACAGTCAGGCAGCAATAAAAGTGCTGGCATCCCACCTCATCAAATCAAAGGGCGTCAGGAGTTTCATAGACTCTCTAAACCGTATACGACGATTTCTTTTTTTTTTTTTTTGATAGAATGTACCGGAATATTATCGCCGAAGTCTAGTAGGTATTGTGATGAGTTCTTAGATATGAGGCCTCGGCTCAAATCGCAGGTCAGATATCTCCACCAAAACGAAATACGAAAAATATTTCTTCGGCGATTTCCTCTCAGCAGATTTCTGGCAAAAATTCAGAGAGTGTATGAAAATTAAAATGATTTCTCAAAAATCTTGATCGTTTGTTGAAGCTTTTTAATATTATCATACGCGAGTCACTTTTCATCACCCGTAATCGTTTGCTTCAAGAATTTTTTGATTTGGTTCAGCTTTTGCATCAAATCGCAATTGGATATATGCTAGCCAAACATTGAGCTTTTAAAGTTTTAAATGGTGTTCCAAACATTATTTAGCTTAATTGTCGGTCTTTCTAAATCATTTATGATTTCGTCAAATATTTTATTTGATTAAATCATTTCGCACATCTTACAGCAACCGCTCCATAAACCTTACAAATTTGTTCAACAGCCTGTTATGCATTCTTAATTTTTCTTTAATTGAAAAACGCAATATGCTGGTATTGTTACGAATTTCTACGCATATTGGTTAGGCGACCACTATTCACAAACTATTGTGATTTTTTTAAAGACTTCTAACAAATTGGAAACATTGTTATCCAGCAAGTTCAATTAATTAATATTTCCAATTATTATTATAAACCTAAAAATATTCTTAAAATTTTTTAATTTCACTTTACACAGAGAATAAGTGTCACTCGTTGCGTATGAGTGATATTTTGTTTATGTTTTTAATAAAAAATAACTTATACGTCTGGTAGATGAAATGTAAGATTTTCCAACATTGTTGTCATTAGAGCGTGAAGGATAGGCCTTCACTAAAATACTGCCTGTCGCAGATTACAAGCTGAGAAATTTTGCACTGTGACTTGGACACACATACATACAAACACATATACATAATTGGCCATTACAACCCATAAATCAGGGTTATAACCTCGGTTTTCACTCCACTTATGTTGTGTATGTTAATTTTTATACATGAGTGGCGGGACCTACAGTTTAAAGTCGTCTCCTAACGACAGATTTTTGAGAGACTTCTCATGGCAATTTTATTTACTCTGAGACTTTGTGCCAGAAATTTGCTGAGAGAGGAAGTCGCCGAAGAAACATTTTTATAATTCGTTTTCTTGGAGATGTCTTAGCTGTGGTTTGAACCGCTATCTCACGCCTAATAAGCAGTCGTAAGATTTAGAAAAGAGCTTGCAAGGCATGCCGAAAAAGTCTCTGTTTTTAGGGAAGTTTGAGCTGACGGCGTCATTGGTATATATTTCTTTGACAAGGACGTTATCCAAGTCTTCGTTTGCACTATTGGTCGATGATTATCAACTCCTGTTGGCCTGATTTGGAAGGAGATGATGTGAACTAGCCACCTAGATCGTGCGATTTGACTCCATTGGACTTGTATGGTTTTCTTAATTCAAAGCAGCCCTCAAGAACAACATAACACATGCCATTCGACAAATTCAGCTGATTTATTTGCCAGAGTCATGGAAAGACGTTTCGAATGTGCATCATTTATAGAATTGGTGGTGGAAATTTGAATGATGTTATATTCTCTGCTCTAATGGTATCAATAGGTATTCCTAAAGAATAAAAAATATCGATGTATAGTTTGTTTTATTTAAATTTAAAGCTAGGAAGTGCTTAAAAACGATCCATGAAAACAACGAATCTGTAATTGAACCATCATATGCAATGAAAGTTCCATCTTCATTTAATTTTTTCTCATTCTTACATTTTTATAATTCAACCACAGAAAAGTTAATGAATCAGTTTCATGCACGTTTTTAATTGCGATACAAATTCAGGTAAGGAATTTATATGGAATATTAAAAGAAGGAAACCGTAATGAAATCTAACGATACCACTTCATATCCTATTAATATCCTAACGTATGGAGCTCTTCATTTCTCACTAGTGAATTTATTTTCATTCTTCAATGCCAAATTCTGCTTTTTGGGTGTATGGAAGTCGCGTGGCAACCACTCAAGTACGTGACTAAAATTAAAAAAAAACAAACAAAAAAATTCAAAAAAGAAAACATTATGTTATAACATACAGTATAAATATTCCTGAAAAAATGTTCCAAAAAATAAAATACTAACAATGCTATGATATTTGACATTTTGTGGTCTAACTGAATAACAAACATTTGCACATACATATGTTTGTATATGGAAGTTAAATAAATTAATCCGACTTTTTTGAAGGATATGAAGGCAATCTTATAAATGCTAAAATAGTTATATTGTTACGAAAATGGAAATGGTGTTTCGCTTTCACATCGTTGAAATTGTAAAAAAAGCTACAAAAACAAAAACAATGTACTTGTTTACATGATAAACAAGTAAACAAAAATATACCCACAAAAAACCTGTATAAAAAGGGATATACAAGTAAACAAAAAGACAACAACAAAACTGCAAGGACAAACTTAAACAAAATACATAAACAACAATGAAATAAATACGTTCACATTTATAGAGATTTTGAGAAGGCAAAGTCATTCTCCTTCTAAAGCATTTATCAGACTGTTTATCCTGCGATATAAAAGGCAAGACAAAGCAGCCAACGAAATCAGAAACAATTCAGTCTTGTGTGAAAATGCGTTTCATGTGAAGAAAGTAATCGTGGTTTGAAGATCTCTGCTATAAAGATCTATCGAACAAATTTTAGTTGCTATTGTTTACACAAAGGAGCGCAAAGAGGAATAACAAACAAAATAACTGTTGTTGTTTATATCAAGTTGTGAACAGTGGCACACAGAATTGTGTGAACAAAAAAGAAATTAATTAAAACTGAACACAAATTTATGTTTAGTTTTTTAATTCCAATCCTCATGCTTATATGTCAAATGCTTTTAAAAAGTAAGAACGTAACAAGATATATGTACAGTAATCCTTCGATTTACTTAGCCTCGATTAACGAGGCGACTGCGGCGTAAATCGAGGCATTACTGTAAAATTCATACATATGTGACGTATGAGTGATATTTAATTTCATTAGTTTCATACATGACAAAATCGAAGATTTTTATTGCATACCTTTCAGAGTAACTATTCTAGCACATGTAATATGGTGCGTATGAGTAATATATTTCAAATGCAATTAAACAGAAAGTATACCACTTACTTCTAAGGAATTTTAAAGCATTTAAAATTTTCCTACATGGAATGGAATTATTTTTCATAAAACCAGGCAATATTACCATTTAGAACCTTTTTTAATCATTGCGTTACATTTTTTTGAATGCCAAATGTTATTTTCTAAGGTGGTTCGAATTTTTAAGATGATTCTGAAATTTCGAAGCTGCTTTTATTTACATTAGGAACTTAATTATTTAGGGCTTCAAGACTTACTAGCAGCAGAGTTCCTAGCAGTACTAGAGTAAATGATTTTCTACAGTGTCTTCCAACAGGGATTTCCTTTGACAGCCGAAAAGCCATAGCGACCATGTTCTTAAAGCAACATCTCTCGAATTAGTTGTCATTTATTCAATATGTTTTGCCACATCTCCGAGGGCGACCACACACAACGACATGGATTCGCTGAATTGTCTCTAGGGCAATTGGCAATTGACGCTAAAAATCACCTGAATTGATGATGCCTCTTTTTTGATGAATGAGTACGTGAACCAACGAAATTGTCAATACCAATCCACATAAAATCTAAGAACATCCAGTGTATTCCCAAAAAATCCTTATTTGGTGCACAGTGTTGGACAGACCGACACAGTCGGCAGCGAGTACTGTAGATCGATCTTTACCAACCTGACCTGACCTGAATCGAAAAATGTGGTTAAGTTTTAACAGGACAGCCCACAATAGATATTCTCCACAAATAATGGCCATGGTTATCTCATATACAGGGGATGCAAAAGTATAATATTTTGGATACGTTCTGCCAATGAAGTTGGGTCGGTTGATGTGACCAAAAAACTTACCAATGAAGTTGGTCAGCGCAGGGGCTAAAGCATGACCTGATTGAAAGTTTAATAAACGAAACTGTATCCTTGATATCAACGGATAATAAGTCTGCTAATGTGGCAAGGAATGCAAAGCCAAATAAATTAAATCTGCACCTCGAGAAAGTCGGGCATTAACAAAGAAAGTGTGGATTACAAAATTTTAATTTTATTTTCAAAGCTGTTACATTAGTCTTCCTTCAGTCTATTTCTAACTTCAAAAATAGTTCAACAGAGACTTCAAAAAAAAAAAAAAAAAAACACCATAATAATGATCTTAAAAATTACATCAACAGTATCGTATTTGAAACGAACGTATCAACAAATAAAATCACCTTCACAAACAACATTTGGGCAATTCACACGACTTTGTATCATGCATGTTGTATTGAATACAATTTTTGTATGTGAACGCTCAATGCTATGCTGTATTGTGTATTTCGTATTCCAAACGTCAAAAAAAACCATAAGAAGTAGAAGACCAGTATTCATAATTTGATTTTCAAGCAACAGAATGAAAAGTATTAGGGAAAAAGTAAATTAATTAAATATCTGTACGAAAACTATAATTTTGATATGTTAATTGTTAAGTTAAGTTACTTAGAAAATATTTTGTATTTTTATTCTTCTTCTTGATTACTAGCATTTACATTAACTGATAGCACCAAACCGACAAAACTTCCAAAAACATATGAAAAAAATTTGTATAAGTGCATCGGATTGCTGTCTTTACTAAACACAGGACTGAGAGCTTATTTTTATTTTAAAGTGATACATTAAAGTGATAAATAAAAATAGTCAGTCAACGAAAATAAAAACTAAAACGTAAATAAAAACTTTCCTTTTTTATTTTATAAATTGGTATTTAAGCGAGAAATATTTTAAATTCTATTTCTTGATTAAGTTACTATTCAGATGTTTATGCAGATAATTGCTTTTGATACCTTGACATTACCCTTACGACGTCTGGAAGATGTAGCGTACATATCCGTAACGTGTTGAGTTGCAGTATGCTGGATTACATATTTAACATGCGTAAATATTACGCTTTTGTACGTGAGTTGTGGAACGCAATCTTCAGGAATGTCAATAGCAATCAGACATTTATTTAATGTTAGGTTAGATGGTTTTGTCGTCTTCACCCGGGTATCCATTGTTTCATTGTGAACTTTCATAAAACAAGTGTACTAAGAAAGAGAAAATGTAAAGAAGAAATGAGAAAAGAAGAGAAAAGAGCGGATCAACATCAAAAAAGAAAGAAAGATTACAATTAGTCATCAATCCTTTTTATTCAATCCATCCCCTTTATGAACCCCATAGAACCTATATTTTCTAGTCATTTAAATCTATGTATATCAAGTAAGACTGTAGAATACCAATCAACGGGGGACCGACCAATATGTCGGAAAAAATGAAGAAAGCGAAATATCTTTTCTGACCCAAAAGTGGTAAAAGGTCATGAACGAAATCGAAAAGCTCAGAAGTCTAAATGTGGTTCAATTATATTAAAACGTCCTAGTCTTACCTTTTTAACTCTGGAGGCATTAAATTGTGGCAGATTATTGCATGAATTTTATGAATTTCACATGGACTATTATCGAGTCATATTTGATAATTTTGTTTATTCAGGTGCTCATCCATCTACAAAAGGATCTCATCGTTAAATATCATTTTAGCTATAACTTTAAGACCAGTTACTAACTGTTTCAGAACCCATTCAGAGAACACGCGTCGTTGTGTATGATCGTACATAGTGATTTGGCAAAACCGACTAAATAAATTACACCGAATTTTCCAGATACACCTTCAACAATATGGCCGTTGTCAACGGACAAAGTTCGTAAGGCTCTTTTGGAAGATCCTATCCATCCTATTTTATAGAGACGACCTTATTGTTTAAGTAGGAATACATATACTTTCTCCTATAGACGATACTGTTCTGCATTTGAAAGGAAATTGCAATGCTGAAGTTGGCTTAATACTTAAGCCTTCTGTCTCTGGTTGAAATACTTTAAAGAAAAAAAATAAAATAAAATATATTTTGTCCATGCCACATATTGATGTCAACGGTAGAATACTGTTGATTCAAGCAACAAGACATAAAATGTTCACTTCATGCAGGCTAAAATCAAAAGCATAATATTGTTACGTTTTTAAATTTTTAAAAACGTTTAAAATATGAGTTCGTTGAATACAAACAAACATAGAAACAAATATATGTTTAGTTTCAATTAAACCCTTTATTGTTCGCACTACTTTTGTGTGCCACCATATACAACTTGGCGATACAAAAGCAATTTATTTATTCCATATTCTTCTTTGTTTATAACGCAGACCTTTTCAACGGCGATCTTCATACCACGACTGTTTTCTTTACACGCAACATGTCTTCACACAAGACTAACTGAATTTTTACTTCTCGTTGCCTGATTTGTCTTGCCTTTTTATATGCCCACTGATCAATCAATCTGATGAATGTACTTGAAATGGAATGTTCGTATATTCGCCTTCTCGAGAGCTCTATCGCTACTTCATTGTTGTTTGTATATTTTGCTTACGTTGTTTGTTGTTGCTTTCTTACTTACTTGTCTGTCTCCTTTTCTTTCATACTGATGATTTTGGTATATGCAAGCAAGTTCGTTGTATTTGTTTGTGTAGCTTTTGTTTATTGTTTTAATGTTAAACGATGGTGCACCGTTTCCATTTTTGCAACAATATTGTATGTATGTGATGAACTTTAACGCAATTTTGATTTGATGACAAGTCATTACTTACTTACTTAATTAGTCATTACAACCCTTTAGTTAGGATTACAACGCAACTCCTGTTGTGTTTGTTCATTTTATTAATGAACAATGAAACAATTTTATTTAAAATATTATTTCGTGCTACGATTATTTTAAGTTATCTGAGCCACGTGTTGAAACACGGTTTCACTTCTAATAAGCCAATACACCACCTACTAGCTTTTTTTGGACGGAATCCACAACATTAAAAAAGATTGGAAAAGTCTTAGCTTCTGGACAATACTTCCTTCCAATAACATACGTACATACATACATGCTTCTCGCACCACTCATTTTGTGTGCGTTAATTTTATACATGAGTGGCGGGACCTACAGTTTAAAGTCGACTCCGAATGACAGCTTTTTGAGAAACTTTTCATTGCAATTTTTTACTTACCCTCAGAGTTTTTGCCAGAAATCTGCTGAGAGAAAGTCGTCGAAGAAATATTATTTCATATTTTCGTTTTGATGCCTGAACCGAGGGTTTTAACCGTGGCCTTACGTCTAATAAGCCAACACAATAGACTACGGCGACTTCATTTTAATCATCCTTCCAATAAAACTATCTTAATTCAGCAATTATTTGCAATTTAACAACAAGATATACAGTGGACAGCAAATTTTAGCAATTTCATGAATTTTTATCCAAAAGTTTGTATACAAATTTATAGTTTTTATATTTATTTTATTAATTTCTTTCTGTTTTATTATAAAACAAACAATTTTTTAATGTTTTCCATAAAACAAGAGAAAAATAAGGAAAAGTTTCAGATGACTACATAGGTACCCCCAAGGAGAAACCTGAGTAAATTTTAAATCCAAAGGCCTAATATATGAAAATGTTATACCTCGTATTTAGTAGAATATCCCTTAATGTTAAGCATTCCATTTAACCCATTTGGAATTGAATGCACAAGTTTTGTTTAGTGTTTTTCAGGTGGCACCATGAGCAAGTTTTTCGGTTGACTTTTGTTTGAGGTTTAGCGATTAGGTAACCGTAAATACTCTCTTGAGGTCATATCGGGACTTTGTGTAAGAGTATTAAGCCTGTGCGAACGTTTTTTTGTCAAAATATATTACCGTACTAAGATTTTTACTGTCCACTGTATATCTTGTTACGAGTTCCTTAATACCAGTTTAGAGTACCATAAAATAAAATATGAGACTTCTTGGCATTGAATTCCTTCTGCTTAAGTTGTCTGTAGTTGACCACATTTTAAAGAACTTTCTTCTTCATTTTAGAACTAAACGGAATAGAAAGGAGTGGTTTCTCTTGAAACCAGACGACCATAAAGTTTCACATGCCTTTTCTTGAACCCACAATGGAGCAAACTAAAACATGAAAGTGGAGTAGTTTTAAAACATTTTATAAATGGATAAAAAAAAGTAAACTTAATGTCTTTATGACATTTAGAACAATTTATTATACATACTTGTATGTATGTTTCATTTAAATGTTTTAAGTACGCTGTACGACATAAATGCATAACTTGAAAAAGTCTTTCACTTTTTAATATTTATGAAGAATTTAAATTTCTTTATTATTTAAAACAATAATCTCTAAGATGATTAAATAGTTATACTTGAAATAAATTAAGAATATTTTATTGTTAAATGCAGCCAATATTAAAATCTTATTAATTTTTTATCTTCTGTTTATTTAATATTGTTACGAGACACATTATGATCTAAACACAAAAGACGCAATGCAGCAAACTCAGCAATTTCTTAAAAATAGAATACATGGAGGTATATTGAAATGATTATTTTAAAAGCAGCGCGACGACAAGCAAAGATTCGTCAACCTCATTTTTAGTTTAATATTTATTTTTATTACCAGCAATGAAAGAATTAATGCTAACAGAAAGAGAATTTGTACGGGCAATTAGAGGATTATTGCTGTCAATAAAATAACATACATAACTAGAAAAATTATTTTCATGGTACCAATAATAAAGTATTGTTGCGAAAATAGAAATGTTTCTATATCGTTTAACATTAAAAAGATAAACAAAAGCTACAAAAACAAAAACAATGGACTTGTTTATATGATCAACGAATAAACAAAAATATAGCAACAACATCAGTATAAAAAAGCGGATAAACAAAGTAAACAAACAGGCAACAACAACACTACAAGTACAAACGTAGACAAAATACATAAACAACAATAACGTACACAACATGTTTACCTTTACAAAGATTTCGCGAAAGCGAAGTCATACACAGTGGCGCCACGGGATTTTGACAGTTAACCGTGTGCTAAAAAGGGACAGCAAATATTACCAAAAAGTATTTCTGTCCATTTCTGATTGTCTGTCTGTTTTGTTTATTTATGTTTTTTAGTTTTTGGGGTGGATTTTTTATATTGGCGAGAGTTAATAAAAAAAATGTAATTTTTGTGTAAAACTATTAATAAATAATAAAAACAACTAATAGCAATAACAATTTTTAACTTTTTCTTTCAAGAAATTATTGCAAGAAAAATTGGTTATGAGCAGTAGGTCTTCTTTTGATCTTGTAATATTTAGCTTCTTAATTGCCTCTTGCACAAGAAACTATATTCATTGTGACCGAAAATCACACACATTTTGATTAATATTTCCATATTTAAGAATCTTTAAACTTTTCATTGAAGAAATTAAAAAATATTCCAAATTTTCCCTTTTTAAACACCAAATAAATGTTTGTTTACATTTAATTTTTCTGCTTTATCCGCCAGTTTTCACTCTGTATATCTGTATATATATATCTTCTAATATATTTGTTTCGCAAAACCTTTAACATTTTCTTTCTCCCTCCAAGAAAAAGGTTAAGGCAGCTGATTTTAGCGTTTTTCATACGTCACAATTGTCATCACTGGTTACATTGTGTTCATCAGACTGTTTACCCTGCGATATAAAAGGCAAGTGAGGTGGAAGGTAATATTATTTATATTAATACTAAATCTACTGATACATCTTGTATTTCTATTCCTATTCCATTCTCTTTCTACTATATATTATATAAAATTTCTAATAAATTAAAATATTTTAAATGTTTAGAAATTTTGGTGATAAGGTCTATAATAAAACAATAAAATAAAGATTTTTATTAACAAAATAGCACTAGAAATTTTTACTATAATACTCTCTTGGAGTAGAGTGAATATCCATCTGCCAGAAAACGAACAATATAACTCAATATACCGAATCATACCAGGCAATCCCAAAAATGTCCAAAACAGTGGTTTTATATCACAAAATATGCAAATCAAGATACAGAACCTGTGCTCAGGGCAAATAACTTCCGGCAGTAGTTAGGGCAGATAACATGCATTCCTCATTAAGAAAAAAATACAAGATAGATGTAAATCTTCAAAAATATGTTCGATGTATTTTCTAATAGAAGTCGTAAAGGCAAATAGCAGTGGTATAATGTTATATTCAAGAAATTCTGATAAAAGGAATCTTAAATGAGTAATTTTTCCCGTCACGGTAGGTTTAGTGTTGAATTTATGAATATTTATAAAAAAAATAAAAAAATGTTTTGTTTTCCAGCTGTCAAATAATTATTGAATAAGCTGATTTGCGTATGCCTGAACACTTAAAATAAGTTTGTCAATTAAACTAATATTGACTCAATTGAAATTTAAAATTTATGTTTACTAGGGCACCTGGACCTTTGCTGTCCACTATATATCCGTCTTATAAGGAACATGAAAAGTGTTATGATTTATACAAATATTTGAGTATATACGTGTAGTTCAATGTGGGGTTTTATATTTTCTCAGTCTCATTTTATATCTATGTACTTTTCACTCATTTTCATTCATCTCTTTCCGGTTAATTTTTATAACAATCTGTTTTTCTTGTTTCTTTTGTGTTTTGTTCTGCTATATTTTATTTTTTCTTTCTTCATTACATTGTATTTTACTCCGACTATAGATTTCCCCTCCTTTTTTTAAAAAAAATTTTTGGTCAACAATTCCTATAACAAAGGTGGCTGTTACAATGAATTTGTAAAAAACAACACAAAAAATATTCGAGATGGAATTCAAAAATAAAATCGTTTGACTGTTTCAATAAACCATCAGGCGAAGGGTGATAACAATGAATTGCTCTAATTTATTACGAAGAAATCAAATACTTCCTTAAAAAGGAAATATTTATTTAAGTCTCTTCCTTTCTATTTAAATGTTAATTTGGATTACAAAAATATTATTGCCCCTTTAAGGTCCAAACCAGTCACAAAAAAAAACTGACCATAACTATTTCTGAATATATTCAACAGTTTTATTTTAATTTATATTTTTTTATAATAAAAATCAAGAAATCAAAACTAAAACATGAGAGAAAAAAGAATTATATCGCGGATACATTCATACATACAGAATTACGACAGATTTTGTCACATCACTTATGTTATGTGTGTTCATTTTATTAAGGTTGCCAACTATTTTTTGTTTAAAAAAAGTACACTTTCCAAGTATTTCATAGGTGAAAAAAAGAAGATAAAACGATAAAAACTTTATCTTATTTAAAAAAAAAATTTCTTCGGAGTGGATACGTCTAATAATGTAGCCACATCCGAACAACTTTCATTTTGCATATTAAATTTGACTGTTAGACGGCAGATAATGTTTTTACAGAAAGTTGCGACTTCTCACTGTTCCAATAGTCATTCCCTAGTGAAAATACCCTTTCAACAGCAGAATTAATGCCTGGACAACATAAGAAAATTTCTATTAAAACTTTTAAATATTCATGCGGGATATGTTCTACTCTAAAATGCCGAAAGGTTTCTACCCATCTTTTTTCAAGTTCTATTTTATCATCGTTCCAGTTCTTCAATTTTTCTTCATTTAAATATAAATTTAATCTTCGAATTTCTTCCAAGAGAAAATTGTCATTAGTAACAATATCCTTTCCTTCATTATAAATTCGACTGCTGAAGAAACTTCTGTAGATGGATCCATTTGAAAAAATTTAGTACTCTAAAGTGCACTATCCATTCTTCGATATATTCATAGCAAATTTTATAAAAGATTTTAACTTTTAAAAATTCATCGTCCAAAACGATCAGTTTATTCTTTAGAATTAGTGGTAAAAATCCATCGTTAAATCTTGATTGATACTGTACATTAAAGATCAGCCTGGGGATTACGTACACAAATATTGGAGAGATAGATATATCCATCACTTTTCACAAATGTAATTTTGACGTTGTTAAAAAAAGAGGTCTGTAGTATCTAACTATCTCTCCAGGTACATAATACATAATTGTGCCGGAAACGGCAGGAATATGCGCGCGTGAAATTCAAATCACTGTCAATATAATTTTAAATATTTAATTTAAAAAATTGAAAAAAAAAATAATCTAAAAAAATATATTAGAAATACAAATGAGTATAAAGTTATATAAATGAGTACTTTCAGAGTACAGGATTTGAGAAGAGTACGGTTTGCGAAAAAAGAGTACAAAACTCAGTAACTGAGTATAGTTGATCACCTTAATTTTATACATGAGTGGCGGGACCTACAGTTTAAAGTCCACTCCGAACGACAGATTTTTGAGAAAAATTTCATTCGCAGATTCGTTAAATAGCTTTTCAAGAATTACACTATGCGACAAAATAAAAAAATTAAATACACCCAGCTAATGACAGTACAAGTTTGTAAGTTTTATTGAGTAGAACTCAAAAATATTTTTTTATATTTCTTGAACCCTCCAAACTTGTTTTATTTGACAAAAACTGTTTTTTTTAACTTTACGCACAAATTTATTGGTTACACAAACATTTCTGAACCGATGTCCAATATTTAAGCCTTATTAGAAAGCAGAGGGATGGGTCTTTAAAACAATATACATACATATATATTAATTGACATAATATGCTAGGGGATTTGATGAGGTAAATTGGACAAATGGGAATTTTTTTTTTTAATTAAAAAATATGAAATGAGTGATGACATTCTGAAAGAGTATTATCTTGTGAAGAGATTGACACTTCGTTTGATCAAATCGGACAAAAATTACCGTAGGTATTTCTTAAATAGTATTACAATCGTATTATTTTTTTTATATATGTCATCATATCAAATGAACTTTCAGTTAAAAAATTTTCAAAAGTTTTGATGGATTTTGACTGCTAGCCAAACTTGAAAAAAATTAGAAAAAAAACTCCTAAGATGTAAGTTTGAACCATATGTTTATGTGTACCACTGTAAAGGCTCATCTTTTCCCTTTTCAAAAAATCTTTGGATTTTGAAAAGAGGTTAAAAAATATTTGGGTAATCAATAATTTTATGTGAAAATATCAAAAATACCGCTTTTATCAAAATAAAACAAGTTTGGAGGGTTCGAGAAATATAAAAAAAAATATTTTTGAATTCTACTCAACAAAACCCACAACCTACACTATGTCATTAGCTGGGTGTATTTTGACTGTTGCACCAGGTATTAATAGTAAACTTAACATCATATCGTACACTTAGTAAACAAGTTCAGGTTCAGGTTCAGGTCGGAGTGGTATATCTGATATCACAAATCTCACTTGAGCGCGCATAGCGGCCCGCTGTAATGCCACGGGTGAACGCAGTTCCTGTACTGACCAAGTTCCAACAAAATCAGGGAAGAGGAAGAAGTTGGTCAGCGCAAGGGCTGCACATGAAAAGCACGGCTACCCTACACAGGAAAACCAGCCAGAAAGTCTGATAAACGAAGTTATATCCTTGATAACAATAGATGATAGCTCTGTCAAGCTGACAAGAAATGGGGAGCCAAATAACCTATATCTACACCTAGCAAGAGACGGGCACTAACAAAGAAAGTGGACAACAGTGTCCTCTTCCCCAGCGGATCTGCACCCACGCAGAAGTCATTAAATGGGAGCCTCATTCTTTCCGCGTGTCTACCCATAACGACCTGTAAGCATGGCCACTGTGGTTGAGATGACGTCACGACCAAGACCAAGTCATTGGTTGGTACGACTTCCATCCATCAAGGACCAGGTGAGTCTAGCGGTGGAGCAGGGCTCCTCATTGAACCAGGATAGGTTGGCGTCCCGAAACAATTTCCGCGCAATGTCCAACTTGACCGAGGCAAGTGGCATACCCAATTCAATTGAAGAGGATTCCGGCGATCTTGTCGGCCCCACAGTTTCCCGGAATGTTACTGTGCCCGGGGACCCACACCAGTGAGGGACCCACACTGGTGAAGCGCCCAGAAAGAAAGTCGAGACAGCGGCGACATTCCCTAACGATCCTAGAGTTATTCACGAAACCCGATAGAGATCTTATCGCGGCCTGACTATCAGTAAAGACCGAGACGCGAGTGAAACAGCACCTTTGGCAAGGATCCATTGAGTGAAACACACTGCAGTAGTAGTATACATGTTACATAAGGTATACCTTATAATTTTATAAAATTTTCTGAAATTAATGGCTATAAATATATTTTTTTAATATATTCAGTACAAAAGGCTGATGAATCTCCGATCTGATTAAGGATACTAATGCCCAACAATGTGTTCGTCTGTACTAAAGTCATTTGTGCAGTACTCAGTATACATTGGGCCTTCAAACAGGAATTTAAAAACTTTGACAGTTGATAACAGTCATCTACTTGAAGCTACGTCAGTCAATCTGTTTGCTTACTTAACTTTCTTAGTTGAAATCTTGACATTTAGTCAAGATTACAACTTAGCTGCTCACATCTATTAGATTATTTCTAAAATTTATAAAGTCTGTTTTTCCAAATCATCATGAACGTTTATAGCACTCAATAATACGTGCAAATAACAACATTTTCTATAGTAATATGGAAACGATGGCATTGCTCTTGGAGTTGAACAAACATCCAGCGGTTTGTATAAACAATTTTAACATTTATTGTGCCTTTTTATGTCGCATCAAGTCGTTTTAAATTAAATTTATTTTAAAGGAAGCTGTGCCACTAAGGCCAGCACCATTGTGATGCCATAACTCTTTCTAGACGGGTTCAAACATTCCCTAAAGGAATTCATACCGAGTCCAAATAAATCTTGATATTGCAGCAAACCTTATATTAGGGAGCTCGGCCAGAAATATCACAAAATGAGAGGTTAAAAACCTCTGTCTCTATATGGCAAAAGCTGGGCACTGACATATCGACGCCCCCATTATATAACGTTCTAAGTGTACTTTACCTTTTCGACTTGAGACTATGAGATAAAAGACAGTCTCTTCCACTTCCTCAGATTCTGCAGAAGTCATTAGTAGGATTGGTAAGTTTTCCGGCATGCCCACCAAACGTACAGTGGCCCATAAGGATGGCCATTGTGCGATAGATAGCCATTCGTTCCATTTCTTCGCAATGATCTCGAAGTGGAACGGAGGCCAGGAAATTACAACTTTATTCATCACTACAGGTTTTAACAGATGATCAACGCTATCTCCAAGATACTTTTCTAAAATATAATGAAAGATATAAGCAATCATGACATAGACATCCAAACAGATTCAATAAAACCCAAATGTGAACGAAATAACTTTGTTTCGTGTACCTTACATACATAAAGTGATTTTATCATCTCGTTTGTTTTTAATTTACTCTGTGGATAACTGTGTACGTCACACACATACCTTCCAATACCAAGAAAATTTCCAGAATACCAAGGACAAGAATATTAAAAACAATTCAATTCGAGAAAGTTGCCTCTTCTAAATAATAAAAAAAAACCCTGATCAAGACTTGCATTTCAATAAGCATGTACCTGATTTTTATATGTATGTACAGTAAAACCCCGCTTAACGGGGGATACGTTCCAATAAGTTCCAGCGCTAAACGAAACAGCGTTAAACGAGGCAACTAATAAATTAATTGTGACGCAGGAAAGATGCGTTCGTACTGTGATTGACTTCGCAAA
Source organism: Sarcophaga subvicina (assembly GCA_936449025.2). Taxonomy (NCBI): domain Eukaryota; kingdom Metazoa; phylum Arthropoda; class Insecta; order Diptera; family Sarcophagidae; genus Sarcophaga; species Sarcophaga subvicina. Next base: position 37,364,462 of record OW388080.2, read on the forward strand.
ATACAGTTGGAATCTTTATTTTGGACAGACTAACAAAACAGCGTTGAAAAAGATACATAGTATATACCGTCGCTATATAGTGCACCGCTTTTGATTGGTGCATGGCCGTTTCATTTGCACACGTATACAAAAAGTATAAATACAGTCTGCGAGTTAGGGGAATGCCAAAACTACCGTGTAATACTGAAAGAGCGTTAAGCGGAGCAGCGTTAAGCGGGGGCTTACTGTATGTGATATATCTGAGTAAAAATGTGTACATATTGATTTTATTAGTACTTGTATTTAATTAAAAATGATTTCTTATCTGTTTTTTTGAAGTATTTTGCTTTCTCCTTATTTCCCTAAATTTTTCTGCTATCATTTGTTCATTAAAAAAAACTGTTCTGTACAAGGAGTTTCTGCTTTCAAATGGCAAAAAAAAGATTTTTGTTATAGGACAGAGTGAATATGATAAAATATGCCTCATAAACAGCAAATAGTATTTAAAGGCCTAAGATTTGGCAGGCAGGGAATTAAACATTTCATATGAATATTAAGATAAATTTGTTATTTGTTGATACTGGTCTGAATATAAAGCTTGTATTGGCACTCCTCAATATCTACAATAATGAGACTGAGAGGCTAGTAAGCTGAACGCGAAATTTTATACGTGAAAGAATATTGCTATACTGATGTCGTCGTATCTATCGTTGGATGCATAACTGCTCGGAAAAAATGATTGGATTGCGTATTCTATCAGCAGGAATATACTGCTTCAGTCTTTACGGGTATTTTCGAGACGTGAATTGGAAAGAATGCTGGTAATTTTGCAGAAAAACTGTCGATTTTCAATCATTTAGTCTTGTCTACTAATACCCTTCTTACAGATACATGTATACATACTTAATTGATCATTACAACCTTTCAGTCAGGATTACGACCTCGCTCCTCACACCAGTTATGTTGTGTTTGTTTATTTTATAAATGACTGGCGGTACCTACAGTTTAAAATCTATTCCGAACAATAGATTTTTGAGAAAATTTTCATGACATTTTATTTACTTCCAGAGTTTTTGCCAGAAATCTGTTGAGTTTAATTCGCAGAAGAAATATTTTTTTCATATTTCGTGTTGTTGGAGATGTCTGACTCCAACTCTAAAAGGTCTAATAAGCCAACACCTACTAGACTACTTGTCTTTAGTACCCATGAATTCCTTTTAGCCTATTTATTTATTCCATTACTTATTAATTTATTTGGTCATTACAAACCTTTAGTCAGGATTACAATCTAGCTTCTCACATCACCCATGTAATGTGTATTAATTTAATCTACGAGTGTCGAGACCTACAGTTTAACGTCAACTACGAAGGACAGATTTTAGAAATATTTTTGTATATTTTTGTTCGAGATATTTGAGATGATGTTCGAATCTAGGACTGCAGTCTAAGAAGAAAACAAACGACCTACTAGACCGCGGGGACTTTCATTATATTAAATTAAGACGTTATTAGGAAAAAGAGTAAGGTAACGGAAGGAAACATTTCAAATATCGTTGTGTTATGTAATGCTGTATAAAATATAGCAATTTTTCCCTTGGTACTTAGGTATTATTATGAACCATTTAAATCATTTTTAACAATGCAACAACTGCTTGCAACATCAAATGACAGAAACTAAAATTAAATGTGGCGAAATCATATATTTTAAGTATTTTCTGCGCATACTTTACTTTGCTTATAGTACTTGTAAGCGATTTTTGCTTTAATGGCTGTTAGGAACTCAGTTGGTAATCACTAAAGTACGTGACTAAAATTTAAACAAGAAAATAAAAATCAGAACGAAAGAAGAAAAATGATTTCTATTTCTATTTGAGTGTTTGCACTTAAAGAAAAACTTTTAATGTTATGCGCAACGTTATTAATTGATGCAAGTTTGTAGACAAAGTTGGACGTCGATACAATGAAACAAACAAACAAACGATGAAAGATTTGCATAGAAATCAATATATATGTCCGTGATTTGAATGTACGATTTCCTCTCAGCAGATTTCTGTCAAAAACTCTGTCGTTTGGAGTCGACTTTAGACTGTAGGTCCGGCCGTTCCATATAAACACACAACATATGTAAGTGGTGCGTGAAGCTAGGTCGTAATACTGACTGAAGGGTTGTAGTGTCCAATTATGTATGTATGTACTATGTATGTATGTAATTGATGTATGATAAAATAAATACTGATTAAATAAATGCTTGTTCGAAGCTATCAATCCAAAGAGATACGTTAAAGCATTCGAACTCGATGATTACAAACGATATGGTATTTATATTTTACAGAGCTACGGGACACTGGGCTCATGCCATATTCGATATTCAGCACAATCAATTTAATGGCAAAGCATCTCACGTGAAGGTAATGTGAACTAGCTATCGAGGTTAGACTTTTTCTGGTCGAGTTTTGTTAAGTAGCATGCGAATAAGTCGCAAACTACAGAGGTTCTCATAGCCAGCATAATTCATGCTATCAGGCAAATTATTTCATTTCTGATGACCTCTACCCGGATAAGCCGTGGCGGACATTTGAACGATATTATATTCAACTTGATACAACAAATGATATTTCACATATACATACATACATACATACATACATAATTGGTCATTACAACCCTTCAGTCAGGATTACGACCTAGTTTCTCACACCACTTATGTTGTGTGTGTTAATTTTATACATGAGTGGCGGGACCTACAGTTTAAAGTCGACTCCGAACGACAGATTTTTGAGAAACTTTTCATGGCAATTTTATTTACTCTCAGAGTTTTTGCCAGAAATCTGCTGAGAGGTAGACGCCGAAAAAATACTTTTTGTATTTTATTTTGATGTCTGGCCTGGGGCTCGAACCCTGGCTTTTCGTCTAATAAGCCAACACACTACCTACTAGACCACGGCGTCACGATATTTCACATATACTTTATTTTATTGCAATTTAAAGATAGGAAACGCTTAATGAAAGACCTAATAGAAGAAGGTATTTTAATATGACAAAAACAAAATCAATGTCATCATATAACAATGTGAAGTAAAAAAATTTGAAAAAATACTTCGTGGGTGACACTTACATAATGTTCTTGTCATTATACTTGCCTCTCCATCTACCTTGATAGATTATGTCTATTTATATATCTATTTTCTCCTTTCACAATTTATATTACTGGCATTTACCGTCATAAAATGCAACAAACAATGTTGTATGAGGACAAAGTTAACTTAAGAAAAACTATTGAAAAAATTGTTGGCAGGTGCTTGAGAAAAATGCAAGAAATTTTTATTCACAATGATATTTCATCATCATATTTGCGATGCGCATAGAAGATCATCTAGGCAAGCATATTGTGACGAAAATGGAAATGATATTATCGTTTAACATTAAAATGATAAACAAAAGCTTACTTACTTACTTACTTAATTGGCCATAACAACCCGATTAACGGATTTCGGCCTGCCGCAACACATCCTTCCAGGCGCCTCCGCTTCTTGCGCGCCTACGCCAGTTGGTCACACCAATCGATGACAGGGCTCCCTCGATTTGGTCCTTCCAACGGATACAAGGTCGTCCTCTTCGCCGACTTCCGCAGATCCCCGCATCAAATACCCGTCTCGCTGGAGCATCCTCCTCCATTCGAACGACATGGCCGAGCTAGCGCAGCCGCTGGATATTAATACGCTGTACAACGTCCATGTCGTTGAGGAATGCGGAAATCATCGCCAACACGTACTGGACCGAAGATCTTACGCAGTACTTTTCTCTCGAACACTCTCAAGGCTGCTGCATCAGTACTTAATAGGGTCCATGCCTCTGCGCCATAAAGAAGCACGGGTAGGATGAGCGTCTTGTAGAGTGTTAGCTTCGTCGTACGAGAGAGGTCTCTACTACTCAATTGCCTATTGAGACCATAGTAGCACCTGCTGGCAAGAGTGATCCTGCGCTTGATCTCCAGACTGACATCATTTGTGGTGGTAACGGCGGAGCCAAAATAAATAAATTCCTTGACTGTTTCAAAAGTATAGTTATCGGCCGTAATCTGAGAATCAGTACGCCGCACGTCTCTACTTGTCGATAACATATACTTTGTTTTACCCTCATTTACTGCCAAACCCATCTTATAGATTCGCATTCAATAGCACTAAAAGCAGCAGTAACATCTCGCTTCATATGCCCTATTATGTCAATATCGTCAGCGTACGCAAGCAACTGGACACTTTTTTGAAATATAGTGCCACTGCGATGCACTCCTGCCTTTCGCAGAACACTCTCCATGACGAAGTTGAAGAGGTCGCATGATAAGGGGTCGCCTTGTCTGAAACCTCGCACGGTATCAAAAGGCTCGGAGAGGTCCATTCCTACCTTGACGGAGCTACAGGAATTGCTCAACGTCATTCTGCATAGCCTTATCAGCTTCGCAGGTATACCGAGCTCAGACATTGCAGCAAAAACACGATCCCTTATGGGGCTATCAAAGGCAGCCTTATAGTCGACAAAAAGATGGTGTGTGTCGACTAGTTTCTCGTGGGTCTTTTCCAGGATTTGGCGTAGTGTGAAGATCTGGTCGATGGTGGACTTACCAGGTCTGAAGCCGCACTGATAAGGTCCAATCAGTGTTTTGACGAGTGGCTTCAGTCGTTCACACAATACGCCTGTAAGAACCTTATATGCGATAGGGAGAAGGCTTATACCGCTATAGTTGGCGCATATAGTAGGGTCTCCCTTTTTCAGGACAGGACAGAGGACACTGAGGTTCCAATCGTTTTGCATACTTTCCTCTAGCCATATTTTGTAAATAAGCTGGTGCATGCGCCCTACCAACTCATTACATCCGGTCTTAAACAACTCAGCGGGGAGGCCATCAGGACCTGCTGATTTATTGTTTTTAAGGCGCGTAATCGCGACTTTGACCTCTTCATAGCTAGGCGGCGGAATCTCCACGCCGTCATCATCGATCGGGTTCGGAACATCATCTCTAAAGGCGGTATTGGTGTCATCATCGCCTTGTAGCAGAGTAGAGAAGTGTTTCCCCCATAACCTCAGTACTCCCTGCGGATCTGTAACTAAGTTTCCATTTTCCTCCTTGCAGTAAGACGCTCCAGGTTTATAACCCTCGGTTAGACGCTTAACCTTTTGATAGAATTTTTGAGCGTCATTCCTACATCTATACATCTCGACTTCCTCACGCTCACGCCTTTCCTGCTCCCTCTTCTTGCGTCTGAAAAGGCGTCTCTCATCCCTTCTCTTCTCTCTATAGTTATCGACAATGGCTCGCGTAGCGGCTGACTGCAACGTTTTCTTGTATGCGGCGTTTTTCGCTGCAGTTGCCTCGCGACACTCCTCATCGTACCATTGATTTCGTTGGGGTGGGCGTTCGAAACCAAGGACTGTTTCCGCAGCAGTGCGCAAGGAGTGGGAGATGTTGGCCCACAGTCCGCCAATGTCGTTGAGATTAGATGGGGAACGACGGAGCTTATCCGAGAGTTGAGCGGAGAACGCCTCAGCTGTCCTTTGTGATCGCAGCTTCTTAACGTCCAGCTTTCGTAATGCACTAGAGTGCGCAGACCTCGAAGCGCTAATGCGCAATCGAAACTTGGCTGCGACAAGGTAGTGGTCCGAGTCGATGTTTGGACCTCTGAATGTGCGCACATCTAGTACACTGGATACGTGCCTTCCGTCTATCACAATATGATCGATCTGGTTGGATGTTGATCGATCAGGGGACATCCATGTGGCCTTGTGAATGTCGAGATGTTGAAACTTAGTGCTACATACTACCATGTTACGCGCCGCGTCGAAATCGATCAGCCTCATACCATTGGAGGTAGTGTTCGAGTGGAGGCTGAACTGTCCGACAGTGGGGCCAAAGATACCTTCCCGCCCGACCTTCGCATTGAAATTTCCGAGGTCGGGCACTTATCATATACGTCCTCGAGTTTAGCGTAGAAGGCATCCTTAACCACATCGTCCTTTTCTTCCGTCGGGGCATGAGCACAAATTAGGCTGATGCTGTAGTATTTTGCCCTGATGCGGATTGTGGCTATTCTTTCGTTCACAGGCGTGAACCCAGAGACAAGGTGTCGAAGTCTCTTATTAACCACAAAACCGCATCCGAATTCGTGCTTATCAACATGGCAGCTGTAATACATATCGAAAGATGCCAGCCTTTTGCATCCTTGCCCTATCCATCGCATTTCCTGTATGGCAGTGATGTCCGTCTTACATTTCTTGAGGGCATCCGCCAGCTGGGCCGAAGCGCCTACCCTATAAAGGGTGCGGAGTTCCAAGTGGCTATTCTTAAATCGTTGTCCTTTGAACGTTTGCCGTGGTCGTCAACTTTAGAGGGGATCTTTTTTAGGTTTGTTGTTCCGGTTTTCATTGGACCAAATTTTTACGTGGTGGGTTCCAAGCCCTACGCACAACCCAAATTTAACGTCCAGGGGATTAGACTTCGCTGCACGCATTAGTTAACATCTAGCGGGTACTAGAATGCCATCCAGGAGGGGCCACGAGAAGGCTGCGTGTCAACTTGAATACAGCAAGACAAGGATCGTCCTGGTGGTCGCCAAGTTGACCACAATCAGAAACTTTACCTTGTTTGCATGCATTCCATCCCTCCCGATAAACAAAAGCTACAAAAACAAAAACTATGGACTTGTTCACATGATCAACAAATAAACAAAAATATAGCGACAGCATCAGTATAAAAAGGGGATAAACAAGTAAACAAACAGGCAATAAAAACACTGCAAGGAAAAACGTAAACAAAATAAACAAACAACAATAATGTAATGAATGCTTGAATGCAGTTGCGACTGCAGGGATACCTGTTGAAATTCTGGAAGAAGTATACAAATTTGGACCTCGTAAGCTTATTAAATTTAAATAAAATTGGTAAATACTCTGAAAGTAAATAAAATTGTAATGAAAATATGCCTAAATATGTCTTCAGAGACGATATGAAACTGTAGCGGTACTTACAATGGATATAATAAGTCCACACAGCGTTGTATTCACCAATTAAGTAAGTTTTATGTTTCTACAAAGTTAAAGAAAGTAAGGTATTTATTTAGTTAATTCCAAAAATTTTTTGTTTAACCCATTTTTTTGACAATTTGATTTTAGCCCGGTTAAGTATAAATAATCACATTGATCGTTGAAGTGATCAGACAACAAAACACCTAACACCAACAAAAGACCTAAATTCTTTTTTCTCGCGCCAAAAGTGTTAAATAAAAACAAAACAAAAATAATAGATCTATTTACTGCAAGTCAGATTTTATTTGTTTATAAAATAATTCTCTTGTCAAAATAAAGCTTTGTGGAACTCATTTTATTGGTGGAACATAAATTTGTCCGTTAAATTAAAAATCACACTACTGAGAAAAAAATAGAAATTGAATTATAAAAATATAAAACAATAAAAAATAAAATTTAATTAAACTACTACAAAATGGAAACACGTAATATATCGAAAATAAAAGATCAGTTTAGCGCAAGTAAACGTCTAAAAGACTCAGCACCCGTCTCACTCGCTTCACCAGCTGACAATAGTTTAAAGGCACCTCGTCTGTCCAGTGGTGACAAGACTTCCTTGTGGCTCTCATCAGGGAAAGTGAATCTCTTACTGCCCAACATATAAAAGATTCCATACGAGAAAGTGAAAAAACCCATTTCGACCATATCAAATCACTCATTTCGGAGAGTGAACAGCGGATTCGCTCTTTGGTGGAATCTGAGTTTCAGACCTTCAGAAACGCTATCAGTGATATAACTGAGAGGGTCAGAAACCTAGAAGTCAAATGCGAGCAAGTTGATAATATGAAGGTTGAAATTTGTGAGCTCAAAAAGAAATTGCTGGCGAGTGAGAATAGCATATTGGCAGACAGTATTAGAATAAGCGGTATTCCATTTGTTGAAAATGAAGACCTCTCCTGTAGCTTTAACAACATCTGCCAAAATTTAAATATTACTGCTCCACAAGTAAAAAACATATACAGACTGCGGAGAATATATAAATTAAACAAACCCCAAAAGCCTAAGGAAGAAGATATAGTGGTTAAATTACAATCACCCTATGCAAAAAATTTCCTGCTTAAATCAATGGCAAGACATAAACGTGAAAACCGAAGTAAACTGACCCTTAGGCATGCGGGAATACAAAGTGATCAACCTATCTACATAAATGAAGACTTCATCCCACACAACCATAAAATTTTGATGTCTGCATTGCGGTTGAAAAGAGATGGTAAAATTCATTCTGCCTATACGCTTAGAGGGCTGGTTTATGTGAGAAAGCGGAGCACCGATGAACCTGTTCTTATGGAATATATTGAAGACTTAGATAAGCTTTTTCGTTAGTAAACACATTATGACTACATTAACTTTTATTACTGCACATACTTTCATTATTTTCTCATCCTATTTGTATTATTTTTTATTGCTTTCATATAATATAATGATATTTCATAATTTTTTTTCTTTATTAAAATTTGCGTTTAACCATGCCAGTCCAATTAAAATATTTAACAAGTTTTTATTACACTGCGTTGCATTAAATATTCCTTATGTCCAATTTCACGATTGACCATCTTGGTTCCAGAGAGGGTAATTATAACGTTATTCGCATACTTTCGAAACAACACCTAGGGATAAATGTTTGTCACATCAATGCCCAAAGCTTATATTGCAAAATTGATGAATTCCGTTATCTTTTTGAAGATTCAGGTGTGGATGCCGTATGTATCTCAGAAACGTGGTTTAATGAATCGCACAGCGACAAACATGTTGAACTAAGAGGATATAAATTATTTAGGTGTGACCGGTGTGGAAATGCTGGTGGAGTGGCTATTTATGTTAAGAGCAATATTTCGTGTAAACTTCTGAAAACTTTCACTGCGGATAGTGATGTTGAGTATATATTGGTGGAGCTATCATCTAATGGTGAAAAATTGCTGCTTGGGTGTGTTTACAGACCAAATAAAAATATCAGATTGGACACCATTATATCTGATTTAGAACAAGTTTCTGTTGCCTATACCAATATAATAATATCAGGAGACTTTAATGCCAATTTATTAACAAATTCAAGTTCAAATTTTTGTACAACAATGACTTCGCTCAATCTACACCCTGTTAATAATTCAATGCCAACACATTTCACTAGGACGAATGCCTCTCTATTAGATCTCTTCCTCGTCTCTGATAGCTGCAAAATATCTCATTATGACCAATTAACAGCACCAGTTTTTTCAAGGCATGACCTTATATTTCTGTCATATAACTTCAGAATACAACGTCAAGAAAAATCATTTTGTTATCGGGACTTCAATAATATTGATATGCCGTCACTTAGGAACGACCTGTTTTCTGCTAACTGGGACGATATTTTCTATATTCCATCTGTTGATGCACAAGTCGAACACTTAAATGGTCTTATCTATCAGTTATTTAATAAACACGTCCCACTCAGTACCAAAAGATCTAATAGAAGAATAAATCCCTGGTTTTCATCGGAGATTAAATTGGCTATTGAACGTCGGGATCTACTTTTCAGTCGATGGAAACGTTACAAAACACCACAGTTTCTTGCGGATTATCACAAGGCGAGAAGAGAAGTTGTAATGATGATAAGGCGGGAGAAACTATTATATTACGGTAATAAATTTCAGAATGCTGTATATACTAAGCATACATGGAGGCAGATTCGTGAAATGAGAGTTGTCAATACCAACCACAAATCAGACACATTAGACACATTAGATGTTAATGCTGTTAATAGGAAATTTGCTAATATTCCGCAACCACCAGTGAATATGAATTTTTATGACGGTAACAACAATGTATCTACAATAAATGATTTCCACTTCCGACATCTTAGTTTGGATGACACAATTGAAGGATTTCTAAAAATTAAGTCTAATGCCGTTGGCCTAGATGGCATCCATCCACGTTTAATAAAACTTATACTGCCTTATATAATACGTCATATCAATCACATTTTCAACACGATTTTAAAAACTAGCACTTTTCCAATTGAGTGGAAGGCGGCGAAAATTATTCCAGTGCCTAAAAATGATGGTGACTACCGGCCAATATCTATCCTTCCCTACATGTCAAAAGTTTTTGAGAGAATTCTCCATGGACAAATTTATAAACACATACTCGACAATAATCTACTAACAGACCGTCAGTCTGGTTTTAGACCTCAACACAGCTGCACTACAGCATTAACTGAGGTGGTTGAGAATATTCGTGGTAATTTAGATGAGAGTAAGTTAACATTTTTCGTCTTACTTGATCACTCCAAGGCATTTGACACTGTTGACCATCAAGTGCTGCTATTGAAGCTTGGCAATATGTTTAAATTTTCTCCAACCGCAACAAAATTAATATCTTCATATCTAATTGGTAGATCACAGATAGTTGCCAATGGTAGTTTTGTTTCTTCACCCTTATTTACAAGCAAAGGTGTTCCACAGGGGTCCATACTTGGCCCACTTTTTTACTCCCTGTATGCAAATGACCTTCCTTTGCAGATCAGATATTCCAAAATTCAAATGTATGCTGATGACGTACAACTTTATCTAAGTTGTTCGAAAACGACTATGAATTCTGCTATTAATGAAATAAATTTTGATTTAGATAGAATTTATCAATGGGCATCTGCTAATGGACTACTTCTTAATCCTATTAAGTTTTTATTAATTGGCAAAATTCCGGCGGGACTGAAAGGGAATTTGAATATTTCTCTTAATGGGACAAAAATTCAATTGGTAAATACAGCCAAAAATTTGGGCGTTACTTTTAATAGCTCGCTGACATGGTCGGATCACATTAATCAAGCATGTGGCATAGTTTATTATAGATTAGAACCCTATGGCAGACTCAACACTTTACGCCCATGAGGATAAGGATGCTGATTGCAAAAACGTATTTAATTCCTTCTCTTTTATATGCCTCTGAGATTTTGCTGGATGCAATATGACTTTGAAACGAAAGCTCAACATAACGTTTAATAATATTGTTCGATATATTTTTGCTTTGAAAAGATTTGACCATATATCTCCGTATTTAGTACATGTCTTTGGAATGCACCTCGATGACTATATGAAGTTTAAAAATCTTATTTTTTTACATAAAATTATAACAACAAAAAAACCTGACTCTCTTTACAACAAATTGGTATTCACTTCGTCTGCGAGGAACAATAATATTCGAACATTCAAATACCGAAAGAGTGCTTCTTTTCACGAATTTTATATATATACCATTTATTTCTGGAACCATCTCCCCCCCAAATATTCAATTTACTAGCAACGCAGTGCGATTTAAAAGCTTGTTAAGGAATTATTACAAAAATTCATAAATTTATCGTTTTAATTTTCATTTGACTTTGTTTATTACCTCTTATTTATTCTTTTGTTTATTTTTTTTTTGATTAATATAATTTTTTTGATTAATATAATTTCAATGTATTATGTAACTTATTTGATTCTGGTGCTGTAATTTATAAGATAATTTGATCTTGTTGCATCAGAAAAACAATCATTATAATAATAAATAAATAAATAAATAAATAACCCATCCGCTGCCAAGGACGAATATACTCGTCTTGGCAGTGCGGGATACCCTGTCAAAGACGAGTATACTCGTCCTACTTTAAATATATTATAACATGCAGGCTTTTGAATTAGCAAATTTCTTTTGCCACAAATATAATATAAATATGTAAAAAACTTGAAAAATATTACAAATAAATTTTTTTATAAAAATAATACTTTATTTCTTATGGAGAATGATCTTTCACGCAAAAATCAACTTCATCGTGTATTTATAACAAAATTTTATAGCAACTAAATCACTTATGATACCTTATCTTTATGATAGGATTTGTAACAAAGTCCAATACATAATGGAGGTTTCTCGGGACAGCTCGGACAGTAATATCGAGTCTCCTTTCGAATGCTTTTCACAAACTTCCACAAACTCTACATTTACGAGTTGGGTTTTTCTTTTGTTGTGTGGGAGGAATAGCATCAAGATAATGAAGGGAACTTTGTTCTTGGGGTATGATTGACGTAGATTGATGAGATTGAATGACTGCATCTTGGCTTCCATTTAGCCAATATTTTAGAACTTCTTCTCTAGATTGAAGAGATGTTTTCTTTTTTTCGTTCGGTTGCTGACAATACAATATATATGCATTATGCACAGCAATTTCTCTGTTGTGTACAGCTATTTTTGTATGCCACCGAAGAGTTTTTCTGATAGCACTATAGTAGAACAGCATTTGATCGGAACGGTCTACACCTGCCATACCTTTTGTGTAATTCCTTACAATATTGGGTTTGATGGAGATTTGCCCATTTCGGTTAGCAACTTCAACCGTCTCTGCTTGTAAATGATTATGTATGATAATATATGTGCTATTACCAAGAAAAAGCAGGGTTTTGATAAACAATAACATTCAAAATATAAATGGCAATGGGAATGACTTCATATAATTTAGACTTGGCAGCGAATGGGTTAATATTGTTCATCAAGTCGCCGTAGTCTTGTTGGTAGTGTGTTGGCTTATTAGACGTAAGCTTCGGGTTCAACCATGAGGTCAGACATCAAAATGAAAATATGAAAAAATATTTATTCGTCGACTTCCTCTCAGCAGATTTCTGGCAAAAACTCTGAGAGTAAATAAAATTGCCATGAAAAAGTTTTTCAAAAATCTGTCGTTCGAAGTCGACTTTAAACTGTAGGTCCCGCCACTCATGTATAAAATTAAGACACGCAACATGAGTGGTGTGAGAAGCTAGGCCGTAATCCTGACTGAAGGATTGTAATGGCTTATTATGCATATGTATGTATGTATTGTTCATCAAGAAATATTTTTGCTGTAATTTTTTAGGAGACAATTGATGTATCATGAACTTTTTTTAAGGTTAATTAAATTCTTTAACTAAGTTATACATTCTTGTGTAGTACGTATCATATTTATCAATAATATCAATAAATAAAAGAGCATATTTTCCCAAAGCATAATAGTGAAGCTGTACTGAAATCCCAAATGTAATAAATTTTAGATGAGAAAATATAATGAGTTTCATAACGAAATTATGGGAAATCCATTTTGTATGGCTCATATTGTGCTTATAAACATAAACATGTTTCAAAAGATGGTAAATTTAAGACAGAGAATCTATTCATTAGAATAATTTGTAAAAACATATTCCATGATAGCAAGAAATTAAATTCACTCGTACCTTAATAATTATTATTCTAAGCTGTGAGTAAATTTAATTAAAATATAATTTAACAGGGGCAGCATAACGTTATCCAATTTCCTTCATTTGCTTTTCATAAGAAAAGTTTTTTTATCATTTTGAAATCTTCTTGTATTCACCTGAAACGCGAAATTCATATAATTGACGGTCATTTGGCCAAATCAGATAATAGGTAATAATAATAGCGGTCTTAAGCAATAAAATTAATGTTAAAGACTGTACAAACAATGGCAACGTATTACCGAAATTAAATAATAATTACAATTGAATTAAATTAAACAAAATGTAACCTTAATTACTAAAATACAAAACATATTAGACAAAAACCCCCAAAAAAAACCTTGGTCACTTCAAAAGTATTAAATGGGATAAGAAAGTTGTGGTGATCGAAAAACAACCAGAATAGCCCACAAGATAAGTCAACGTAAATTTGTGACATAACAATGCACCTTCAAACGAAGCAAAACCGGTTCAATCAAAATATTAGACGCGGAGCTGGTAACCTACTTGCCGTCTTCACTAGATTTGGCTGCTTTAGACTACTATTTGCTGTCATCCTTGGGATACACATTAGCTGAGCAGCACTTTGATTCTCACGACAAAGTCAAAAAATTGAGTTGGCTAATTCATTTGCTTCAAAAGACGAATCCACAAATTGTATGAACGATGGAAAAAATGTGAAGCCAGTAATTTTCAATAATTTGAATAAAATAGCTTTTACTCTCCCATTAAAAGCTAATAATTCATTTTCAAATAATGACGTTTACTTCACACCGGTACATTTTCTTGTTACTTACACTTTTAGTAGAAGTTATGCTTTTTACATACGTTCCACAACGAAAGTTACAGCTGAGACAGAGTAAGACTGACCAATTAAGAACATTATACTTTGAACATTGCTTTGGAATTATTTTACTGTTTCTTTTTTCTGTGTTTTTGTTTTCCTTTTTGTAGTTTATTAGGTTTTTCTTTTAAACACTTGCATTCCCACAGAAATCAATACTTTCATAGAAATTAAATTAAAGAAAGTATGTTATGTGGCCGACTGAGAATTGAATGCATGGAAAACTATAACAAAAAAGTCAGCAGGCAAAAACACATAATCAATGTCATGTGTAAACTTGGAGTTAACATTTGGATAAGAACAAGAAAATCACAGACATCAGAAATCAAAACACACACTCTAAACGAAAGTAGAAGGAATTTTCCAATGTAAAACACTCTCGTCCAATTATATGTTCATTTTGTTGTAACACTTGGGATTATTACTGGACAAGTATTTTTCTTTTAACATCTTCAAGTCGCCCTATTAACAGTGGTCTTAACCATAAGAATATGCATTGGATCTTGGATAATTAAAAAGATAACACAAAACAAAATTATTGTTGGAAAGAATTACGACCTAGCTTCTCACATCACTTATGCTCTGTGTGTTAATTTTATATATGAGGGGCGGGACTTACAGTTTTAAGTCGACTATGAACGACGGATTTTTTTGAGAAACTTTTCATGGCAATTTTTTATTTAATCTTTCGCTAGAATTTGTTTGTAATCTGGTAGATAATTACATGGTAATTATCCCCTGTATTTATAAGATAAACAATTTTAAACGTTCACAATGTTCATACAAACAAAATTGAATGTTTTTGTTTGTGTTTGCCATATAAAAAGGCAAACGTATGTAATATTCGTCCTATAGATACACCCCCTTAGACTTAAAAGATGACTTCCGCCGTATGTGCGCAGCGGCTAAAGTTACATGGTCCATTCGATCACTCTAATTGTTTCGAAATTTCTGTAATCATGTTCTCAAACCTAAGCTTTAACATCTGAAAAAAGAATATAAATACACCTAATTCTGTTTTTACACGGTAGATTGGTTCCAGAAAAAATCGTGTAAAAAAACCGTGTAAAAAAAGACACTCATCGTATGCAAAAATAGGTGATTGGTTCCTAATCTCTAAAACCTATTAAAATTAGTGAAAAACAAGGGTTTTTTAAGAAGTTTTGTATTTGACATTTTCTTTTAGGGATTCATAAAATATTTAACAAAATTAAAAATATAAATAACTCAATAAATAAAAAATATTTTTCGGCTTACCTTTTATCTTAATGCGTTAAATTTAATGTAACGATAGAAAAACAAATTTGCCAATAAAAAATTTCTTTACCAAACACAAAATATTAACACATTGCAATTGCTCTGATCTTTGTGCTTGTATGCACAAAAGGAAATTCCCCTAAATTTGTGCCATTTACATTTGCTTTGACCAGTAAATTTACTTGTACGCGCAAAAAGGGAATTCCCTTAAATTTGTGATATGAACCTACTTTGCAAAAATTAAATTTGACAAAAAAAAATTCAAGCACAAAAAATTTTAAATTGTGCTAAATGGAATAAAATCGTGTAACAAAAATTAAAAATATTTTATTTTCAAACCGTGTTATATCAAAACCGTGTAAAAAAAGACCGTGTAAAAACAGAATTAGGTGTACATTTAGAAAAATATTTCTTTCGGTTACCAGCTCTCAGCAGTTTTATGTAGTTTTCTACAAAAGTATCCAGTTACTTGACTACGCTGACTGCAATGATTTCGATTAAAATTTCTTTCTATTCAGTTAACATAATTCTTGCACCAATCAAAGTGCTTTTTTGTACGGAGCGTACTCCAGTAAAAGCGACAATTTTTTGTGTAGCTTCTGAGGCCATGCCGACGGGTTGTTCATGGGGTAATTGAATCTGAAAAGATGATGACATGAGCATTCAAAATATAGTAGGCGACTATCAGCGAATCGATTACGCTTACATATACATATGTATGTATATATAGTAAAAAAAACAATAATTTTGACAAAATAAGTCAAGATTCTAGTCTCCAAAACATTTGCAACTCTTAAATAACCTAAGAGCCACAATTTCAAATATTTAATATTTTGTTAAAGTCGCCGCAGTCTAGTAGGTAGTGTGTTGGCTTATTAGACGTAAAACCAAGGTTCAAACCTCAGTTCAGACATCAAAACGAAAATATGAAAACAAATATTTCTTTGGTGACTTCCTCTCAGCAGATTCCTGGCAAAAGTTCTGAAAGCAAATAAAATTGCCATGAAAAGTTTCTCAAAAATTCTGTCGTTCGGAGTCGATTCTAAACTGTAGGTCCCGACACTCATGTATAAAATTAACACACACAACATTAGTGGTGTGAGAAAGTAGGTTCACAATCCTGACTGAAGAATTGTAATGACCAATTATGTATGTATGTATGTAATATTTTGTGGCATTCGAACATCTTTCAGGCATTGAGGCATTTAACTGATTTTCCAATTCGGCGAAAAGTTCTTCTACATTTCGGAATATTTTAATTCCGATATTACGTTTTGCTATCATCCATATGTTGTGGAAGTTTTTTTTTTTTGCGGGAAGAAGGGAAAATGCTTTATGCTTTATTTATGATGGTCGTCACCAGACATGATATGTCGGACTCTCCCACTGGGTATTCCGACTAAAAACCCGCCTTGTCTCCTCACCGGGGAATCATACCACCTCGGAACCACGGTTGTATTACTTCGAGGTGGACCCCTTTTCTAGCTTATGTTTCAGTTCCATCGTCGTCAGCCTGCGTCCAGGCTCCGCTCTATTCTCAGTCTGCTGCGTCTAGGTCAAATTTCTTCCGCCGCAGGAGTTGCTCTACAAAGTGTTTTACTACGTTCCAGCTCTCTCTACTGTTTATCATTTTCAGCACGACGTTTGTAGGGCTAATGACGCCGATTTTAGCTTCGAGTCGCTGACGGCTTTCGGCCCATCGACAGCAGCTGAAGAAACTGTGTTCGGAATCATCTAACGTTTCTTTCTCTTCATAGATACAGAATGGCGAGCGTCATTTTCCCATGCGATGCGACTCTGAAATATCCATGACCGGTCAGCATCTGGGTTAGATAGTAGTCTACTTCGCCGTTTTTTCTGTTTTTCCACACTTGCAACTGGAGAATTAGTTCATATGTCCACCTTCCATGCTGTTCATTTTCCCAGTGAAATTGCCATGTTAGGAAGACTTCGTGCTTTATCGCTTCTATGCACTGTGGTTGAGTCGTACTTTGCCTGACGTTGAAGATCATCCGGCGCTCATGAGCTTGTAGGTCTATGGGAACCATTCCGGCTATAACTAGGACAGCTTGTGTCGATACCGTGCGATACGAGGATGTCACTCGTGGAGCAGCTATTCTCTGCGCAGGCAGTAGTTTTCTAGCCCTGATCCGGGTTTCCAAAGTAGAAGCCCAGATTTGAGACCCCTAGAGGAGTATGCTATTTCCAGCCTCCATGAGTAGCTACCTCTTACTTGGGAGAGGTCCACCAATGTTTGCCATCAGTCTACTTAGTTGAGTTGTTATTCTAGCTGCTCTCGCTGTTGCAGACTCTATCTGCTCTGAGTAGGTCAGTTTCGAGTGCAGTCTAACCCCAAGGTATTTAATCGATTTCTTCGTGGGAATAACCAAGTCGCCTATGTTGATTTCGATCTCGATCGGAATGTGTCGTCTGATTAGTAGAAGCAGCTCGGTTTTATGCATGGCCAGCTGTAGGCCGTGAGATTCTAACCAGTGCTTAGTCCGCATCATGACTTGTCGTAATCTGCGTTGGACTTCGTGTGTGTTTCTGCCCCTAATGACTGCTGCGATGTTGTCTGTGTATCCGACTAGGAAAGTATCCTCCGCCATCTCTATTCTTAGGATCTCATCGTAAGTCGCGTTCCAGAGATCTAGTCCCAATATGAACCCCTACGCCGCTCCAGAAGTGACCTGCCTTATTTTTGACCCTTGGTTTGTGTGGTATATCAGCACCATATTCCTTAGGTAATCCTTAATAACTCTCATCAAATACGCTGGAACATTGAAAGTTGTCTCCACGGTTTCAGGAAATGGTTCCTAATGGGGTTGAGATCAGGAGATTGCAATGGCCATGACATAATGACCATGACACAGCCGTGTGCTTAGGATTATTTTCGTTCAGGAATATCTACGAAAGCAACATTTCACTTTCAGCGTACGGAAGTAGGTCTATGTAGATTGTGGCTGTCATTGTATAAGTAATGTCATCCCATGTTCCGAGAAATATCCCACACCATACTATTTCCCACTCCATCAATAACTGTGCCGATTGTATTGTTCGGATTAAATTTTTCACCGATTACTTGAAAAGAGCGCTATAAATTTGATCAGTACTTTATATAAATATTTTCCTTTTTTGTTTGGAAAAAGAAATTTTAATGTTAAATTTATTAAGTATACCCTCTGGTTGAGGGGAAATTACAAGGCAGTAAAGTTTTTTGACTTTATGTCCATTCAAGTGTGCGATGCCTTTACAGAGATTCCTTCTGTCCTCTTTTAATGCTTCATAAAATACTGTTTTTCAATGTTCGTCTATTTTCTATTTGTATTGTATTTCCATTTACAAAGATTTTTTCATTTCAAGCCATTGATACCCTTCCGACGTCCTTTTAAAAAAATTATTTTTTTTTAACAATTTGTAAAATAAATATTTCTTTTGAAGGTACATGTATTAATTTTGTGTTCATATTCTTGAAAGCGTTTAATAAATTTCTGAATACATACAATTGGAGCATCTTAAAATTAATGACTCTCAAAATTGAATCTGAAAAAAGCAGAAAATTATTTTTAACTTGTTTCCTTTCAATTGTGTCGGTCTCTTTTAAAATAAAGTTTAAATTTATTATCAAATTAGAAATTAACTGTGCCTATATGTAAAAGTTCGCCAAATAACTTTTTTTTTTTGAAAATGCTTTAAAAAAACTGCTGAATATACCAATTTTTAAGCACATTAAGCACAGCTGTATTTCACCAATGGATTCACGAATATTGTCCTTTAAAGCGTCAATTGTCTCCGGCTTGTCGGCGTAACACTTATCTTTGATGGCACCCCACAAACAATAGTCCAACGGTGTCAAATCGCAACTCCGAGGTGGCCAAACGACATCAGCTCTGCGGCTGATAATGCGATCTTCAAAAACAGGGCACAAAACATTAAGTGTAGCTTTGGCTGTGTGGCACGTAGCGCCTTCCTGTTGAAAGAAAATGTTGCCAATATCCTCCTCTTCAATTTTTGTGAACAAAAATTCGTTCAACATGGCCCAAGAACGATCGCCATTGACTGTAACGGCCACTCCTTGCTCATTTTCGAGGAAAAATGGCCCAATTATGCCTCTGGACCAAAATCCGCACCAAACAGTAACTCGTTTTGGGTGCGTCGGCTTTTCAATGTATGCCTGCGGGTTTTCTGTGCCCCAAATGCGACAATTTTGCTTGTTTACATACCCGCCAAGATCAAACTGAGCTTCACCTGAAAAGATGATTTTTTTTGCCAAAATCATCATCTTCTGGAGTAGGCTACTGCATGGCCAGCCGATGCAGCCATTTGAATGAAATTATTTTCCATTATTAACCGGAAGGATTGTATTTTCAAATTAAAAAAAATAAAAATTTGAGAAAATATTCAGTAGTTTATTTTTTTAAAACATTTTCAAAAAAAAAATTATTCTGCGGACCCTTTGCAATATTATTAATATATCCTTTATATATACTGTTACGAAAATGGAAACGATAAGCAAAAGCTACACAAACAAATATAACGAACTTGCATATACCAGCAAGTCAGTACGAAAGAAAAGGTGGCAGACAAGTAAGCGAGAAAGCAACAACAAGCAATGTGAACAAAATACACAAACAACAATGAAGTCACAATAGAACTCTCGAGAAGGCGTACACACGAACATTCTACTTCAAGAACATTCATCAGACTGTTTACGCTAGCATATAAAAAGGCAAGACAAAAGCAGTCAACGAGTAGTAAGAATTCAGTCAGTCTTGTGTGAAGGCGCGTTGCGTGTGAAGAAAACAGTCGTGGTTTGAAGATCTCCGCTGAAAAGATCTGCGTAGTAAGCAAACAATAATAGCGAACAAGCAATTATTGTTGTATTCGTCAAGTTGTAAACCGTGGTGAGAACAATAAAGTAGTGAGAAAACAGTAAAGAATTTAATTGAAACTAAACACAAATTTATTTTAATTTTATTTGCAATCAACGAACTCATATTTTAAACGTTTTCAAACAGGTAACAACTTAAATATTTATTTATTTATTTATTAATTGCAATACAATTACAAATTATATCCTAATTATTTACGAGCGAAGTAACTTGACTATGTGCTCGGTGTAGTGTCACAGACCAGAGTGGTGGGAATCGAACCAACGACCCTCACGCTAATAGTCTACCACACTACCCACTAGACTACCAGGGCACCCAAAACTTAAATATATTTTTCACAAAAAAACCTGAATTAGTATTTGCAGTTTTATTGTCTAAATTGCGGAATATTTATTCTCTACTTCTAATGAAATTTGTTTTACAAATTTTTATTTATGTTTTGATTTTAGTTTCGTTATTTGTTTGCTAAATAAATAATGAAGAATAGAACACTGCACCAATATTTACTATTCTATGGGGAATGGCATACAGTAGTTTTGAAAACTTAAAATGAAATATAAAAGTTTACCTTATTTGTATAAAAAATATAAAAAAGTAATAAAAGATATTGCAATTGATGGTTTTCAATACTATAGTATTTTTATTTCATACACAATAATAAATACACATTTACATATTTGTGTTATAAAAGAAGTGCAATATGACATCAACTTTTAAATTCTTTAACGACCACAGAGCCACATATGTCCCAAAGGGAAAATTTTAAAAATTTAAAATAAAATTTTTTTATTTATTTCTAAAGATACGTATTTATGTTTTCTATATATAGTTGGCTTCATTTCTGTAACTAAACGCATCTCTGTACCATTTATTAACGAATAACCTGGTTTTAGATAAAGCCAGAGAGCATACATTCCTATTTCCTTTGTATTTCAATTAAAACGTTTGATTGTTTAGTACAAGAAATATTAAAAAAATGAATTCGATAATCTCACAAAAATGACGGAGAATTTTCTATGGGAATTCTCTATTTTGTCATAATTTAGAGATTACTGGTCTTCAAAAGTAGATATGAGTGTACCTAGCATATCAAACATTATGCCAAAGCCTTGCTTGAAAGACTTATTAAAGAATTTAATTTTTGCAGCGATGCTCTCAAAACCAGCAAACAATAATCTGCCAATAAGCCCATGATAAAATTTAAGGGACACAATGTAATGAGTACTGGTTACTTATCTGAATTCGATATGTATACATCAGAGATCAGCAATGAGTATTCCAAAAGATAAGCAGATTCGAATCATACTCATAATTTCTGATACTTATACGCATTCATACTTATTTTAATATTATACTAATACTACCCATATTCAAAGTTTGAAGTACTCGTCGTACTCATACTTAACAATACGCATGATGTTGTTGATTTCGACTCTCCTTTACTCAACATTTACAAGAATCACAAAATAAGTATGATTCGCGTACAAACACTAAAATACTCACTAGAAGGCTGTGTGTTAGCTTTGCTTTCTGTCTTTGACTTTTTCTTTCTTCCTTTTTTTGTAAATGCAACAACAACTAAGACTGTAAATTTTGATGAATGATTCGAATCACTTGAATCATTTATGAGTATTATAAGTATTTTTCTAAATTTATGAATCTGAATGAGTAGGCGTATGAATCAAACATATTTCGAATGTTATGAGTTTGATGTAAACGTTGTACTCATATTCATTGCAACCTGTACTTATAAATCAATGTTGTAGTGAGTACGAATGAATCAGAGTAGTTGAATTTTAATACTGTTGACTCACTCATACTCAAAATTTCATGAGTACTTATGAGTAGGGAAAAAACGATTCATTGCTGATCTCTGGTATACATACGAATAATATTGTTACATATTGTTACAAACACTTATTTTTTAAGTTGATATTAGCACCCCAAATACAAGGTGCAATTACGTTTCTATTAATTTTAATAAATGAAAAAATTTATTAAAAAAACCTTCAGGTTTTTAGTAATTTGGTATAAAAATATGTCTTTTGGACATCTAATGAGTCGTCCTAAATAGACAACGTGATAACTTTGCCTCTCATAAGCTTATGGTCGTGAAAGGGTTACAATGAGAACTTAAAACAAGAAAATAAAATTAGTACAGTGCACTACAGTGGTAAACATTTTCACCAAAAATAAATCACAGTGTTCCAAAACTTTACCACATAACCCACAACTTCTATAGTTTTATTGCTATTAACCCTGGTTACACCAAGTAAGTAAGAATTATACAAAGGCTTGAATTTAGATATTATGTAGTTAGATATTATGAGTGAAAGACTACGGCAACCTAAAAGTCTTCGTGTGCCGAATATACCACCACCTAGGCAATCTACAGCAACAGACACTGCGACTTACTCTCAGCAGATTTCTGGCAAAAACTCGAAGAGTAAATAAAAATTGCCATGAAAAGTTTCTAGAAAATTTGTCGTTCGGAGTCGACTTTAAACTGTAGGTCCCGCCACTTATGTATAAAATTAACACACACAACATAAGTGGTGTGAGGAACTAGGTCGTCTTTGTTTAAAGTCCACTCCGAACGACAGATTTTTGAGAAACTTTATCATGGCAATTTTATTTACTCTCAGAGTTTTTGCTAGGAAGTCGAACAGAAAAATTAACGACTTATTCGTGTTCCGGAACGTTATTCAGAACGTAATAAAAATTAAAAGCCCTGTTTAGTCAAACGTCGATGGAATGTAATCTAACATATGTACGTTCGTTTTTAGCATATGAAAAGCAATGCAAATGCTTACCGAATTACGTTATGGTTCTTGCTCTAAAAACGAATGTACGTTCCGTGGACGTTTGGATAAGCGTGGCTAAAGTATAATTCTGCGTTGAGCATGTTGCTAATACATTAATAATTGAAAAGCGAAAGACATAATATATCGAATAATAATAAAGAAGTACTGAATGCGTCACGAGGGTACTGCGGTATTTTTAAAATGAAAAAATACTTAAAAGTATTGAATTTTACAACACTGATAAGAAATAAAAAAAAATGCTATTTTAATTTTAACAGAATCGTTACTCTAACACTTTCCTATATATCTATATCTGCTTATCGACAAATCTGTATCGCTGCTGTACACCTCTCTTGCTTGATCTCGTTTTCGCGCAGTTTAATTGGTTTTTACTTGTATTTATTTTATATAACTTTTCATATTTTATGCATTTGATTTTTATTTGAATGAACTTATTTTATGTACAATTTAATTACAATTCATTTTAAATTTAATTTAGAAATAAAATGCATCTGGGCTTATTTATGCATACGTACAAATGCATATAAGTTCGCCAAGTACCGATACCCGCCGTAGTGTTGTAGCTTCCATCACTTATTTTACTTTACAAAAAGTACACAAATATGAAAAAAATCCAATATGAATTGCGTTTAATGGTTATCAATATTTACAATTAATTTTATTTGGCACGTGAAAAAAAATAACAAAAAAGTCAACGAAAAATAAATAAAAACTGTTTTATGTGTATATCAGAGGTCAGCAATGAATTTTCGTTACTCATAAGCAATCATGAAACTTTGAATATAAGTGAGTCAACAATATTGAAATTTAACTGCATACTCTGATTCATTCGTACTCAGTACAACGTTGATTTATAAGTATGAGTATAATGTATATGAGTACAACGTTGACATCAAACTCATAACATTCGCAATTCAATCATTCAATTTAATTCAAATCATTCAGATTCATAAATTAAGAAAAATACTTATAATACTCATAAATGATACATTCATCAAAATTCACAGTCTTAGTTGTTGTTGCATTCACAAAAAAAGAGGAAAGAAAAAGATAAATACAGCAAGCAAAGCAAACACACAACCATCTAGTGAGTATTGTAATGTTCCTAAGCGAATCATACTTATTTTGTGATTCGTGTAAATGTTGAGTAAAGGAGAGTCGAAATCAACAACATCATACGTATTGTTAAGTATGAGTACGATGAGTACTTCAAACTTTGAATATGAGTAGTATGAGTATGATATTAAAATAAGTATGAATGCGTATAAGTATCAGAAATTATGAGTATGATTCGAATCTACTCATCTTTTTGAATACTCATTGCTGATCTCTGGTGTGTATATTAATACAGGCGACAGCAGTATGCTGCGTATAAAAACTGTTTAAATACAAAAATTACTCATACGCTCTGCTTGCATTTTAATTTATGATGACAGCACGACCCCAAGTGCAATATCGTTACGTCTGCTATGGAAAAACATCTGCTGACAAATACTTTTATTTTTTATTAAAATTTTTTGTTTAAAATTATTTTTATACTGAACAATTTTATGTTCGTTTCATTTTACTCTTTTCATATTGTTTTTACTCTGCATATTTAAAATTGCCACAAGAAGCATAATCAAGAAACTATTTTAGTTAATTATGGTTATTACAATGTAGTTAAAAAAAATTAACAAGTATCTCTTTCCCCTGATTATATCACAATTATAAAATTTTTTTGTATTGTCAGTGCTATTGCTGCTGATTGCAAAATTTAATAGAAATATTTACCTCAACATAAGTCGCCGTAGTCTAGTAGGTAGGTAGTGTGTTGGCTGATTGGACGCAAAGTCACAATTCAAACTCCAGATCAGACATCAAAACGAAAATATGAAGAAATATTTCTTCGGCAACTGCCTTTCAGCAGATTACTGGCAAAAACTCTGAGAGCAAATAAAATTGCCGTGAAAAGTATCTCAACACTCTGTCGTTCGGAGTCGACTTTAAACTGTAGGCACCGCCACTTATGTACATATGTATGAAATTAAGACACACAACATAAGTGGTGTGAGAAACTAGGTCCATAATCCTGACTGAAGAGTTGTAATGACCAATTATGTATATGTATGTATGTATTTGCCTCAACAATGTTAAATTTTTCTTAATTGCAAAAAACTAGAACAAAATTAATAAAAAATAAACAATACACGGTCAAGACAAATTTGAGTAACCTAATAAACTATTGGATAATATGCTGATCTGTTAAAGTTAGCGCTGTGGGTTTATCAGCACATGCTTAGTCATGCTAATTGTTAATGATGCTTTCACTAAAATTGCAAGAGATTTTTGCATGTTCACACAATCAAAAGAAGAATATATTCAAAAAGTCTTTCCAAATATGCAACGCCTAATTCCCGGCAATGCGAGCATTAATGCTGTCAATATAATAACATGCATGCAATAGAGGTTTTAAAACAATACGAAACAATGTTTTATTGCCACCATAGATAAAGAATTAATGAAATTGCTTACAAATGTTGGTATACCTAGACTTTTGTACTATGTTCAGATATGCACTTTTATTGAGTCAATATTCGGTTTAGTGATTACAATATTTTAAGTGTTCGGACATAACAATATACGCAGTTCATCTGCTTATTCAATATTCATTTGACAGCTGGTAAACAAAACAGCTGGTTGTTTCAACAACATTGTTATTGGTTTTTTTTTATTTTTTTATATCGTTGTTGATATTTAAGTTGTCAAATATCAATAGAATGTGTTCGGAAAATTGTAATATGCTCACTGAACGTACTTAAGACAGTGCTGTATTCCAAGTCTTAATCAATATTATAACAATTTATGAATTTATTGAGCAATATTTAATTGACATTTTATATGAAATATTGAGATCAATAATGCCGTTTATTGCGATTTACTCAATATAAGTGCATATCCGAACATAGTATTACGGTCCACTGTGTACGGTATATTGTACCATAAAAAATTTCAAATAATTATCATTGTTTTAAAATATTACCTTGACTTTTTTTATTACTCTCTGCTACAGTTTTAAAAATTTTTTCATATGCGATAATTTCAGCTTAACATTATAATGAATCAGTTTGAGGTTTTAGCTCATAAATACGATATGAAGCTGGATTTTACCAAGGAAAGAAATTTTTTTATATTGTTACGAAAATGGAAATTGTGATATCGATTACCATTAAAATAATAAACAAAAGCTACAAAAACAAAGGACTTATTTACATTGCTTCCGTATAAAAAGAAGGTTAAACAAGTAAACAAGAAGCAACAACAACACTGCAAGGACAAACGTAAACAAAATACACAAACAACAATAACGCAAACAACATCTTTACATTTATAACGATTTCGAGAAGGCTAAATCATTCTCCTTCAAGAGACTGTTCATCAGACTGTTTATCCAGCGATATTAAAGGCAAGACAAAGCAGGCAACGGGAATTCAGTCAGTATTGTGTGAAGACTCGTTGCGTGTGAAGAGAATAATTGTGGTTTGAAGATCTCTGTTATAAAGATCTATTGAACAATTGTTATTGTGTACGCGGTAGAGTGTAGAGAAAGAGGAATAACAATTAAAGCAAATTGTTGTTGTTTAAATCAAGTCGTGAAAGGTGCCACACGGAATTGTGCGAACAATAAAGAATTGATTTAAAACTAAACACAAATTTATTTTTATTTTATATTCAAGCTACGAACTCATATTTTTAACGTTTTTTGAAGGATAAAAACGTAACAATATTTTAAATAACTTGCATTAATTATACCAAATCGTTGAAAGTAAAGTTAAAAAGTTTCCTTCGTCATGGCTTTAATATTTTTTTTTAATATTCATTTGCACTTCCCGTAGAAGATAAAAATTCAATGAAACTACATAGAGTGTAAAGAAGTACATGAATAGGTATACTAAGTGCATAAATGCAATAAAAAGTAGTAGCAAGAACTTAACTAATATAACCCAGAAGTTAAAGTTATTTTCACAAATACATAAAAAAAAGTTTATTTTTCAAACTAAGTTTCAGTGTGTTTGTGGTTTTTGAAAAGATAATTTCAACAGAATTTATGAAAATAGTTCCTTAATTGTCATTAAGAAAGAAAAGAGTTTTACACTTGTACTTGGGTACGCTTAAAGGATTTTTACTCATGATGAGTAAAATGTCTCACAAATTAACAGGTCGTGAAAACTAAAGGATTCTTTCGTTTCGTGTTTTATAGCTTTATTTTAGAAAATATTTCCATCTAGACTAGGTGCACACACAAGTTATAAAAGAAACATATGACATTTTTACTTCTTGAGCAAAAGGAAATGTTAATAAACGGATTTACAGTTTGTCAAAAAAATCTTTGCACATAGAGAAAAATAAAAAAACTTCGAAAAATTCATTGATTTCTAATATAAATAACCAACTTTTTAATTTTTTCAAACAGGATTTTATAAACATATGTTTTGTTAATATAATAAATAAAAAACTTTTATAACAATGAAAATATTCGAATGTAAAATATTAAAAAACAAAAACAATTTAATTTTACTGCTGTCAAAAAAATGTTTGCACACTTGATAAAATATTAAGACTTATACAATTTTTTTAAAATTACAGTGCTAATATTTTGTGTGTCCACCTTGAGCATCAATCACCGATTGCAGACACCTTCTCATGGATTGAATAAGCTTCGGAATGTCATATTCTAATGGTATTTTTTCCCACTCTTCTTTGATGAACTTTATCAATTCGTTTTTATTTGTGGGCGATCTTTTTTCTACCTTTTTCTTTAGATGAACCCACAAATTTTCGATAGGGTTAATATCAGAACTTTGGGCAGAAGTATCAATAACTTTGGAGCAGTTGTAAAGTAACCTGGACTGACATAAATAAGATTTATGTTTAGAATCATTATCTTGATAGTACTTGTAATTAAATTTATTCGAATTAACCGGGTCAATAAAACCAAATTTCTTAATGCTGGCGGTCAGTTCATTTTTTAAAATATCAAGATATACTTCCTTAGTCATTATTTCATCCAAAAACCTGATTACACCAACTCCCTTGCTGGATATACAGTCCCATACCATTACAGACAGTTTTCCAAACTTTACTGTAGGAATAAGATTTTTATTTTCTAGTGCTGTCAGAGGCTTACGCCAAACTCTTTGCGATCCGTCATGATAATAAAGCATTATTTTCGTCTCATCTGAGAAAATAACATCGTCCCAATACTCCGGAGGAAGTGAAATGTATTCGGTGGCAAATCTTAATCGCCTTTCGACATTTTGTGCTGACAGCAGGGGTTTTTCCCTAGTCACTCTTGAAGAATATTTGTGTTTTTGAAGAATATTACTAATGGTTTCTTGGGAAACACGTAACCCAAAGTCTTTTTGCACTTGAAGAGCTAAACATCTCGTACTGGATTGTGGGCTATCATACACCATTCTAATAATTTTTCTTTTAACTCGATGCGTCACCTTTTTTGGCCTGCCTGTAAATCCTTTTAAGTCTAGTCCTCCTTCTTTTTCAGCACGGTTTATAATATTATAAACAGTCCTGATGTTCAAGGAGAATATATGGGCGATTTCCATGGCAGATTTGCCTTTGTCGTAGTTGAAATAGACCAATTGTATAATATTTTTTGAAACTCGTTTTCCTGGCATTTTTTGTATTTAAATATAAGGACACTTGTTACATAAAAAACGATCACTTCATTACCAAAACGTTGTTTACCCCTTTTACATTCCATCTTACTTGTAAAAAACCCAAGATGCACAACATTTTTGGGAAATAACGGCATTTTTTGTCATTTTTTTATTATCTTCATTCAATATGCAAAGATTTTTTTGACACCCTTTATACTGTGTAAAGTTTTTTTGTTGTTGTTATTATTGTAATGTGTGTGACTATTAGAAAACTATTGGCGCCTTATGGTCGTAAACAAGTACAGTTATAGAATGTGTGCAAAAATAAAAAAGCATGTAAAGATTTTGTTGTTGGAATTCTTGAAAGAAGATCACATTTTATATTTTTTTGTCCTGTGCAAAGATTTTTTTGACAAACTGTATATAGTACCTGAAATTGGAAGTGAAATTGGAATGAAAAAAATATTAAAAATCTTTAAAAAAAAAAATTGCGGAAATTATTACCAACCCGCACTGGACCGAAAATCTTTCGTAGAACTTTTCACTCGAACACGTTCAAGGATGTTGCGTAAGTGCGTTATAGCCATGCTTCTGCACCTGAAGAAGCTCAATGGTATAAGCTTCCCGTAGAGTATTAGTTTTGTCTCTGCTACTCAATTGCCTATTAAAATCATAGTTGGACCTGTTGGCAAGAGTGATCCAACCCTTGATCACCAGACTGACATGAAAATTGTACAAGTATAGTTACCGATCGTAATCTGGAATATAAAATGCCTAATGCCCGACTTGCCAAAAAGAGATACTATGTTTTACCCTTATTTACTGCCAGGCCCATCTTAACAAACTAACATTCAATAGAGATAATGGCAGCAGTAACATCTTACTTAGGCTGTATGATGTCAATGTTGTCAGTGTACGCAAGCATCTACACAGTTCTGTGCAGTAAAAACAAATTTTTTCCAACACAATATACATCAGTCAGGATTATGCTCTTAGCTTCTCACGCTACTTATGCTGTATGTGGCGCGAAATATGACTAATAAGCCAACACACTACCTATTAGACTATGGCGGCTTCTGTTGAGGCAAATATTTCTATTAAATTTTGCAGCCAACAGCAATAGCACTGACAGAAAAAATTTTATAATTGTGATATAATGAGAGGAAAGAGATACTTGTTTATTTTTGGTTTTTCCTTTTTTTTATAACTAAATTGCAATAAACATAATTAACTAAAATAGCTTCTTAATGAGGTTTCTTGTGATAATTTTTAATATGCAGAGTGAAAACAATATGAAAAGAGTAAAATCAAACGAACATAAAATTGTTCAGTATAAAAATAATTTTAAACAAAAAATTTTAATAAAAAATAAAAGTATTTGTCAGCAGATGTTTTTCCATAGTAGATGTAACGACATTGCACTTGAAGCATAGCTGGCAGATTGACGATTTATCGTAATTTTGACGATTTTGAGCTCCAAAAATATCATATTGACGATTTGACGATTTATGCCCTTATTTTGACGATTTTTAAAAATTAAAAATGTACATCATATTCTTTACTTTAGTACATTAAAAGCCACTTTAAGCTTTGCATTTACTTTGCAATTATTACTATTGCAAATTTTCCATCAACACATTCAGCAAGTATTTGAATCCTTCTTTGTTCACCCTGTAATATTCCTGGAACCTGTAAAGGACACATGATTTAACGTCGAACATAAATATATTAGTATGTATAATTCTTACTTTATCTCAGGGAGTGATAGTGGATTCGATTCATGTCGCATAGATCTTCGCTGCAACCTGTCCAAGATATACGCTACATATTTTTTAATATTTGTATTTTTCTTCGAAAAAGTGGTAAGAGGTAATTCACAATAACAAATTTTTGATTATACAGCATTTATAACTAATTCACAAAAAAAACTTTTACTTCCAATATATTCGTAATACCGATTTTTTTGTTATAGGAAAAAAGTTTACTTCCAAATAACTTATTCCCATAATATTCACAATAGGGGTGATTAAGTTTATCTTAATATTATGATATTATCAATGATTTAGTATAATAATTTCACTGATTTAAAGCATGATTTAACAGGGATAATTATTGAGTAACTATAACATGTATTTAAATTTGTTCAGTTCCTAGTGAGCGTAATACTGTCACAAATCAAGTTGTTCTGGCAGCACATTATTCCTATGCAAGTGGTACCACACGTATGAAAAAAAAACATCAAATCGTTCTTTTTAAAAAATTTGCAACAAAATATATTGTAATGAAAAGCAAATACTTCGCAAAAACATTCTTATCAAATTATTGCCAAATGTGTGCAATTCTGGAACATTCAAAAATAGTTCACGTATTCATTGAAAAATGCATTTATGACCGTAAATATGTCCAATAAAGTTCGAAAAACTTACAGTTTGGTTTGTATTTTGGCCTGGCGGCAACATTGCTTCATATTTCAACAGAATTCTTTTGGCCTGAATTAGATGATCTGGCCACCAGCGCTAAATGGTTTCAACAGAACGACGCTACGTGTCACACAGCTCATGCGACGTTGGATGTCATGCACAAGCGATTTGAAGGAATGTTAATCTCACCACAAAATATACAGAATTGAAACCTATGACGTTTAAAAACGCTCAAAGCAGCACCTTAACCTACCTCGTAGAGGGAGAAAAAAATATTTTAATGTTTTGCGAATCAAATGTGCTAGAGGCAACAGATATACAGAGTGAAAACTGGCGGTTAAAGTAGAAAAACTAAATGTAAACAAACATTTATTTTGTGTTAAAAAAGTGAAAATTTAGAATATTTTTTAATTTCTTCAATGAAATGTTCAAGGATTCTGAACCATTTAATTATTAATCGAAATGTGGGTGATTTTCGGTCACAATGAATATAGTTTCTTGTGCAAGAGGTAATTAAGAAGATAAATATTACAAGATCAAAATAAGACGCACTGCTCATAAAAAAAATATTTTAATGTTTTGCGAATCAAATGTGCTAGAGGCAACAGATATACAGAGTGAAAACTGGCGGTTAAAGTAGAAAAACTAAATGTAAACAAACATTTATTTTGTGTTAAAAAAGTGAAAATTTAGAATATTTTTTAATTTCTTCAATGAAATGTTCAAGGATTCTGAACCATTTAATTATTAATCGAAATGTGGGTGATTTTCGGTCACAATGAATATAGTTTCTTGTGCAAGAGGTAATTAAGAAGATAAATATTACAAGATCAAAATAAGACGCACTGCTCATAAAAAATTTTTCTTACTAAAGTTTCCAATATTTTTTAATTTCTTGAAAGAAAAAGTTAAAAATTGTTATTGTTATTAGTTGTTTTTATTATTTATTAATAGTTTTAGACAAAAATTACATTTTTTATCAACTCTCGCCAATATAAAAAACCCACGCCGAAAACTAAAAAACATAAATAAACAAAACAGAGTTGCAATCAGAGAGAGACAGAAATACTTTTTGGTAATATTTGCTGTCTCTTTCTCCATGGAAGGTTAACTGTCAAACTCTTGTTTCCATTCTGTATATTTTGTGAATCTGTGGAGGTGCCCTTAGCTTGCTTGATGAATTTTCTTGAGTCGCAGTAGTATGCGAATAAGCCGCAAACTACAGCTGTTCTCAAACCTAACATAACCCATGCCATCAATAAAACTTGGCCTGATATCCGCTGATAACCGCTGGGCCATTTAAAAGTTTATATTTAAAAATGCAATAAAACAAAAACGATTTGAAATTTTGCCAAATTAATTTTTTTGTTGCGAAGATGTTCAAGATACAAACTATGATGATACAGGTCATGATGTATTACCTACTAGAATATAGCCTAGAATTGCATGGAATCGAAAAGTCATGTATACTGAGCGCCATAAGTGAGTCAGCACTTTTGTTCTTAAGTATAAAACAGTTTTGTACTTAAGTATAAAAAAAGTTCCTTTATCATGAATTGTGGTTTTTGTTTTAACAGTTTATAAGTAATAAATAAACGTTTTTATTTTTGGAAATTTATTCGACTATTCTCATTTACTTTTCTCGCTATCCTAAGAAAATGAATTATTTCAGTGGTGTTTACTCACTTTTGGCGCTCACTGTAGTTTAATTCCAAATTAATTCCAAATTAATAGAGTACACTTTATTTTTAATTGTATTTGAAATATATTACTCATACGCATCATATTACATGTACTGGAATTAGTAGTTACTCTGAAAAGTATGCAATAAAATATCTTCGATTTTGTCATGTATGAAACTAATGGAATGAAATATCACTTATACGTCACATATATTCTCTGCATTATGAATTTTACATATTAAATATGAGCATAATGTGAGGAAATATAAGAGGTTGGCGATCTAAAAGTTTAAATTTAAGAATGTAATAAAACAAAAATAGTTTGATATTTGGATAAATTTATTGTTTGGCTGTGAACTACAACTGCTCCGGTTGGAAATTAATTTTTATTTCATTTATATGGCAGTGTGCGATCCACTGGCCAATCGAGCACATACGGATGTCCTGGCCGAAAAAGACGAGCGTTATGTAGAAACATATGATTTTCAGGAAAAAGTCCCCTTATTTCGTTCAAGCAAAACGATTTTATAGTACCGACAGAACAGTGAAACACAAACCACATTGCAACGACGCTCCAATGATTCAATGGAGTTGGATACACTACCGTCATTAACGAGATACTACGGCCTCTCCTACAGACGGTCGAGAAACCGCAAAATAGACGTTGAGACACCAACCCATACATGAGAGTTGTATTCCATTCTCTGTCGGTTATAAACGGTGTAAATAGTAAGATCAGATGATAAGAACTTAAGAAGGAACTGAAAAATATGTCGGCATTACGCTGAATTTTCATGCCCAGAACAACAAAAGCTTCTGACTCCCTAACACCTACACCGCACGTAGATATAGATCATGTAATATTATTGCTGCTCTTATGTGTCAATAAACAACGCTGGGATAGATTGTTTAAACTTTAAACCTTCCTGAAAATGATACAAAATTTCTCCATTTTTGGAAGAAAAAAAATATTTAATGAAGATGAGGGACACTAGCTTTTAATTTATAAATGTTTTATTTTTGAACTCAGATATGTACATACATTGACTTCATATGTTTTACTACAATAGAAATAATTTTGGTTTTTAAATAATTTTAATTTATTTATTTATTTTTTCTTCAAATATTTTTTCAAATATTTGACGATTTGGTGCCTCATTTCTCTGGCAGCTATGACTTGAAGACGGGGTACATAAAGCATTGACATACTAATTGGTCATTACAACCCTTTAGTCCGGATTACGACCTAGCTTCTCATACCACTTTATAATTAATTAATTAATTACATGAGTGGCGAGACCTACAGTTGAACGTCGACTACGAACGACAGATTTTTGAGAAACTTTTCATGGTTTTTGCCAGAATTCTGCTGAGAGGAAGTCGCCCAAGAAATATTTTTTCATATTTCGTTCTGATGTCTAACCTGGGGTTTAAGCCGTGGCCTTAAGTCTAAAAAGCCAACACACTATATACTAGACTATGTCGACTCCATTACATTAAAAGAAGTTAATTTAGAATTCAAAGAAAATATTGGCTGGAAAAAGAACACATGTAATCACATACTTATAGTGTCAAAATTTCTTCATAAAATTTGTTATACTACTTGCATCAAGTTGTCAATTAAAAGCTTTGTGCACTCTTTTCCACAATAAATTTATTTTAGTACAATATTGTTACGAAAATGGAAACGGTGTAATATTGTTTAACATGAGCAAAAGCAAAAGCTACACAAACAAATACAACGAACTTATTATAAGGAAACCAATTACATCGGTATGAAAGAAAAGGGGATAGACAAGTAAGCGAGAACGCAACAACAAGCAACATGAAAAAAATACACAAACAACAATGAAGTCGCGATAGAACTCTCGAGAAGGTGAACACACGAACATTCAATTTCAGGAACATTCATCAGACTGATTATGCGGGCATATAAAAAGGCACGACAAAGCAGGCAACGAGTAGTAAGAATTCAGTCAGTCTTGGGTGAAGACGCGTTGCGTGTGAAGTAAACTGTCGTGGTTTGAAGATCGCCGTTGAAAAGATCTGCATTTTAAGCAAGTCGTATACAGTGGCACACAAAAGTAGTGCGAACAATAAAGAGTTTAATTGAAACCAAACACATATTTATTTTTTTTTTTTGTTTGCAATCAACGAACTTATATTTTTTAACGTTTTTAAAAGGTTAAAAATGTAACAATATTTTAAAATTTAATAATGTTTTTATTGAATTTTTTTCGATCTAAAAAAAATTTTGTACGTGAACTAGAAACAGTAAAGGTTTAAATAAAAATGTTGTAAATAATACTAATTGGAAAAATATAAAAAAGAACTAAAAATAAATAAAAAAGATAAATAAGTACTATTAATTGGAAATAAAATAAAAAAGTAACAAAGCATAAAAATCTGTAATTAACAAAATAAATAAATTAAATTAAAAACAATACACACAACAAATATACAGAACAACTAATAAATTAGTATTCATATTCGCATTATGTATTATTGATTTGCAACAACCATAAAATACTGTTACGCAAATGGAAACGACCTAATATCGTTTCACATGAACACATCGTTTAACATTAACAATAAGCAAAAGCTATAAAAACAGAGACCATGAGTACAAAAGAGATAGATAACGAAAACGCAACAAGAGGCAATGTGTACGACACAAACACACACACATATGTACAACGAACCTGGTTGCACCTGGTACCAACAACAACATGAAATGAAAGTAAACCAGCTACAACAAGTATGTGATAAAAAGGGATAGACAACATAAGAAAAGTACGCAAACAATAATGTAGTAGCAGTAGATTTCTCGAGAAGGCGAGAACACGAAATTTCCACTTCAAGAATGTTCGTTAGACTGGCTGTGTCGGACTATAAAAGGGCAAGACAAAGCAGGCAGCAGTCATTAAGAGTTCAGTCAGCCTTGTGTGAAGTTGCGTGTGAACAAAACAAGTCGTTGTTGTAAAGCAAATAGTTGTGTGAACCAGGAAAGTGAATAAACAGATTATTATTGTTGTATCGTTAAGTTGTGTACGGTGGCACACAAAGGTAGTGTAAAGAATAAAGAGGGTTTTACTGAAACTAAACACATTTTTGTTTTTACTTTGTTTGCAATTAACGAACTCATATTTAAACGTTTTTAAAAAGGTAAAAACGTAACAATATTTTCAAATTTTTAATTTACAACTCATCATGAAGGTAGCAGTGAACTCAAGCATGCGTCGCTCTTCTTAGAGCTCATTGTAGATGGAAAGCTGCCCTGGAATTCGAATATACTCAACGAACTGAAAAACGCCTCCATTATACTCAATGATTGTAAAATAGTGATGGTCAGACCTCAATCTGATACGGCGGTTATAAAGATTTGTCCGAATAATTATTAATGGAGGCTTGTGCAATAGCTAAAACTAGTCACCATCTCTGGGCAACAACAATATGGCACGGATTAAAAATTGATTACTCCAGATTCCTATGGGAATTAGGAACTATCAGGAGTATGGACTACATAATACCACACTGTGACTTCTCAAAAAAGTTTACATATCATCCCTAGCACCTCGCTAACGAATACGTTAACAATTTTGCTGAAGAAACTGACTGGAACTGTGGCGAGTGAAAATTGTTGATCACTGCAGTATCTTCCAGATAGAAGTGTCGTTCATATGGTCTGCGGTAAAAATTATTAAGAAGGAAAATGAAAAATCTAAATCTAAATCTAAATCTAAATCTCTCAATAAAATGGTGAAGTGGTATGGCATTTATAGCATATAGATGTCGGAACTTTGTGCTATTTGAAGCACTGCAGACGACATTTAACATATGCAAAGTTATAATTGACAATGCGGTAATGGACCATGTCAGTGCCAATTGACTAGCTTTAAATACATGTGAGACAAAACATTAATCAACACAAAAATCTGGCTCAAACTCCAAAAGAGCATACTTAGCATACTGGTTGGGGTTATTATAAGAATAGAGCGCATACCTCACCCCCTGAAAATTAAAAAAACGATAACATTACAGGGAGGCCAGGCAGCGCCTTTACCTAGTGTTAGAAAAGGTAGGGATCATCGATTAGCAATGCTGCCCCCCCCCCACTACACGAAATACTTGGAGTTCCACGATAGATGGCAACTCCATTATCCTAGGAATTGCTACAGCAGACCAGGCACCTATTTAGCTGGAACAATGGAAAAATTAAAGAAATGGAAACAAGGCAGAAATGCTTTGTGGAAGCTCTAAGTTCCTAAGAGGGATAATGGAAAAAATAGCATAGTGTTAAGAGTTATTACAAAGTACTCCCTTATGAACACTAATGCAAGATTAATTGCTCTTGAACTTCTGTAGGAGCTGTAGAGACAAGGACGAGTAGAAAATTATTTTTCGTTTATTGGGCACACATCAATCGCTATATCAGAAACGGAAAAGTACTTTTGTGTATACTATAAAGAGGATCGGCAGTGTAATACCCAAAGGATGGTCATTGGGAACCTAAGTAGGGTGGTGCAAAAGCTATGGAAAATGGGCTATTGCTGTGTCACAATGGTTCATAACCGCCTAGGACTCAACCGGCAAAGTTCCTCACTTTTGCGCATAATCATATTAATAAATAATAATTTTAAAGGCGTGTTGAAGTCGCCGTAGTCTGGTAGGTAGTGAGTTGGTTTATTAGACGTAAGGCCATGGTTCAAACCCCAGGTCAGACATCAAAACGAAATATGAAAAATATTTTTTCGGCGACTTCCTCTCAGCAGATTTCTGGCAAAAATGCTGAGTGTAAATAAATTTGCAATGATAAGTTTCTCAAAAAAAAAAAAAAAATTGTCGTTCGGAGTCGACTATAAACTGTAGGTCTCACCACTCATGTATAAAAGTAACGCACACAACTTAAGTGGTGTGAGAAGCTAGATCCTAATCCTGACTGAAAGGTTGTAATAACCAATTATGTATGTAAAGGCGTGTTACATTTTTTATTACAATTTAGAAAACTAAAGTACCAACAAGTGCTAAGCACAGTTCAGTCAGAGAAATTATGATATGTTTGCGCCTCTGGCTGTCAACAAAGTTTCGCACCACATTGTTTACGTTCGAAACGTGTACAACAACAATTTCGTTGTAATACTAAACATCAAGAATAAAAACGCCATACAATGCTTGAATAACAGACATGCAAAGTGTATACTTTTTATCATGTTTTCTGTTCTATTATTTTGGATTTGGCTTTGTTTATAACAATATGGTTGTGTTGGCACATCCTAACTGAAATGTCACACACAGACATGCTCGGATGTTTCATTACATGCAATTACATGCCACTGAAAGGGATGTCGTGCAATAAATTTGAAAGTTAAAATTTATATAAATGTTTAGCAGAGCATGTTTGAATGGGAAATGAGTTCCATGACTTTATTTTTCTGAGATTATCTTGACTGAAAATAATTCCATGAACCATAATATACTTACTTCGGAAAACATTATCCTTTTTCTACTTGTTATCGTTTATTGAATAGAGAATAAAAAGAAAAGGGGTTGATCATGCGCTTCGGAAAATACCTGTGAACTGAAAGGGATATGTCTCAAAAAGGAATTTTCAAAGCCATAAAAAACATAGTCAAACAAAAAAAAACAAAGACATAACAATGAATTTTCTTTCAATTTGAAGCTGAGTTAGTATCCCATTTTTGAACGCCGTAGTACCACATCGTTTCTAAAATATTGGATTGTACTGGAGAAATCTAAACTCTCATAGTCTAGTAGGTAGTATGTTGGTTACGGTTCAAACCCCAGGTTAAATAACGCCAACAAAATGAAAATAAAAAAAATTCTTCGTCAACTACTTCTCAGCAGATTTCTGGCAAAAACTCTGAGAGTGAAATAAAATTGCTCAGAAAAGTTGCTCAAAAATGTTTCATTCGGAGTCGACTTTAAACTGTAGGTTTCGCCACTCATTTCTAAAATTGACTCGCACAACATAAGTCGTCGTAATCCTAAAGAACAAATTTTCAATTCTAACTAAAATTGTAATTTCTGCTAATCACATACATACTATACACACATAATTGGTTATTACAACCCTTCAGTCAGGATTACGACCTAGCTTCTTAATTCTGTCAATCATCCAATAAAATGAGCGCCGGCTTAATATTCAACACAACTCATATATCCTTAAACCACTTTTCTTCCGCGGTATAACATCGAGAAAGGCTTGCATTCAATTCTGCCTCTTCAAATGTCGAAGTTCCAGCATAACTTTAGCCATAATTACAGAATTCAAGATCTTACCTAAACCTGGGCCGGGCCTAGAATCTATTTCCCAGGACCATTTAAATCTCGAGCAATTGAATAGAACATGTTCCGCATATTCATCAGTTGAGGTGCAGGCATCTTCAGATGCAACTGTGACAAGACAAGAACTCGCAATAATTATTCTCCATTCAAGCAGTTATATTTAAGATTACGTGAAACATCCACATACCTTGTCTCCCATTGGGACTGTCATTTGCACATGGAAATCATCCGTTTGTTTTATTTACATTGCCGCAGTTAGTCCGAGATCCTAAAGACGGCGGTTTAGAGAGTATTGTCATCTCATGTGGACATGAAGTGAACAAGCCACCGAGATCATGCAATTTGAAGCACATACACTTCGTTTTATTTTAATTAAGGGTAGGAAGCGATTAAGATCTTTTAATGTTATCCACAAGTACATGGTGACTAATTTTAAATCTAACAGACAGTGGCATTCCTTTGTAAAGAGCCATTCAGCAATTTAAACTAGTGTAATAGTAAATGTAAACACTCCCATCTACAATTTATTCATATAAAAACTATTTCGGGTTCACATACATACGAACACATATACGAGTATAATTGCATATCATTCATTCAGCTAGTCATGTTATTACTTGTGTCTCCCGCTGTACAGTTAGTCGCCTGTTTTGTTGGTGGGTGATACGTATTACACTCGTTAATTATTCATCGCATTTTTGTTTAGTATATGAGTCTACGATGATAATTATATTGTTTTAACATGTCTGCAAGCGATATGTTATGAGAATTTTGTTTTATTCTAATATTGTAGTGTTAGTGTTTGAGTTAATTGTCATATTTTAAGTGTCATGTTAATAAAAAAATGTTGTCGTTGTCATTGTGTCTGTGCTATTACATAACGACAATGGCAAAATTTAGCTAGAAGCAATTCATTTATACATGTAAACTATAATGAAAAATTAAACAAAGACTATTTCGCATAATTGTCTATGTGTATGCCATTATTTTCTTTTACTTATTAGGAAAACTAACCTTTAATAAGGGAAATTGAACTTAAAGTAAATCTTAAAGGCCAACTATAATGGGCTTACATATAGTGGATAGCAAAAGTCTTAGTACCCCAATATATTTTGACAAAAAATAGTGCCCACAGGCTTAATACTCTTGCACAAAGTCCCGATATGACTTCAAAAGATATGACGTAATCGCTAAACCTCAAACAAAAGTCAATCGAATAGCTTGCTCATGGTGCCACCAGAAAACACTAAACGAAATTTGTACATTCAATTCCAAATGGGTTCAATGGAATGCTTGACCTTAAGGGATATTCTACTAAATACAAGGGATAACATTTTCATATATTAGGCCTTTGAGATTTAAATTTCTACTTGGGGGTACCTATGGAGTCATCTGAAACTTTTCCTTATTTTTTCTCTTTTTTATGAAAAATATTAAAAAATTATTTGTTTTATAATAAAACAGAAATAAATTAATAAAACAAATATATAAACTATAAATTTTTATACAAACTTTTGGCTAAAATTCATGAAATTTTTAAAATATATTGGAAGACTTGCATCACTGCAAGTGTTGAGTCAATATTTGCGTGTTTTAAAGTGCATGGTTACAATGTGCATGCTACGTGAACATGTTTTTGTTTACTAACTTTTTTTCTCCATTGACTAAACCACTTCTGTAGCTGGAAAGTTGATTATTTACTTGATATATCGTCTAAATAATCCAGTATTCCGAGAAACAAGTCAAGATCCTCAGAAGGTGTGTGTAGCATCCTTGTATTACTCCAGCATTTGTGTAAAATGGTTGTGTACTCCTTTTCTTCTTCTTTCCGTAAGGCAGGCAGTTTGTCTTCTGATGGTATCGAAAGCTTTCTTGAGATCTGTGAATACCGAGTAATACCGTTTATTAATTATTAATGTCACAGCCCCTGAAGAATGGGAGTAAACATTACAATTAAAATATTACTTCATGTAAGTAGAAATTTCCTCTTACATATATAAATATGCTTTTCTGTACACCTATTTTGACAATTAGTTACTATCGATACCACTGCTGTAGGATTTTTTTCTCCAATTACTTTCCATAATCCTTTTCTCCTATTGAGTCTTTCGACACCATTTATAATCATTTCTATCAGAAATAAATTAAATTGTTTTGTGTTTTGGAAGAAATATTAAAAATACAACGAAATTTTAATATTTTTTACATATCTGTTTATTAAAATAATCGAAGTGTGCTTTTCTATTTAACCATTGTTTTTGAAGACAAAAAATTTTTTTTTATGGGTATCCTGGTAGTCCAGTGGTTAATGTGCTAGACTGAGACTCTGATTTGTGAAACTACACCAAGCATACGGTCAAGTTACTCTGTTCGTATATAATTAAAATATAATTTGTAATTGTATTGTTATTAATAAATAAATAAAAAAATATCTTCTTATGCGCTCCAAGACTTGTGGGTACTAATAAAGACAACAATGTGGCAGATATTTGATGACAAAGTAAGTAAAAACAGAAAATTGTTTATAAGTGATTTTTACTTTCACAAAAACAATTTTTTTTGTTTAAAATCGACTCCGAAGAGAGAAAGAGCTACCTGCTCTTTGTGACCTTTATTGTATGGTCTTTGAAAGCATTTTAAGGTTTTGCATTCCTTGCATTTTTTGATATGCATCCCTTAATATCAAACACAATTGTTATCCTTTGTTTGTGATACATTATCAGTAAGAAC
The DNA here is from genome assembly GCA_936449025.2 of Sarcophaga subvicina. Taxonomy (NCBI): domain Eukaryota; kingdom Metazoa; phylum Arthropoda; class Insecta; order Diptera; family Sarcophagidae; genus Sarcophaga; species Sarcophaga subvicina. Next base: position 37,406,373 of record OW388080.2, read on the forward strand.
AGATATTATTTCAACTTGACTTACTTATTTTCTAGTTTATTATGTTTTAAGTACATAATTGATTTGGAAATACATTCTTAAGGAAATTTAATATTTTTATATCCTTTAAACAATGATGTAATAAAAGTTATTTCCGGTCTTAAGGTCATGTTATTATAAATGAATGACTTGCAGACAATTGAATTTCAAATCGAAAAATAATTCCTAAAACAAAATGTCTGTCCATTTATAAACAAGTTATACTTGAAGAGATTTCTACAAGTTTTTTTTAGTTTTGTTATTCAAGTTTTAAATAAAAAGAAATAAAAAATGTTTGTATGTTTGTTGAAATTCGAGAATAAAACCTATTAACCCTATTCTTCCTAACACGAGGCTGAGAGGGTTATATTGATGTTCAAGTTGATGAACAATGGAAATGTTTAACACATCACAATCAAAAACCAAACAAAGAAAACAAAGTTAACAACAACAACTGCGACTGGATTTTGGGCAATATTAAAAAGTATTTGATAAAAAAAATGTTTTAAAACGTTTTTCAGAAGAAATCCATAATTTCTGTTAATAAGCTTAAAGACGCTCATGTCAGTAAGTAAGATTTGTTACATTTTTATGTCACGCGTGCCACGCAGGTCAACCCACAATGGATCTTCTGCCATCTTAACGATGGTAATAATCAATCATCAACAATATGGTATTTAAAACGAATATAAATAATAAAATCACCATCACAAGCAACAATATTATTACGAGAGTGGAAACGGTGTACCATCGTTTAACGTTAAAACGATACACAAACAAATACAATGAACTTGCTTGCATATACCAACAACACAGTATGAAAGAAAAGGAGACAGACGAGTAAGAAAGAAAGCAACAACAAACAACGTAAGCAAAATACACGAACTACAATGAAGTAGCGATAGAGTTATCGAGAAGGAGAAGACACGAACATTCCATTTCAAGAACATTCATCAGACTCTTTACGTGAGCATATAAAAAGGCAAGAGAAAGAGATGTAAGAATTCAGTCTTGTATAAAGGCAAGTTGCGTGAATTAAAAAGATCGACGTTCTAAGCAAAGGAGAATAACAAATAAATAAATTGTTGTTGTATCGTCAAGTTGTATACGGTGGCACACAAAAGTAGTGCGAACAATAAAGGGTTTAATTGAAACTAAACACATATTTCGTTAGTATAATTCGCAATGACGCTAAGTCCACTTTTTTCCAAAATTGAGATTTTAATGCAAAACGATAACACTATACCAAATACATATTTTACGACAAAAACAATGTCAGTTTGTAGTTTAAAGTTGTCGTAATTTTGTGGATTGCAAAAACGCTAACAACAAAACTACGAAAAGTATTAACAGCACGTGCTAACTCCACGAATATTAATTATTAATTATTCTTAATTTTTGACCTAGGTCATTTAAAGAGAGCTATTTTGTAAAAATAATTGCGTTTAAAAAGTTTACAAATTTTAAAAACTGAAGTAGCCGCAATGTTTTTTGTGTCTCCTGTAAAATTTGAAAAAAAGGGACTTAACACATTTGCGAATGAGACTAACGATTTGTTTTTATTTTTGTTTGCAATCAACGAACTCATATTCTAAACGCTTTTAAAAAGGTAAACACGTAGCAATAAGATGAAACAAACGGCGACGAAATAGCATTGCTGTCATTTTCTAAACACACAACAGACAGCTGAATTCTATTTTAAAGTGAGAATTTTGGCAAACATTCCGTGTATAAATAAAATTGCCACGAAAAGTTTCTCAAAAATCTGTCGTTCTGAGTCGACTTTAAACTGTATGTCCCGCCACTCTTGGATAAAATTAACACACTCAACCTGAGTGGGTTGAGAACCTAATTCCTAATTCTGACTAAAGTGGTTGTAACGACCACTTAAGTATGGGTTTGGCAGATGTAGACTCCACAAACTGGCTGTCAAATTTCGTAAGCCTCTGTTGTTAAAAAACCCTATGTATAGAAAATCATTTTGCAAGAAAGGAAAACGAGAATAAAATTTAAGTCCAGCAAATCCGACTATTGTTTAGCAGAAGTTACTTTTTAAAGTACTTAGAACTGTACGCACTCTTGGTATACTTTTTTTTGGAATGTTAAGTTGCTATTTCAAAGCCATAATTTTATTTCTTTAATTGTCTCTGAACGTAAGAAATATCTTTAAATTAAAATTTTTAAAATTTTTTTCTTATTCACGTTCCAACTAAATTGAAAGCGTAATAATTAAAATAGGAATTGTTCTTGAAAGACATCGTTATTGTTTTATTACGAAATAATTTTTGAATATGTAAAGCGAAAGGATATTTTACCAAATAAAAAAATATGAAAATAAACAAAAAATAAATAAAAGCCAACAAGAACAACGGAAGTGATAGACGTATATATTGTATAAGAGATTATTTTCAACAGTTTATGGTATAAGAGTAAAGTTTTCCTTACATACGTGCTTTCTGTGTTACGTACATTTACCTTAAAATTAATGGGGAGCTTTCAAGTTCAATAATTACGAAAAAAAGGCGACAATGTGTCTACGAATGTTCGATGTGTTTACTGTTAGTATAAGAGCTTAACGTAATTCGAATATAGGAAAAGGTAAGCTATTGCACAATATACCTGCGCTATATTAATTTGGTGTAAAATTTTAAAGAGTGCGGACGTGTTTTTCAGAAAAATAAAACCTGAAATACGGATATAAAATAATTTCGTAAAAATTAATTTCTGCAAAATTAAAGAAATGTAAATGTGTATTTTTTCAAGTGAGGAAACTAATAAAAGTAAAAAAAAATCAAAAATTTTAGCACAATTGAAATTAATTTTTTTTACAACGTCATGGGTCGTTCAAATACGAGACTGGGTTTAAAAACAATTTAAAAATACTTTCTGAATATACAGTCACTCGAACAACTGTCACAGTGTTTCGCTAGTGTTATCAAATATTAATACAACAATAAAACTATCGTGACTACCATTTTGGAATTTTTGAAATTTTCATTTAGAAGTATATTTCAACATATTTGTTGTGATATGTACAGCGTTAGACAAATAAACAAACATGAGTAACTAGCCATCTTAAATTCAGTCACTTGTGAAACCTGCACCCAAATAATAGATTAATAGAGAAATTATGAAAGATTTCGAAAGTTCATTTATATTTTATTTTTTTTATTGCTTTATTTTTTAATTAATTTGTAAAGCGTTGTTAATTAAAATATGGTCCAACCGTTGGCGGAGGAAGCAGAAATTTTTTCTCTCTCAGTTTATTTAATTGAATTGAAAGTGAACTAACAATTATTATATCAAATCTTAAAATTAATAACAAAATTTCATGGTTTCATACAATTTTAAGTCAATTTGACATTATTCGCGCTCGTCTTCTAATGAAGTCCACAGTGTCTCTTCTCCTTAGTCGGATATGGCCGGCATTATTCAAAACAGCACGAGCTAGTGGATTCGGAAGATCCCTTAGCTTCTCTAAATACTTTTCAGCATATTACGCGACTTCCTCTCTAACCGTGGGTACGTTTAGATCCTTGTGTATGTTCGAATTTTTTATGTACCAAGGGGAGTTCGGTAGCAGTCGCAGAATTTTATTTTGGCGCCTTTGTATTCTATTATGGTGTTTTCTCTTCTACAAAAAAATGTCACCCTCTTACAAGGTGAATTAAAAAAATTGCTGACCAACCCTGTCATAATGTAATTTTTTATTTGAGTAGAACATAACACAAATATTAAAAAGAGAATGCCCTGTCTTTACCACTTATTAAAAAAATGGAAACGAGATAAAAACTAAAAAAAAAAATTATGAAAATGGCACTGTGATAACGTAGAAAATTCTTAATCGGCTGGGGATATCTGATCCCTAAAGAAGTGTTGTCTGTACTCTTAGAAATTTAAAACGATTGTGGACCCTTGTGCGATCAGCGGAGAATGCCAGTGACCCAAAAACTTTTAAAATTTAATGAAAAACAAACAGAGTGGCCTAGAATCTTTAAGTATTTCCACAAATATGTTGAATTGTAAGTGTAAACCAAAGTTCATTAAGAAAATCGACCAAATATCATTATGATTGAGACTATGGTTTTGTATTTGTATTTGTTACCACTAGCTAAACACTAAGACAGTTGGAGTGAATGAATGTTTGTGTAAGTACTACAGTTACTAAGCTTCATGAGGTATGTCCATCCTTTACAATATACAACTAGAGCCTCTATTTGTCTGTTAAGATCTTATATGTATTTCCCACAGTTCCTAAGTGGAACTGTAGTCCCTAGTAACTTAATAAACAATTTATAATTAGATTTTCTTAAAGCCAGAAATTTGATTTGACACCAGGAACATCTTCTTTTTTTTCGTTTCTGCTTCGACTTGCCGCCTCCATGTGTTGTTTGGTCTTCCGAACCTACGACTTCCTTGGGGATTCCAGTATAGTGCTGTGCTCGTAATGTCGTCTTGGTGTTTGCGAAACGTGTGCCCAATCCATCTCCCATTACGGCGCTAGTGCTTACTTCGAAAAGATGAGTAGATTCGAATCGTACTCATAAATTCTGATACTTATACGCATTCAACTTATTTTATTATCATACTCATACTACTCATAACCAAAGTTTGAAGTACTCATCTTACTCATACTTAACAATACGTATGATGTTGTTGATTTCGACTCTCCTTTACTCAACATTTACACGAATCACAAAATAAGTATGATTCGCTTACGAATACTACAATACTCAGTAGAAGGTTGGGTGTTTGCTTTGCTTGCTCTCTTTGTCTTTCTCTTTTTCTTTCCTCTTTTTTTGTGAATGCAACAACAGCTAAGGCTGTAAATTTTGATAAATGATTCGAATCACTCGAATCATTTATGAGTATTATAAGTATTTTTCTAAAGTTATGAATCTGAATGAGTAGGCGTATGAATCAAACATATTTCGAATAGTATGACCTCGATGTCAACGTTGTACGCATACTCATTGCAACCTGTACTTATAAATCAATGTTGTAGGGAGTACGAATGAATCAGAATAGTTGGATTTTAATACTGTTGACTCACTTACATATATTCAAAATTTCATGAGTGGTTATGAGTAGCGAAAAAACGATTCATTGCTGATCTCAGCTCCATACCTTATCCTGCATACCAAATGAAGCACGTCACTTATATATTCTATTTCTGCCACGATAAAAAAATCCATCCACATCTTCAAAAGATGTGCCCGCAATTTGAAGAGCTTGAGCTTGGCTTAATTATTTCGAATTTATTTTAATGAAATATTTGATTAATTCTCACAGAAAGGAACCAATAGCCACTGAATCTGAAATTTGGATGACCAAATTTTTTCAGCTTTTCTTCCCTGCAATATCGTTTGCAATAAATTTATAACCTTCTGGGTTGTATTCTGCGTTGCCAGTAATTTTGTTTGAAAGCTTTTTTTCTGGAAAAAAATATACTTTGCTTTCTTAAAAACAAAATACTCGTATATGTAGCAAACAATTTTGGAGCCTTATATGTTTATCAAGTGTACGTCTCCTCCTCCTCAGCAAGTTTAATGGTATATTGTTATGCATGTACTCGTATGTATGTATGCGTGCTTGTGCTGAAAAATTGCTGAATGTAAAGTACAGGCGTATGAGTTATATTAAATACTAATGTTTCTCATACCATTCCTTCCGACAGTTAAGGTTGGGCCGGCATATTAGACATTCTAAAAGTGATTTATGTTGCGGGTGTGGTTTGAAGGTTAATTGGCAGCAATTTATAGTTAACCAAGCTAATTGTTAAATTGAATTATTTTCTCATGAAATAAAATTAAAATGTGAATTAAACAGTCACTATGAAAATGGTTCATTTAAGTTTTTATACGTTTAAAGAATCATAAGAAAAAGAAAAACGTTTTCACTTTTAGTTGGATAGATACAGGTCCAGCAAGCTGTTTTGCATATTTGGGGCTTAATTAATTCCTTTTCTCCAAGGAAAAAACTGGAGTTGGCTCATTGCTGTTTTGGGACAGCTGAGTTTATTTTATCCGTATTCACCCTCATGTTTACCTCCTTTGCTTTTGTTATACGCACATTCTATACATGAATTGACGTGAGACTTAACAGCATAGCGCATCCGCGGAAACCAAAAATACTTCTGAAGGTTGGATAATGTTTTTCCAACAACAAGGTGGCCAGCATTATCATGTTGTCCCTGGATTACTCGATCTTGTACAGCTTTTGCCACTAACCATATGTGTTCATCGTTGATTTTTCGAAATAGTCCGTCGTTTTTCATCGTCGTTTTTATTCGTTGCAAAAGTTTCTGTCTCCAGCCTTTACTCTTTCGATTATTTTCTGTATATTTTCGTCCTGTAGTTGCATGGAGAATAACAGATCGTCTTGACTAATGGTTGTCTTCACTATTCGCAATGATGCCGTGTTCTTCGGTGGTTCGTAAGGAGCGGGGCTAAGCGCATCCACGTGTGGCATTCGCTGGCCGGACCGGTGTTCTATTTTTATATCGAAATCTTGGACTCGCAGCCACCATTTAGCGACTCGTGGTATTAAGTCCTTTTTCTGCATAGTTGTATGCTGCAATCGATGACGACAGTAACATTTTTTTTCGCTCAAGCGTCTCAACAACGGCCAAAGTCTCTAGCTCATAACTATGGTAATTTCGTTCATCAGTTGTCGTTGATCTGCTGAAAAATGGTACTGGTTTCCATCCATTCTCTGTACTTTGCATTAGAACACCCGCTAGACCAATAGAACTTACGTCGGTATGTATTTGGTGTTCTGCATTACGGTTGTAACCCACTAACACGGGAATTTTCGTCAGACTATCTGAAAAGATCTACTTTGTTCGTGTCCCCAATGAAATCTGGTATCCTTTTTTCATAAAATACGTAGTGGTTCTGATATTATTGCTTATCCCGGTACAAATTTACGAAAAACGCCACTTAAGCCCAAAAGTTGAGGCACTTTCTTAACGCTGGTTGGTGTTGGGAATACTGCAATTGCATTAGTTTTTGCTCCACCTGGGCTAATACCACCACTATGTATCTGATGACCAAGAAATACAAAGGTTTGCTTTAGAAACTCGCATTTATCCATATTTATATTATAAGATTAAGCTCACGCAACACACTGAAGACACGCCGTATTTTTTGAAACATTTCCGTTACGCTGTTACTGCCGATCACGATATCATCCATGTAGTGGATGATATCACCGTCCTGAGTTCTCTCCTTTATCAAAGCCATTAAACGCTGAAAAACAGCTGGGGCATTTTTCAACCCAAATGGCATACGTTTGAATTCATACAATCCGTCCGGTGTTATAAAAGCTGTATAATTCCTGCTGCTCTCCGTGATCGGTATTTGATAATAGCCGCTGTTGAGGTCTAAGACAGTAAATATCTTAAATTTTAGCGCCTCTTGCAGCCGTTCTCCGATATTCGGTGTTGGGAATACTTCCTTAACCATACATTGATAGTCCGCGCATAAACGCTCGCTGCCATTTTTCTTCTTAACAATTACGATAGGGCTGGCATACTCTGACGTGGACTTTACTATAATATTATTTGCCAATTATGTGCCTTTTTCAGTTTAGGTAGCCGATATTTCATTTAGCGCGCTACCGAAAACTTCCCGATATTCATGGACAAGTTTACATAAGTCCGAATGAGTATTTTCGTCCATCGCGCCATGTTTGATATTCTTAAATTATTCACTCGCCCGACGCGCGATTACTGTTTTAGATACCGTACGGTTTTCGAATTTCAGCCCGTCGTCGTTGCAGACTAAGCTTACTATATTATTCGCGAATATGTCATTGCCGATTATAACTTCGGGTGAGAAAATATCGTCGTGTGCAATATATAAATCAATGGTAAGCTCAACATCATCGATTATCAATGTGGTCGTAATCATTTCTTTCAAGACCCGAGTGCCTCCACAAACACCGCTTATACGTACGTACCATGGTTTTATTACACCGGATAACGACGTTGCCTTCGACCTTTTTATCATACTACACTCACTACCCGTATCGATCAGAGCTAGCATATCTATTTCGTTGTGATTCGTTTATCAGTGGAGTGTTAAAAAGCGTTTGAGGTTCTAGCGCATGGCTTGCCACAATTTTCGGGCATTCCTCGTTGACAGTCTTTGTATCGCGGGTGGATTTTATAATTGCTGACTCACTCAGGTTGTGCCGTTTGCCCAAAGCACTCATTCTAAAACAATATTCACTTACTGGCTCACCTGTTTTCCTCGTCGAGTTGGACATTTTGAAATGAATATCAGCTTCATCAGGTACTGTACCGAATTCTTCCTTGAACGCCACAGACAACGCTTGCCAGATCACATAAAGTTCTGCATACGCATCAAGCCATAGCTTAGCAGGACCTTCTAATTTGACGTAAACCGCTAGCAGCAAGCATCTTTCGTCCTGTTGGTATGGTGCCATGACTTTGCCCACACGATCAATAAATTGCTCCACACAGAAAATTGCGTCTTTCGTTGGGTCAAATTCCGGTAGGGTGTCTGCGATTTCCCGAACGCTGCACATATTACGCTGACGCGGTTCCTCACTTGTTAATATGACTGGCGGTCTTGGCGTATGATTCTCGCGCACTGTACTAAAAGGTTGTTCGTTAGTAGACATTTGGTGCTGGATCAATTCGGCTTTCGTTCCGATCGTTCCCGTAGTAGTCGTTTAAGATCGACAACTCTTAAAGATGCTATTGCCGGCATTATGTCGTTTTATTTGTTTTCCTAACTTTCAGTAGTTTTTAGTTTTTATCACTTTTCGTTTTATTTCGTATTATTACGTTTTATTTCGTTTCGTTTTGTTTTCCTTTTTTTCGCGTTAATCGTTAAATAGTTTTTTCAAAATTGTCCCTTCTGTATTTTTAGTATCGTTTCGTCAAGCGTTAATCGTTTTCATCAAATATTATATCTATCTATAGTTTTCATCAGTTCTTCCAATACGTATTATTGCGTTTTAATTCGTTTAATCAAACAATGAGTTTTTTTCACAAAAAAATTGTTTTCTTGTTTTTTTTATTGTCTTCTCATTACCGTTACTATATTTTTTTTTATTACAACTCGTATATATATATATGTTTTTTACTACCATCGTACACTCGTAACTCACTGCGTAGATTGTATTTTAACATATGCGCCACATATGGTCGTACATATCATGCCACGCACAAGCATATTTCTATTTCTATGTTCTTATGTACATATTTTTTTCTTATTTATGTTCTTGCCCAAATTCTGGTTGCTAACACCTATAGACATACATATGCACATATGTTTCTATACACCAGTGATTTTTTTCCAAACAACCATTTTCATTTTCTTTGTTTTTTATTATTATTCATTTCTTTGTTTTTATGCCTTTTCTTCTGTTCGTTTTTTCTGCAATTCCAACAAAAGTATCTTTTAAAGAATATTACTCAGAGCACAAAAAAAATGTTCGTTTCGTCCGTTTCGTTCCCGCCGTTACGCACACGCACATAAGATCTCTTCAAAACGTTTTGTTTGTTCTTGATCGCGGACTATGGATATTTATCCCACTTCTGAACTGTTAGAGATGAACAACAAATTAAGAAAAAAACAAGTGTTTCATTAAATTCAGTATATGTATATGTATATTTAAAACAAAAAAAAAAAACAAAGAAGAAATTCATTTTGTATTGTCGTCCACACACGTCTTTTCTTTTCGCTGACTCTCACTAGACTAAAAACTCTGTTGTCTTCATTTCATGTGCTTACACAACGAACTTGGTTGCATATACCAACAACATCAGTATAAAAGAAAAGGAGACATACAAGTAAGAAATAAAGCAACAACAAACAACGAAAGTAAAATACACAAACAACAATGATGTAGGGATAGAGTTCTCAAGAAGGCGACGACACGAACATTCTACTTTAATAACCTTCATCAGACTGTTTACGTGAGCATATAAAAAGGAAAGACAACGAGTAGTAGAAAGAATTCAGTTAGTCTTGTGTGAAGACGCGTTGCGTGTGAAGAAAACAGTCGTGGTTTGAAGATCGCCACGGAAAAGAGCTGCGTTGTAAGCAAAGAAGAATAGCGAACAAGCAATTATTCTTGTATCCGTCAAGTTGTAAACGATGGCACACAAAAGTAGTGCTAACAATAAAGAGTTTAATTGAAACTAAACACATATTTGTTTTTACTTTGTTTGTAATCAACGAACTCATATTCTAAACGTTTTCAAAAAGGTAAAAACGTAACAAGATGTATATGTATGTTTGCTATTTGTTTATATTTCCTATTTTCTGAAAATAAAGTGTGTGGTTGGGGTATCGACAGTCATGAATTGTTATTCAGCGTAACAAGTGATTGAGTGTGTAACAGTAAACAAAACATCTACAGTGCTTACAGGCAACTTGAAATTGTATTTATCAGTCATGCTTTCTTTTATTTCGTATTTTATTTTGTATTTATTTCTTTGATTTTTTTTTTGCAACAATGAATTCCTTTTTTATTTGTTGATTGTGCTTTTTATAGAATTTTCTACAGTAAATACTATACCTTGTATCGATGATATTGGAAACATGTGTTTCTGTGGTATGTTTAGCTAAGATTTGTGGAATTTCAGTTGATTCCTTTTGGTCCTAAGACATTCGCTTTCAAAAATTACATTTTGTCGTAGGTTTCTTCTTTATTTCACGTTTGCAAACAGAACGACGTCAGCGACTTTTTTGTTCTTTCAGCTTATCTTCTATTCTTAAGATAAAATGTTATTTGATTACATAAGTAGGAAGATGTAATTGATTTTCATTTCTATTCGGTTTTTTTTCCGAATTCTCGTATGTCTTGGGGCCTCTATGAGCATAGCATACTTGTATCCTATTATACTCCATTGTAACACCGATATTAATTACTTTGTCATTTAATTCCTGGTTAGCATCTCTCAACCGTGAAGATGTGAATTTTTCTCAAATTGCCTGTGGCTAAACAAGTTTTGTCTCAAAATTCCTTGTTTATAAGAATTCTACTTGTCCGGTCCCTGAGCTCCAAACAATGTGAGCTTTTCTTCTTCCTCGTAATTGCAGCTTCTGCAGAATCCATTGTGAGATTGAGAATCCTCGCTTAAACACCCAGAAGCTAGTGTCCTGTTATCAGATGGAATCATGATATGTTCGAGGCAAAAGGTGTTCTACGTATACCTACGTCCGACCAAATCTGTCTGGTGCCTTTACCAATGGATTCAGTATCCAACATTACCTTTGTCAATGAATGGAGATTTTGTGAGACCATATGGAGAGGAACGCTAAGCTCACGTTGAATTTATTTGAATTTCCCGTAGTGCAAGCTTTAGCAAGTTCGTCGTCGTTCGCGGTAAGTAGTGGTTACAAAAAACTAGAGCAAATAGAATAAAATCGAAACATTTTCTATTGAAGATTATTCTAAAACCTATACGTTAAGTTTCATACATGAAAAAATTTCAAGAAATGCCAAAAAATATTTCAGATTTGGATAAAAGTCGTATATACATCATATTTATTTAAATTGCCACGCATACCGATATGAAGCGAATTTCAAGATAAAAATGTCTCAATAGGGGACATTTATTATTAACGAGCTTTAATATTTGTTTTTGTTTTTGTTTTTTTGTTGACGATGATGCCTGTCATTCAGTATACAGGACAATGCTACCTGTCTGGTGGGACCACGTGCTCCTTATACCGCTAATACCGAATGCTACCGTCAACAAAGGCAGAATTTTAACTATGCATTAATCGAAGATCGACTAGAATTGGCCACAAGACATGGCAAATTAGTTTTGCAACATGACAATTCATCTGTACACAAAGCAAACTCAGTTCAGGGCACAATCAAAGCGTAAGGCTGGGAAGTTCTACCCCACCCCAAGATTTCAACACAGTTGGCTACTTCCTATTACTATTTGTTTTCATCGATGGGACACGCATTGATTAAAAAATTGGGTGACTAATTGGTTTGCTTTAAAAGACGAACAGTTCTATTGGCGTGGAAACCACAATCTGCCTGAACGATAGAAGAAATGTAAAGCCAGCAATGGCCAATACTTTGCAAATATTGTTTACTTACATACATAATTGGTCATTACAAGCCTTTAGTCGGGATTACGGCCTAGCTTCTGACATCACTCATGTTGTGTGTGTTAATTTTATACATGAGTGGCGGAACCTACAGTTTAAAATCGACCCCGAACGTCAGATTTTTTGAGAAACTTTTCATGACAATTTTTATTTACTCTCATAGTTTTTGGCAGAAATCAGCTGAGAGGAAGTCGCCGAGGAAATATTTTTTCATATTTCGTTTTGATGTCTGACCTGGGGTTTGAACCGTGGCCTTACGTCTAATAAGCCAACACACTACCTACTAGACTACAGCGACTTCTCACGTTATGCTCATATTTAATAAGTAAAATTCGTTAATGACAGGTACATATGTATGTGACGTATGAGTGATATATAATTCCATTAGTTTCATACAAGCAAAGAATATGGATATAAAGAATGCGCATCATGTAGAAGTAAAATTTCTTATGGCGGGTCGCAATATCACGACCCGCTCTCACCAAATTTTTTTTTAAAATCATTTATGGGTGAGGGGAGAGGAAGACAGAAGGAAAATGAACACAAACAAAGAGCGTAATGTGTTGCTCTCATCGTACGTATGTGCATGTGTATGTATTCTTGTGTTTTTTGATCTAGTTGTCGATCAGACTGCGACAAGGATACATGTGCTGCGGATGCTTTATCATTTTATTTCAGAATAACACTCGAAGAATATTTTGTGTTAAAAATGTTCTATGTCATTAGCTGGGCGTATTTTATTTTGTCCCATAGTATATTTTTTTAAATGCTTTGGAGCGCTCGTTTTTTTCTTTTAATAAAAAATGTTTTTTTATTCTTTTTATTTTTATTTATCTAAAAAACATGGCCTAATTTTTAAGCCAAAGATGGATAGCTTTATGTTCTTTTAATAATAAAATGAATTTTTTATTTTATTTATCTAAAATTATTAAGCCAAAGATAGACAGCTTTACATATGTATGTTGATGAAATGAAAATAAAAATAGAGTATATTACTAACACTTTTATATGGCTGTAAATAAATAAATTCTCTCAACTTATTTTCTCTCTCTCACTCACTAATCCATAACCATAGACATGTGTTAACCTAGAGGAAAATTGTTAGTAATAATGTCAAGTCTACTTATTAACCCAATGATATGTATAAGTCCCTAAAGACACCGTATTTAACTTGGCAAGTATTCTTCCAAAAATCGAAATTATTTCTCATTGATATTAGTGAATACTACTGTGATATATCTTTGGGTGTATCATTGAAGTCTGAAAAAAGCGACATGAACCTTCTTCTTTAAAAACTGACAAGATTTTTACGCTCTTTTTAACGAACATTCTTGATGTTCGTGTCCTATGTGTGCAAAAAGCCGAAGATGTTCTTACCGACGTCTGTTTTTAACACCAGAAAAATAAATAAAAAAGTGGTCAAACAACAAAAACGCACGATGAGAACAACGCATGATGAGAACAACGCATTGTTACGCTCTTGGTTTCTGTAACCTTCCCTTGTATCTTTCCCCCCGCGTCATGAAATATTTTTGAAAAATATGTTAAAATGCACATTCTTTATACTTTATTTTCTTTGATACAAGACAAATTCGAAGATATTTTAATTTTTCAGGGTAATAATTCCAGTACATGTAATATGATGCGTATGAGTAATATATTTCAAATTCAATTAAAAAGAAAGTATACCCCATTAATTTGGATTAAGCTAATGATATCGGCATTGTCGATGGATTTTTAAAAAATTTTAATTTTTCGAGATATCCTAACCTAAAAGTAAATACAAAAACCACAATTCTAGGCTATATTCTAGTAGGTACTACATAATGGCGTGTATCTTTATGATCTGTAGCTTCCACATCTTCACAACAAGAAAATAAATTTGGCAAAATTTTAAACCCTTTTTAATTTTATTGCATTTTTAAGTGTAAACTTTAAAATTTCCCATCCTATATTTCTTCGGTGACTTCTTCTCAGCCATTTTCTGATAGTAAAATAAAATTGCCCTAAAAAGTTTCTCAAATCTATCGTTCGGAGTTGGCATTAAAGCACACCACATGGGTTTTCTGAGAAGTTAAATTTTGAATCTGATTACAGCATTGTAATGACCATTGAAGTAAGTTAGTGTGTGAAATATTATTGAAATGTTTTATATGTTTAAAAGAGCTATTGATGCCATTATGTCACGACCTAGCTTCTCGCATCACTGATATTATGTGTGATAATTTTATACATATTTAAATTATTAAATATTTTCGTCTATGCAGTTAATTTTAGCTGGTTGTAGAGTGATAGCAGAAATCGAAATGCCATGGTTTTAAAACAAAGTTCTCCGTGAGTATTGTTGAGTGTATTGACGAGGAACTTTTGTTGATTGAGTCTCACTTCTTCTCTAGAGAAAACGACTCCTGGATAATCGTTCTATGATGTTCGCTGTTAAAACCTCTAATGTTATAAATTCGCAAATTAGATAGAAAATTCTGTTATGTTTTCCGGGAATTGGCATTAAAAAATTTAACACTACTCTGCGATAACACATACAGTGGACAGCAAAAGTCTTAGTACGGCAACATATTTCGACAAACAAAAAGTCCTCAAAGGCTTAATACTCTTGCATAAAGTCCCGATGTAGCTTCAAGAGAGTATTTAGGAGATCATTTGAAAGATTGGTTACGTAATCGCTAAACCTCAAACAAAATTCAACCAAAAAACTTGCTCATGGTGCCACCAGAAAACACTAAACAAAACTTTTACATTCAATTCCAAAAGGATTAAATGGAGTGCTTGACCATAAGGGATATTTAACTAAACACAGGGGACAACATTTTCATATATTAGGACTTTGGATTTTAAATTCACTCAGGATTCTCCTTGGAGGTATCTATGGAGTCATCTGAAATTTTACCTTATTTTTCTCTTGCTTTATAAAAACATTAAAAAATTGTTTGTTTTATAATAAAACAGAAATAAATTAATAAAATAAATATAAAAACTTTAACTTTTTATATAAACTTTTGGCTAAAATTCATGAAATTGTTAAAATATATTGGAAGACTAAGACTTTTGCTGTCCACTGTATGTTATTATAATGTTCAATTTGTATTAGAAAACAAATAAGTTCTCTTTTTTTCGGCTTATTAAAAACACAAAACATTTCAATAGTTTTACTGATATAGCTGCACTTCTGGATTTTACAAAAAATATGTATGTTCTGCTGAGTTTGAAGTCGCCGTAGTCTAGTAGATAGTGTGTTGGCTTATTAGACGTAAGCTCACCAATAAAAAAATATTTCTTTGGCGACTCGTTCTCGACAGATTTCTGGCAAAAACTCTGAGAGCAAATAAAATTTCCATGTAAAGTTTTTCAAAACCATGTCGTTCTGAGTCGACTTTAAACTGTAGGTCCCACCACTCATGTATAAAAATTAACGCACACAACATAAGAACTGTGAGTAGCTCGATCCGCATCCATATTGAAGGGTTTTAATAACCAATTATGTATGCATCAGTGTGTTACTGCTAAGGTCTGTTAAGTGACATTGTTGTAATTGAACGCATAGCTGCCAGATAAATGAAACATCAAATCGTCAAATATTTGAGAAAAAATCATCAAAGACGGTTATTGAAAACATAAAAAAATCGTCAGAAAAAATAAATAAATAAATTAAAAGTATTTAACACGTTGACTGCCGACTACGAAATAACTCGTAGATTGCGTTCCCTTTTAGGGCGCCAAACAACGAGTTATCTCGTACTCACTAATGTGAAAAAATCAAATTGTTATTTTGTGGCAAGATTTCTGAAAATTGCCGCGGCAGTCGACTTGTTAAAAACCAAAATTATTTCTATTGCAGTAAACAGCCCTCATTTTCATTTCTGATTTTTTTTTTCTAAAAAATGGAGAAATTTTATATAAGTTTTAGGGAAAAATTTTTTAAAGTTTAAACAATCTATCCCAGCGGTGTTTATTGACACATAAGCGCAGCAATAATATTGCATCATCTATATCTATGGGCGGTGAAGATATTAGAGAGCCAGAAGCTTTTGAACTTGAATCGACACAGTTTTCAGTTCCTTGGCTTCTTAAGACGGCGTAAGGAATACTTCGCTTTATATATCCGACCGAAAATATATTAAATCTCTCATGTGTGGATTGCTGACACAACGTCTATTTTGAGACATCTTGACCGCGTAGAAGAGAGGGTGAAGTTGCGCGTTAATGACGGTAGGTTATCGAACTCTATTGATTCATTGGAGCATCTTTGCAATGTGGCTTTAATTTCACTGTTCTATCGTTACTAAAACGGATTTTGCTCGAGCGAAATAAGGACTTGGTCCCAAAAATCAAATATTTCTATGTAAAACTCGTCTCTCTCGGCCAGCACATCCGTATGTGGTCGATTGGCCAGTGGATCACACACTGCATTACAGACAAAATCCATTTTTTAGTCGGACTATTCGTATGTGAAACTCAATTCCTGCAGAGATCTATTCTGTTGCTTATCTTATAGATACATCTGTTACTTATTCAAACTTAGTGTCCATAAACACTGCTTTCGAAAAAAATAACAGCACTTGCCTTTGTTCTTCCGATGGTAATACTAGAATCGAATTTTTAAAATTGTCTGCAACGGCAAATCATAAATTATGAGTAACTACAATATTATTTATGAGTTGTAATTTTTTGACTTTTAAGGGATTAAAAAGGCATAAAACACAGAAAAATCATCACAGGTATTCGAAAAGAACTTAAAAATATAATAATTTACTCCTTGTTTTTACTAACATAAATTTCCAATAGTAATAATTGCAAATTAAATACAAAGCTTAAATATGATGTAAAATTTTAATTTCCAAAAATCGTCAAAATAAGAGCATAAATCGTCATATCTAGCAGCTATGATTGAACATTCTCCAAAGCTGGTCTCTTGCTTTATTCAGTTTTTAAATATCGCTAAACAATTCAGTGCTTATTCCTTTCTTTGTAACAATATGTATGGGTCCTAGAAATAAGTTCTAACAAAAACCTTTATTTGTTCGTTTAACTGTAAACGAAACTTTGAAATTTTGTTTGAAATTTTGCAACGAATTTTAATTTTTCTCAATTATCATAGTATTTAAGGCATTCATTCCTTACGTATAATAGACACAGCCTTCAAATTAATGAAAAGAAGAAGAAAAATCGATAACTAATCACAATCTCTGTTTTCTAAAGCTTTTATTATTATACTTAACACTCAAGGAAAGCAAAATAAATAGTTTTAAAAGATACTATAATTATATAATAACATTTCTACAAAAAAAAAAAACGATGTGAAATAATTAAAGAATATTAAAAATGCTCTTGACCATTTTTTGTTATTAACGTGTAAAGGGCAGAGAAATTGTTTTTAACGACAATGAAATCCGAATTTTATTTAAAATAACTTTTACAATGACAATCTCATTTAGGTGCAGATTACAAAATGTTGTCCATTTAATACGTATTCATTTGAAAAACCAATTCTCAATATTGTTTGGTTTTTATGTGAACATCATAAATTTTTTCACGGAAGAAAAAATTTGCCAATTGACAACGAGCAAAATGTATATCCACACTGATTATCCAATATAATTCGCCAAACTATAACGGGAGGCCTATACAGACAACAATTAATTCCATTTAGGGGAGTATTGGCCAAAAAATGCTCTAAATATGCAACCAAATAGGAGACAATAAGTTCCCATCATAACAATACTTGCTCACATATTGTGATGTCCGCCACAAACTATTGCAAAAATAATGTATGAGAAGTTTGATGTCATGCGCCGTATTATACGCAAACCCTAACCCTTTCGATTACCATTCTTTTCGACAGAGGCAAAACTTTCTTCAACAGCTTACTACAGCTTTAAGCATAAATCCCTCAAAAAATAAGAAAAGTGTCTTATTTACTTACGCATATGGTGCATATTGCTATGACAATGGAAACGGTGTACCATCGTTTAACATTAAAACGATAAACAAATGCTACACAAACAAATACAACGAACTTGCTTGCATATACCAACAATATCAGTATGAAAGAAAAGGAGACAGACAAGTAAGAAAGAAAGAAACAACAAACAACGTAAGCAAAATACACAAACAACAATGAAGTAGCGATAGATAGTTCTCGAAAAGGCTCAGACATGAACATTCTACTTCAAGAACCTTCAACAGACTGTTTACGTGGGCATATAAAAAGGCAAGACAAAGCAGGCAATGAGTAGTAAGAATTCAGTCAGTCTTGTGTGACGATGCTTTGCGTGTGAAGAGAACAGTCGTGATTTGAACATCCCATTGAAAAGATCTGCGTTGTAAGCAATGAATAGTAGCGAACTCCAGCAAGGGTAAGTATACTACTTTGGAAGTCATCATTGGATGTTAACTCTTATATACATACTTATAAAAACTATCGGCCCTTTTCAAGGCCCCATAATGTTTCGCAAAAGATAATAAAAATTTTTGTAACAATAAACATAAATTAGTATTTTTAAAAGAAAGATGTACTCATAATTTATTAGTTTCGTAGCCATTTACACACGCATAATTGGTCATTACAACTCTTCAGTCAGGATTACTAACTAGCTTCTTACCAGAGATGAGCAATGAATCGCTTTTTCGCTACTCATAAGTACTCATGAAATTTTGAGTATGAGTGAATCGACAGTATTAAAATCCAACTACTCTGATTCATTCATACTCAGTACAACATTGATTTATAAGTACAAGTTGCAATGAGTATGAGTACAACGTTGACATCAAACTCATAACATTCGAAATACTCGTATGTTTGATTCCTACGCCTACTCCTTCAGATTCATGA
The DNA here is from genome assembly GCA_936449025.2 of Sarcophaga subvicina. NCBI lineage: Eukaryota > Metazoa > Arthropoda > Insecta > Diptera > Sarcophagidae > Sarcophaga > Sarcophaga subvicina. The sequence continues at coordinate 37,425,348 of OW388080.2, forward strand.
ATTTAGAAAAATACTTATAATACTTATAAATGATTCGAGTGATTCGAATCATTAGTCAAAATTTACAGTCTTAGTTGTTGTTGCATTTACAAAGAAAGAAGAAAGACACATAAATAAAAAAGCCAAAGACAGCAAGGAGAGCAAACACACAATCTTCATGTGAGTATTGTAGTGTTCATTCGCGAATCATACTTATTTTGTGATTCGTGTATACGATGAGTCATGTAGAGTCGAAATCAATAACATCAAGCGTATTGTTAAGTATGAGTACCATGAGTATTTCAAACTTTGAATATGAGTAGTATGAGTATGACATTAAAATAAGTATGAATGCGTATAAGTAACAGAAATTATAAGTATGATTCGAATCTACTCATCGTTTTAAATACTCATTGCTGACCTCTGCTTCTCACACCACTTAGGTTGTGTGCGTTAATTTTATACATTTTACAATTTACCGTCGACTCCGAACGACAGATTTTTGAGAAATTTTTCATGGCTATTTTATTTACTCTCAGCGAAGAAATATTTTTGTCATATTTTCGTTTTGATGTCTGATCAGGGGTTTGAACCCTGGCCTTAGGTCTAATAAGCCGGCACTACCTACTAGACTACTCGTAGCCACTTAAATAGCATTTATTTTAAGGTTTCAATGTCATTAATAAATACAGTGGAAATATTTTCAATGAATGGAGTTAATAGTTTAAATTTTTAAAATAGGTTCAAACAAGTGTGGGGAATCAATAATTTTGTGTGAAAATATCAAAAATATCATTTTTCCAAATAAAACAAGTTTGGAGGGTTCGTAAAATATAAAAAAAAAATATTTTTAGTTCTATTCAACAAAACTCGCAACCTACACTGCCTGGATGTATTTTAACTGTCGCACCGTGTAATTGGTCATTACAACCCTTCGATCAGGATTGCAACTTATGTTGTGGGTCTTAATTTTATACATGAATGGCAGGATCTATACTTTAAAGTCGACTCCCAACGACAGATATTTGAGAAACTTTTCATGCCAATTTTATTTATTCTCAGAGTTATTGCCAGCAATCTATTGAGAGGCAGTCGCCGAAGAAATATTTTACCATACATATTTCGTTTTGATGGGGTTTAAACTGTGGCCGTGCGTATAATAAGCCAACACACTTCCTACTAGACTACGGCGACTCCACTTCCGAATAAACTTGTGTTAAATTGTCTCCCAATAACTTAACAACAGTCTCCATAGTCTAGATCTTCACTAGCATGCACAACATAGTTTTGCAAACACTCACAAGTCCTTGTCTCTTGTTCAGCTCCACGTGACCTCTTTTAAAATTCCTTCTGCCTGTCCAAACAATGGCATCATTGGTAATAACACGGTGCGACAGTTAAAATACACCCAGCTAATGACATAGTGTAGGATGTGAGTCTTGTTGAGTAGAACTCAAAAATACTTTTTTATTGGTCTCGGACACTCCAAACTAGTTTTATTTGACAAAAACGGTTTTTTGATCTTTACATAACAATTATTGATTACACAAATATGTTTTAACCTATTATAAAAATCCAAAGTTTTTTTAGAAAGGGGAGAGATTAGCCTTTCAAACGGTATACATAAACGTTTTGTTCAAACTTATATAATATGAGTTTTGATGGGGTAAACTTGGAAAATATTATTTTTTCTTATTTTTTCAAGTTTGGATATTCTTAATTGCAAAATTTAATTAAAAAATATGAAATAAGTGGAGACATTCTTAGAGTGCATTCTATTGTGAAGAGATTGCCACTTCGTTTGATAAAATCAGACAAAAATTACCGTAGTTATTATTTAAATATAATAACAGTCGTGTTATATTTCTATATATGTTATCTTATCAAATGAATTTTCAGTTCAAAAATTTTCAAAAACTTTGATGGATATTGATTGTTTACCGAAAAATGTGTAAATTTCTCCTTATCAAACCTCATAGCATGTTAAGTTGAATAATATATAAATGTATCTATATCGTTTTAAAGGCCCATTCCTACCCATTCTAATTAGGTTTAAATTTTGGACATCGGTGCAGAAATGTTTGTGTACTCAATAGATTTGTGCGTAAAGTCCAAAAAAAACGGCTTTTGTCAAATAAATCAAGTTTGGAGGGTTCAAGGAATATAAAAAAAATATTTTCGATTTCTACTCCACAAAACTCAGAACTTACACTATGTCATTAGCTGGGTGTATTTATTTTTTTTTTTTTTTTTTATTTTGTCGCATAGTGTAATTGGTCGTATATATTCATATTTAGTTTTCCCTCTCTATATGGGTCATCCATGGCATTTATTGTCCAATATTATCCCCAAATTTTTTTCATTTTCTATGAAGTCAAATATACCTCCATTTGTGAAGTTTCCTCCTTCTTATACATAATACTACTACGGTTCTGTTCTGGATTTGCCATCAATTCCACTTACCTCTACCACCGCCTTACATTTTCAACACACTTTTGAATGATTTGAAAAAAGAAATTATTCTTGTCATCAGTTTGTATTCGACAGCTTATTCTTGCACGTCTAAGATAATTTTATTGAGAATTCATCCAAAACCAAGCTTCACTTTAATGGTGAAAAAACTTCATCGAACTCGCTAACTGAGACCAAATATTGTTGTAGTGTGAGTATCGAACCCATGGCCAACACTGTCGTAAAGTCGGACACTATTTTTTAGAATCCACACGACACCCATAAACCCCTTTCCTTTCAAACACAGTTCAGATATAAATAAAAGAGCCTTTTCTACTGTTCTACAACCGAAATGTGCTCCTATTTTTTAAGTAATTGATTTTTATATAGAAAATAACAGATTCCACATTATGTGGATATACGATATTTTTTTTTTTTTTTTTTTCTCATTAAATTCTCATTTATTAATTATTACAACTAGTTATTATAACTAACAAGTAATTTACTTCCAACATTTAAATAAACATAAACTTTAATTTAATATATATTTATGATGATATTATGATGATCATCAAGCCAAAAAAGAGCTTCTAATTAGGTCGGATGGCTTCCTTCTTTTAAGTCTGCGTTCCAAACCAATGGGCTCAGCAAGAGATGATGCTTCTGAATTTACGTGGTCTCTGAGTCGGATGTTATGTTTTGTTGCAATGTGTTCAATCTCTTTTTTAACAGTATTTACACCAAGGTCACGATGTAAATCACTTGTGCGTATATACCATGGTGCGTTTACGATGCATCTGAGTACTTTGTTCTGAAAACGTTGAATAATAGTTATATTTTGCTCGCTTGTGCATCCCCACAATTGTGCTCCATAAGTCCAAATAGGTTTTAATATTTGATTATATATTAACAATTTATTTTCAATAGACAGTTTGGATTTCCTCCCGATTAGCCAGTTTAGCTTCTTCCATTTTAGTTGTAGTTCCATGATTTTAATTTTAACATGCTCATTCCAACGTAACTTTGCATCCAGTGTCATACCAAGATATTTTGCCGTATTTGAATACGGTATTCGTATACCGTCCATGAATATAGGGGTACCTAAAGTTGATTTATTTGTAAAGTCAACATGTGTCGACTTAGAACTATTTAATTTTATGCACCACTTTCTAGTCCATTCTAAGACCGAGGTAAGTGCGTTTTGTAACTTGTGTTTCGCCTCATTTTCAGTTCTGGCCACTGACAAAATAGCCGTGTCATCGGCAAATGTAGCCATAGTCGTTCCAGCAACTTCTGGTATATCACTGGTGTATAAAACATACAAAAGTGGACCCAGAATGCTTCCTTGAGGTACTCCTGCTTGTATTTCCCTTAATTGGGAATATTCGTCCTCATATTTAACGCGAAACAACCTGTCCCTCAGGTACGATTTAAATAAAGTACAGTACGCCCTTGGCAATTGCGTGTTTAGTTTCGTGAGTAAACCCTTATGACTGACTTTGTCGAATGCTTGTGAAACGTCCAAGAATACAGCGGTACAAACATTTTTTTCCTCTAAAGCTCTTTCTATTACATCAGTAATGCGGTGAACTTGGTCAATTGTTGAATGCGCATTTCTAAAACCAAATTGATGTTTAGGAACTAAGTTTCTTTGTTCAATTATCTGTTTAATGCGAACTTGTAAAATTTTCTCATATAATTTCGATAATATGGGCAGAAGCGAAATAGGCCTATATGATTTAACTTCAGTTGGAGGTTTTCCAGGTTTTGGTATCATTACCACTTCGGCGACTTTCCAAAACGATGGTACATGAAGTAGTCTAAATGAAGCATTGAAAATTTGTGTTAGTTGTAGAATTATGTTATTTGGCAGATGTCTAAGAACTTCCGTTGTTATTAAGTCGAATCCAGGACATTTCTTTAATTTCAAATTAAGATGGATTTGTTTAAAAACTTCAATTGGTGTTACCTCAGGTATTGTGTAATCATCTCGACCATCATCATCAAGACTACTGACTTCTTGCGTAATAGATGGTGGATCAGTATCAAGAGAGAACACACCAGCAAGATGGTTAGAAAACAATTCTGCCTTTTGGCTATTTGTTCTGGCCTAATTTCCGTCTGTCATGTGAATGGGAGGAATTTGTGATGTGGGTCTATTTAAGTTTTTTGTTGATTTCCACAATGAGTAGTCTGATGTTTTTTCATTACTCAACCCTTGTAAATAGTTATTGAAACGTGAGTTCTTATACTTTTTGATTTCTAAGCTAAGTTCGTGTGTCATTCTATTAAGCCTTGCCTTGTCAGCTGGAAATCTAGATCGTTGCCATATCTTTCTCAACCTTCTTTTATTTTTTATCATCTCCCTTATATAAGCAGGGTATGAAACAACGTGTTGTTTATCAGGAGGGTTCGGAGTGCTTTCCCAAGCAGTACTTTGAATGTAACAAACTCAACGTCTTCATCAATTTCGTCAATTGTTTCTGGTTCATTAAGGGGTATGTTTGAATTTTGCAGCACAGTCTGAAAATATTGCCAATCGGTAAATTTATTCGCCAAAAAAGGAGATTTTGTCCTATGGACAGCTTTTTCATAAACAGTCATATATATCGGTGAATGGTCAGAATTAAGATCAAATCCATTTTCCAACTTGATACACGACTTTGATATCTTATTTATTATAAAGAAATCTATAAGATCAGGTATTTTACTACTGTCTGTTGGCCAATACGTTGGTTTACCTGTTGACACAACTTCACATCCGGTTTCCAAAATTGCCTTATATAGTTCATTTCCCTTGGGGGTGTTCAAACGGGATCCCCAGTAAGTATTCTTAGCATATTCTCCGCCCATGATGAACCTCGAATCATGTCTTGCTATAAGATTTTTATAATCAATTGACTTTATTGAGTGACGCGGAGGGCTGTATACTGACGTTATCAGCAGTTTCTGTGAGTTTGTTGTTAATCGAACTGTGGTTGCTTGAAATTCTTCAGTACTTAGTTTTTCTTCTTCGTAATGTTTTATGTTTTTCCTTATTATAACCGCACTTCCTCCTCTAGCTGTATTTTGGGGATGAATTGTGTGATATACTTCATAATTTCTGAATCTTATAAAAGATTCTCTAGTAAAATGGGTTTCGGAGATAAGGCACACATCAATTTTTTCATTATTCAGAACTAGTTCTAGCTCTCTTTGGTTCTTCATTAGGCCATTAGAATTCCATAACATAATTTTTAACTCCATTAAATTTTCAATCTTGTTGCGTTATCTGTTCCAGAACATTTAAACGATATTCTATAATTTTGAAATACTCTTCCTGTCTACTTAATTTACTTAAAATTTGTGACAACGCCCCGTTACTTGTCGATTCACTATTTCGATTTTTCAGAACAGATGCATAAGATAAATGTTGATCCGCTTTGTTCTGTTGACCAGTTTGTTTAAATGGATTGTTCAATCCTCTCAAGTTTTGTGGTTCTCTACTTTTATTTGCTTGTTGGTCGTTACCGTCAATTAACCGATTTGAATTAAAATTTTCATACATTCCCTTACCTGGTGTTGTACGGGATTTCAAATTATTATTTCGCCTCTTTTGAAGCTCCTTAGCTACAATGCAACCCCGATATGTTGCCGGGTGTGGACCATCGCAATTGGAGCATTTCGGTTGACTAATTTCGCGATTACATTCAAGGGTGCTATGTTTCCCAGCACATTTTACACAACGTGGTTGTTTATTACAATAATTTTTCGTATGTCCAAACGATTGACAATTTCTGCATTGTGGAACTAATCTTTGTTGCTTCACTGGTTCTACTTGTACAATTGTATTAAGAATATGCTTTATTCCGTATATCTTTTTGACATTTCTGTGGATTCAAATGATACTCTGAACAAATTCAGAGGTTCTTTTGATTTCCACTGAAATTTGTTCACGGCTTCAATGGCCTTAAGCCCCTGCGATCGCAAGTCGGCAACAATCGTATCAGATGTATGCGAATAATGTAAGTTCTTGATCATAACTTTTATTGGTCTTGTCTGTTTGTTTTCAAAACTATACCAATCAATTTTTTCCGAATTTAATGACCTTGTAATGTTCCTATAATCATCCAAATGGAAAGTACTTATCTTATATGATCCCTTAGTTAACAATTTTATCAGGAATTTATTATTTATTTTTCTGCTTAGATAACTATGGAACTCCTGGAAATTGTCTACATTTGAAACCACAATTGGAGGTGGTCTTAATTCTATATTTTCCTTATCATTTTTAGCAGTGTTCCGAACGTTGTTGCCTTGAGGTGTACCTCGACTCTCGAAAGATACAACCGTACGTTGCGTTTTTGATTGTTGATGTAAGTTTACATCTGCATCTGTCCGTTTGATGTTAGTTCCAGAGCATTCAGGTGATGATTCAGCTTTCCTTTTCTTAGTTTGCTTTTTCTTCTTGTTCTTTTGAAGTATCCAGTCTGTTTCCCTGATAATCTCTTCTTCATCCGTTTCGAAGACTATATCATTTGGATTTGTGGCGGATTTTCCTGCATCTGAATTAACCTTCTCAGAATTATTTTCTAAAATTTTTCTCAGTTTTATATTTTCCTCTTGCAATTGTATACACACTTGTTCCAATTGCTTGACACGTTGATTTAGCTCATTGTTGCTCTTTTCCAGCTCTTTCACCTTGGTAATCCTGAAAGTACTGAGGCTGTTGCGAGGTGTATCGCCTTTATCTTGATCTGTCGTTTCCATTGCCTATTGGGTATTTTGTGTTGTGGTGAATTAGCTGAAACAATAAATGTTTAGCTAATACAACCACCACCCAGCTTAACGAACTCTACAAATTGCAATTCACCAGGAACTGTTAACTACCAGTATTTTGTTGGAGTAACACAGCTGATGTTTGTTTATTTACTGTTTGTTTTACTGTCCTATTCTTGCAATTTGAGTGCAAATTATAAATTATTAAAAAAATTAATTAAAATAATAAAATTTTCAAATTTTTAAACACAAATTGTGGGGATATACACGCGCAAATCGTTTTACCTCCAAGAGGCATCGAAACGCACACATTCAGTATATAGCCTCTGTCTATAAAGTTTGGATTTACACCGTATTTCCACTGTTTTGCGATGATATTTGCGGAGCACCACGAAAACACGATAAGTAAGCAAAATATATATATATTGACAACGTTTTTCACAAATTAAATTGTATTAAAGTTATATTATAAATCTTTGTTGGGTCTTTAAAAACATAAAAAACGAATTCCGTTAAATTAAAACTATTTTTCCTGTACTTGTCACCCGACATACGTACTTATATACATACACTAGCTGTACAATGCGCGTGTTGCTGCGCCACCAACTAAAATAAATTTGAAGGAAAGACATTACACAAACGTCCAAATAATTTTGAATCATTTTATTGATTTTGTTTCCCGTTGTCCTGATGATTCAGATGAACGGGCCTGAGGAATACACATTCGATCATTTTCGAATCTCTCTTCTCGGTGTTGAACTGGTTCAAGCGAACGGGTCTCAGCGGCATATACTCGAAGATTTTTCAGTCTCAATGCTCGTTTGATTCTGAAGATCGTAATGCTCTTTTCTTCCGTGCTTGAGGTGTAGGTCGACCAATTGCTTGTCATTCATTTTGAATAATTTTCATTGACGCCATCCATTGGAAATTAATCGCACCAACCTCCGTCGACTCATGCGGAACAACTTTGTTAAAGAATGCACAGTTTACGATTTAATTCATTTTGAGTAATTTTCAGTGGCACCACCTGCCGTAAATTAGTCATACCAACTTAGAAACCTTCCCCGGCTCGTGCGCAACAACTTTGCTAAAGATCATAACGATTCTATAAGGTACATAAAAACAAACATTAATTTTTTTATATATAGACTATGGGAGGTGACACGCCCACTATAGCCAATCCACCCATTTTGTTCATATATACATCAAAGTCGTCCATACAAAATTTGAGGACTCTAGCTGTTGCAGTTTATGAGATATGAGACATTAAATATTTATTGGGTATGTGGGCATGGCACCTCGCCTACTTGTAATTTTAAAATAAAAAGTAGTTATAGTTCCTTCCAGACATACGGGAAGGTACTTTTAAAATTTCAAGAAAATCGGTCCAGCCGTTTAGCCGTCTATAGACTTCAAACAAACAAACAAACCCACAAACAAATAAACACACATTCATTTTTATATGTATATAATATTATATAGAGCTGACGGGTGACGTATAAGTAATATTTGGTTAGACCACTCATACTTTTTTTATTTTTTTATTTTATTTGCCTATTACAAAATAAAACGTAGCCTATAACTCCTTCCAGACATACAGGAAGATACTGTGAAAATTTCAAGAAAATCGGTTCAGCCGTTTAGCCGTCTATAGACTTCAAACAAACCCACAAACAAATAAACACACATTCAATTTTATATATAAGAAGATATGTATATGCCGCATTTTCATTATTTCAAAAATTTCCTGTACGTGAAATAAAGTTTTATGCACATCAGCATGCATGAAAGGGAATTATAAGGTACAGTGGAGAACGGCATATGAATTGTTTGTTAATGTGTTCGCATGTGTTTGTGTCTGCATTTTTTGCAACGACTGCAAATTTTAATTGTTGACTTTGTCGAACATAGGCTTTTCCAACAACAACAGGTCGTTTACACTGTTACGAATGGTAGAATTTCTTGTACGAGAAACGTTCGGGCACGTTCCAGTTGGCATAATTTCACGTACTCGTGGTATTTTAATATAAAGATTTTAACCAAAAGCTTATGGTTTTCGCTGTATGGCAAGGTAAAAAGGAAAAATTAAACGGATTTTCTTAAAAGAATAACAATACACATGTATGTATATATATCTTGCAAGCATGGCTACTTGTTAAACACACGGATTATAGGGAAGGACCTTTTAATTTTGATTTGTAGAAATTCTCTTAATTCAATGAGAGTAAGATGTTAGTTTCAAGTAATTGTGTTCACAGTGTTATCCGTATACAACAAACACTAACAATATTACAATAAACAGCAAACGCAGCAATCTCTCAAAAATAGATTACAGGGGTGTATATTGAAGTGATTATTTTAAAGACAGCGTGACAACAAGCAAAGATTCTGCTGCTTAGCTTTGAGGCTAATTTCTATTTTAAAATGCAACAATAATACAATTAGTGCTCAGAGTGAGTTAGGATTTGTGCTGGCCGCTGTCTAGTAGGTAGTGTGTTGGCTTAGTAGACGTAAGGTCATGGTTCAAGCAGCAGGTCAGACATCAAAACGAAATATGGAAAAATATCGACTTCCTCTCAGCAGATTTCTGGCAGAAACTCTGAAAGTAAATAAAATTGCCATGAAAAGTTTCTCAAAAATCTTTCCTTCGGAGTCGACTTTAAACTGTAGGTCCCGCCACTTATGTATAAAATTAAGACACACAACATAAGTGGTGTGAGAAGCTAGGCCGTAATCCTGACTGAAGGGTTGTAATGGCCAATTGTGTATGTATGTATTATGTGAGTAATATTAGGATTAATTATGTCAATTTAATAACATGCATGAAATAGAGGTAATAACGTATAAGTGGCACCATTGATAAAAAACATGTATATTTTTATTTTGTTTTGCTTGTGCTTGCTGCCGCTGTCTTTATTATAATTAATACACATGCAGCTTAACTTAGACTGCAATTGCTAAATTTTTGTGCTTGCTGCGTTGCGTTTATTGTATTTATAGCAAAACAACGAAAGTTTAAAGCAGCTATAATACATTATTTCGTTATTTAGAGTAATACAAATAAATCAACAACAGCATAACAAAAACAATTTCATAACAGAAACAACGTATCTTATTGATCGATCGTTTACTGAAGCAGTGGACTCGAATTTATCCACCACATGGCGGTAATACTTTTACGGCGATCATAAAATAATTATTTGTACATATTGTTACGGAAATGGGAACATCGTTTAACGTTAACATGATTAACAAAAGCTACACCACAAATACAACGAACTTTTTACAAGTAAACCAACAACATCGGTAATAACAATAACAACGCAACAGCAAGCAATGTGAACAAAACAACAATGAAGTAGCGATAGAGTTCTCGAGAAGGCGAAGACATGAACGTTCTACTTCAAGAAACTTCATCAAAGTTCAGAAATCCCTGTCGCACATTGGTTGAAATGCATGATCTGGCGTCATTAAATTCAAATTTTGAAATGTTAAAATCGATAATTTTTTTGCACTTTATCGATAACTGATTCCATATTGATCACATTGACGTTTTTACTTTTGTTTTGCATTAATATTGGCAAAGCTGTGACCTGTCAAACATATTATTTGTTGTAGCTTTTGTATTTAAAAATTTGGCGCCAAATTACTCAGTTTTTGATTTTTGTTGATATTGACACGAGTGATTAATTTTTTTGGAAACTATATCTATTTATTTTTAAGTAAAAGGTATTTATGTACTAAAAAATGAATATTTGTGATCTGTGTTCCTCTAGTTTTTTAGTAATGGGTTGTGGTAGGTGACGTACATGGTAGTATATTAGAAGTGGTCTATATTGTAGTTTCATGGAGTGCAACTTTCGGCATTCAATGGGATTCAGTCCAATTCCTATTTTATGTATTAATTTTATTTGTTGTTATTGTAAAATGTCCAAAATGGTCTGCCCGTTCCTGCCCGTTCACCTGTTATTGCATTTTTTAGGCGCAAAACGCACATTTTTTCAAATTTGGTATAACGAAAATGTTCCCACAAACAAATTTTATGCTGTAGTGGCCCATGTATTTGATAAGATCATTCCCAAAAATAATTTTAGTGAGAATCAGTGCCGAGAAATAAAAAAAACCTGAGAAGCTTTATAAGTAGACTGGTAGGAAATCAAGAGAACTCCAACAGGACTTTATCGAAGAACGCAATAAAAATTGGTTGGACAGTGTTTGAGCAACCAACAACAAGTCATAATGCTGGACGACCTACAAAAGAGTTCGCAGAATGCTCCCCTAAATCCCAAATAAACAAAGTTTCACAACTTGTGAATGAAACCCCTTGTGAGGAGCTTGTAGTGGCCACCCGCGTTAGTTTACACAAAGCGGGGAAAAGAAGTGCATCTGAAGTGATATCAATGGTACATTCTGACAAAGAGTTGCAGCTAAGATTAAAAGAACTATTGCTTCAGAGGTTAGTAAACCTATTGTATATACACCCAATGAAGCCTTGGGTCTATACGTGGTCGGCGGTTTCTCAAAACATTCCTACAAACTTAGGCAAACTGGTGCAAAAATACGAAATGCAAACATATATCCATCATATGATATATTGTTGTTAGCAAAAAAAATGTTATCCCCTCGGATTCGGAATTACTGATAGGTCTGCAGAAGTGTCTTTGCAGAGCTTGGTTAACCATACTTTAAGGAGGATAGTTGAATTGCAAAAGGTGTAATTTGTGAATATCAATAAAGATCCAATTACAGCTATATATAAATGGGGATTTGATGGCAGTAGTGGACATTCCACTTATCAGCAATGATTTTCTAACGCTGAATCGCTTCGAGTGGATGAAAACATATTTGCTGTGTGCATTGTGACATTGCAAATAAAAATGGGGGATGTTATTCTTTGGAAGGATTCACGACCTTCTTCAACACTGTTTTGTAGATCAATTAAATGGATTTTCGAAAAAGAAACCTCTGAATTAGTTAGTGGGGAAGTTGACGCAGTTAAAAAGCAAATTTCGGAAATAAAACACATACAATTTGAGTTTTTTCAAAGGTATCACAAATTATGCATGACCATGATAGATGGAAAAGTATTTAGTGTTACAGCAGAATCCTCGTCGCAAAAATGTGGCATTTGCGGAGCCACACCTACAATGATGAACGACTTAAATTCTGTTAAAAATCGAACATGTAATACAAATATGTTTGAATAAGGCTTGTCTACACTCCATGCGTGGATAAGATGCTTCGAATGCATTCTACACATTGCCTACGGAATGCCTATAAAAAATGGCAAATTCGTGATTGTGATAAAGACATAGTTCAACAAACTAAACTAGACATACAAGAAAAATTTAGAAATAGAATATCTTTATTAGTTGGTATTCCTAGGCCTGGGTCAGGAAAAACTAATAACGGTAACACTGCTAGAAGATTTTTTCAAGAGCCAAATTTAAATGCTATTTTGACTGGATTCAATGTAGAATTAATAAGCAGATTTAGTATAATTTTACGAACTATGTCGTGTGGGTATAAAGTTAATACACATGCATTTCAAATGTATTGCACGCAAACATCCATGGTTTTATATGCCGTCTTCCGTGCACAAAATTTTAATTCATGGTGCCGATATTATAAACCACGTATCTCTTCCAATAAGGATGATGTCTGAAGAAGCTCAGGAATCGAGAAATAAGGATCTAAGGAATACGAAAAATTCAAGAAAAAACACAATGGAAGCTTTGATGCATTCACTTCTCTTCTCTTCTGATCCTGTTATTTCCTCGATCTCTTAACGCCCTTCTTTATATTCCTGAAAACAAAATGGTAATAGATAATGATGTCCAAAACTTACTTTTAGAACAAAATATACAAGAAGACGCTGCTTGTTCTTATAATTCTGATTCTGATAAGAAACATGTATTTTTGCCTTAAAACTACATATGAGCCGTTTATTTTGAAAGTGGCTTAAGTCCATTTAAAAAAAAATTTGTTAATGATAACAATAATCACAATCCTATATAATCCTTTTGTTTATAAACAATTTAATCATTAAAATCGCTATGATTTGGGGCACTTAAAAATTAGCTAGCTAACGAAATGCAAAAAGATTTATTTTGAAACTGGTTTAAGACCATTGAAAGAAATTATTTTGATATGGAATGTGTTATGTTACACAATCCCAAAAAAATGCATTTTTGCACAGTACACCAATAAAAATCACTACGATTATAAATTGGCGTTTCTACGGTAATATGAAAGTGTTTTTATTAAGTAAATTTCTAGTATTCTATAACATTGCAATAAATATAGTTGTGTTTATTAATTATAATTTAAATAGTAGTTCTAATTATAAATTATAAATATATATTATAAATTTTAATATGTCCAACAAAGATTACACTGGAATTACCTCATATATTGAAAATAGAATTTACTTATCGGTTTATAATTAAAATAACTTGTGTGATTATCGATTATTATATTCATTTGAAATATACCCTGTACAAAGAAATAAAAATTTAAGAACCCTATAAAATGTTTTATAAAGGATCTATGGAAGTGGATACAGAGTTCAAAATACTTGATTTATTACCTTGTCGGGAAGACCAAGAACTTCAACAAAATAAAATTAACACCATTATACAAAAATGTACGTCCCTTTTCAACTCCTAAGTATAAGGATATGATGGAGTTACTAAGGTATATACCACCTATGCACCATGAATATTTTAACAACCTCACACATAATCTAAATGAGAAATAATATGGCAAAATCTTAAATATTATTCTCAACAAATGAATTAATATTTATTTTTAAATACAAGTTTTTCATTCTAAATTAAAAGACTCCCTACTTATTTTAAAGCTATTACATTCATCTACATCAAAAATAAAATGTTTACCATTCCCATTATTTAATTTCTTTAAAATAATAATTTCAAGAACTTACCTTAAAAATCACTAGGTATACAATTCTTTTGTAAAATTTAGGAGGATTTTGTTTGCTAATGTATTAATATGTAATAATTATATTGGAATTATATAAACGTAGTGGAGTAACTTTAAGTGAAAAAAATAACTTATAATAATTAAACAAAGAATACAAAGTGGACTTATTTTTTCTCACGAACAAAAAAGTCATTTTATTAATTTTGAAAGTGGTTTAAGTCCATTTAAGGTTCTGAAACACAGCTTATTTTTCTAGTAAAGTTTACAAAACGCATAAGATATGCATACGTAAATACTAGGCGATGTTTAATTAAATTTGTGTTTTTTCTTTAAACTAAAATTGATTACATTCTTTTAGGATATGTATTTTAATTAAATTTAGATTACTTCGTGGATTAAATTATTGAAAAAAAATATTTTTAATTTGAAATTAGGAAAAAAAGATTTTTTAAGCAATATCGCCTTTTGATTACAATATTTTCAAAGAAGAATTTGAGAATGGATTAAATAGTTTAATTGTCAGAAAGAAAGATTTTTAAAAAAGTATTCATTGCAATTTTATTGATTGGCTCCTAAAAAGGAACCTAATAGGAATGAGGGGCTCACTCAACAGTATCACTTCTGAAAAAAACGAATTGTTGTCATATCTCAAACGAATGTCGTCGATATTTATTTTGAATTTTAGTTTTTTTTAATTTGTCATCATTAAATTAATAGAATTTACAATAACCTTTCATTTTAAGTACCTCTGTGTGCTTATCCATTAAAAATGCAATTTCATGTTTTATTAATTAAAGAGGCTTAAACGATAATGAGATTAAGAAAGTTGTTAGTAGTTTCTAGGGAGAATGCTATAATTATCAGAATAATAATAATGGTTTGCCGTATTGTTGTCACATTATGCAAATTTACAATGAGAATGGAAAAAATCTGTTGTGCAATACAAATAATCCTTTTTGTGAAAAATGTGATTTTATAAGTTATTAACAATAAGTTTCAGTTACTTAAATAAATAATAAGGGTTGAAGAATAATACATGTGCTCCAAATCACATTACATAACATTCTTGGTCATTAAAACCCTCCAGTCAGGATTACGACCTAGCTTCTCATACCACTTATGTTGTGTGTGTCAATTTCATGCATGAGTGGCGGGACTTACAGTTTAAAGTCAACTCCGAACCACAGACTTTTGAGAAACTTTTCATGGCAATTTTATTTACTCTCAGAGTATTTGCCAGAAATCAGCTGAGAGGAAGTCACCGAATAAATACATTTTGCTCTTTGTTTTGATGTCTGGTCTGAGGTTCCAACACTGGCTTTACAACTAATAAGCCATCACACTACCCACTAGTCTACGGCGACTTCAAGTAGTATATGCCATTGCTCAAATATCCGCCAGTGCTTTTTTTCGGTGAAGCGCATTAGTAATGTCCAATTTTGTGTGATTTTGGATTGGGCACATACGAAATGTCCAATTTTCTATAATTGCTTCTACTGAAACAACAGAAAGATAGTTATAATAGAATAGAAGGAGGGATAACAATTTTTCTTGGAACGATAGGAAAAAATCACAGTTGAAAAGAGGTTAATAACTTCAAAGTTCTTCACCTGATATCGCAAAAGAAAAATTCCAACTTGCAAGCAATTTTTTTTCATTTCATTCCAGAAGTTTAAAATTTAAAGCACAAATTAATGTTCTTCAAACTTTAGTCCTCTGGGTGGCATTATGGGTACGCATGCGAGGCGCATTGGTCTTGGACAACTTGGTAACGACTTCTGCAGAAGCTGCAGAGATGAGGAAGAAGAAGAGAGTGCCCCTCGTCTGCTGGGGTCGTAATCCTGACTGAATGGCTTGTGTATATACTAGAGCTATGTTACAAAATTTAACAAGTATAATTTTCTTTTAGTAAATATTTAATTTATGTGAAAAGGAAATCGTTTTATTGCCTTACAAAGTTGTTACGCATTTTACATTAACGTAAATCTTGCTTGTATCAAATAAAATTGTGTAAAGTTCCACTGCATGACATTATACAAGTGTATATACATACATATGTATATAGTTCACTATGCGTTAGTTAATAGAGGCACATACATATTGATGCCAGTGCTTGTTTTCTTACACCACGTAGCCAATCAACACTTAAGTGAATTGTGACGTATAACACTGCCACTCTCTTACTTAAAAATACTAACACTTAAATGAATTTAAAAGTACATATACACTTCTATTAACGGCACATAAAAGTAAAAAGACGACAACAAAAATAACAGGAATTGTGACAAAGCAGAAGACAACATGAAGTAATGTGGCGGAAAAGCCACAGTAACGGACCACTAATAACGAGCTAAACAGGCATGTAATACATTTTCAAAAATTTCAGTCACGCAATTCTCTTTCCACATCTCCTATTGAATTCTTATACTCTTACAGTTAAAAACATTTCAAGTGTCAGATTCACAGTCAGATACATGTACACCAAACCTGTTTTTACACGGTTTTTTACGCGAATTTGAAATAACACGGTTTTTTTCAACAAATTTACCATTTTTTTGTTCGCTCCTTTTTATACGGATAAAATCGTTTAATCCCGTTTAACTCCCAGTTTGTGCATAAAAAATAATGTGGCATCATTTTTTACGCTTTAAAAAATAAATAAAGTCCAATAACTGCCAAGTTGAGACTTGACGGCCTTCAAATGGCAAATAAGTTGGCAGAACACTTTTTGACATGTGATAACATAATTGAAAGAGCTGTGAAATTTCAATCAGACCTACAAACATGTATGGCTAGATACTATATACTCTATAAAGAACTTTCCAAAGTTGGATCACAACGCACTATAACAGAATTTACTGTTAAAAGAAATAAACCAGCGCCAGAAGCAGCTACTGAAGATGTAGAAGTAATAAATGTTTCTACTGACGAGACTGATATTGAGCCACCCCAGAAAAAGAGAATGCGCTTGCTATCAGAAACTGACTCCGAATAAAATAATTTTTTTTTTTAAATTCCGTTCCTAATTGTCTTAAGAGTTCGATAACTAATTTTATTTTTATAAATGGAAGAGAATTTTTAAGTTTATTCTTTATTTTTTTATAATCATAAAATGAAATAAAATAAAAACTCTGTGTATACTATTGAACTAAATCTGTGCGTTTTTATAAAGTTATTCAATTTTATAGGCATATGTAGGCTGCTGCATCAATCCTATGTATATCGTTTCAGTTTGTTTATACACTTACATACATACATTATATTTGTCTTTTTTTACGCGTTTTTTTTTTTACACGGTATCCACTGGAACGTATCTACCGTGTAAAAAAAGGTTTGGGTGTACTTATTTTTTTTCGTAATTTTTATGATTCTTATGTTTTATGATGGTTATAAAGGCACTTACGTACATCTATATTACGTGCATCTATATTACACACATCTATATATATATATACATATATATATATAAACTCACAAGATTGAGAGAACGTTTTAACGTATAAGTATCCTTATTTTCAGTTTGTCTCTGCATGAAGCAGTTGCTGGACATACTCGTAAGTGCAATGGATCTCTCTCTATGTAATGTATCGTTATTTTGTTGAATTTTTAAATTCTATTAAAATATTGTGTTGAAGTCGCCGTGATCTAGTAGGTAGTGTGTTGGCTTATTAGACCTGAGGCCTCGCACACTGTCGCGAGCGTGGCCAAAAATGGTTAAAGTCAATGTGGGAAATTCATTATTTTTTTACCCTTATCTGATAGAAAACAATTCTATTAAAATTTTTTTTAAAAAATTTTGCGTAGTTTTTTAGTTATTGTAACTTTAAGTTAATTTTCCCATGCAATACGGAAAATTTGTGCGAAAATTTGACATATTTTTGTCATAGTTAAAATTCAAAAATTCTTTTGGTAACGGCTAAATTATTTGTAATAGAATTGTAAGCCGGGTATGTAATTGTAATTACAACGCTGTAATTGTTTACAAATATTAATGATATGTGAAATACCATTAGCCAAAATACAGGTCTTCGAAAAATTAAGATTTTCATACATTTATTAACTTCAATAGTGAATTAAAAAAACACACAATATCACTTTTGAAATGTTTTGATATTTTATTGCCACAAGTATGTACTTTAACATATATAAATTTCAGCTCTTTCTGACTGCTTTTGTGGGCGTTATAAATGTTTTTTAGTGTCAACTTCACTGAATGCATCATGTTGAACAATTTGTGGAAAGTCGTATTCAGAGATTTCTAACAGATATGTAGAAGGCCAAACTAAAATTCATTCTTTTAAAAATTAGTAATAATTGGACAAAATATAGATGCGGAAAAAGTAGGTTTGAACCTGGCCCGATAATGAGCTACTTAGTAAAGATATTTGTGATGTAAGTTTTTTATAGATCATCGATTTTTTATATTTAAACATAAATAAATTCAATTAGGAACCAAGTACAAGTAGCGGTAAGGGTCGACCATCTGTTTGCTATGAAGATGCATCAGAGCGAACAAAAAGAAGACGAATCGAAGAGCTTGTTGCGTGCACTTCTGCTGATGGTTTTACTAAAGCAGCAGGAAAAGTATATAAGTCCAAAAAAGATCAAATATCAGTAGAAAGAGCTTTAGCCTTATACATTGATATGGATCTCTCAGTCAAACATTACAATATGACGAGAAAGGTTGTAGATTCAATTCAGGAGGATTGTTTTCCTTCCTATAATTTAATTGCAGAAGCTAAAAAAAATCATTCCTGATGGTATTCATATATCAGAAACTTCTGCAGAGATTCATTTGCAACGGACATAGTGCCTATAAACAAAAATTTGAAAACCGAGATGCTACTGATGAATTTTTATTTGTTACATCGTTTGTGCCATTACGTTTGTTGGATTCTCAGAGTGATGGTACCAGCAATAATGAGTAAAATATTTATAATATGCCTATATGTAATATGTATTAAAGTATGTTTATTCATCTAAATAATGTCTTTTCACATATATGTATACATTTAAATATTTTAATATACAACAAACAAATTTTAAATTGTTTAATAAAATATCGTTTAATTAATATTTCAGCTATGGTAAAAATGTATCCTTAAAATTTTCTAAGGATATACGCAATGTGAGAAAATTAAATTTTAATGAGTTAGTAAAATATTTAAATCAAAATTTGCAATTCGAAAAAAGTACATATTAAATTTTTTTATGTCTTTTTGATACTTTTTTGAAAAAGGACATTTTTAAGGCAAGGGTATCCTTGCTTCAAATTGAACAAAATTGTTAATTGTAGGAAATGTTAAGAATGTTAAAACTAATAAGTGTACAAAATTTTATTAACATATCTTCTTTTTCCTCCAAATTATAGCATTTTTTAATTTTAGGATATATGGGAAGGACACGAATCATTTGACTTTAAATGACCAAATTTTAGGCATGATTATGTTTTACCAATTAATATAGGTGTACCAAATTTCATTGCTCTACTATTACTCCTTCTATTTTTGGCCACTCGTTATATGAAATTGCGACAGTATGCCTCGGTTCAAACCCCAAGTCAGGCATCTCCAACTGAACAAAATATGAAAAAATATTTCTTCGGCGACTTCCTCTCAGCAGATTTCTGGCAATAAGAACTCTGAGAGTAGTAAATAAAATTGCCATGAAAAGTTTCTCAAAAATCTGTCGTTCGAAGTCGACTTTAAACTGTAGGTCCCTTCACTAATATATAAAATTTAAAGCACACAACATAAGTGGTGTGAGAAACTAGGTGGTAATCCTGACTAAAGGGTTGTAATGACCAATATTGTGTGCTTATTTAAGATTTTATTCATTGATATGTAAAAGTTACTATTTTTCACTTTGACAGTTTTATTAGGAAGAGACCTATACCAGAGATCAGCAATGCATCGTTTTTTCGCTACTAATAAGTACTCAGGAAATTTTGAGCATGAGTGAGTCAACAGTATTGAAATGTAACTGCTCTGATTCATTCGTATTCACTACAACATTGACTTATAAGTACAGGTTGCAATGAGTATGAATACAACGTTGACATCAAGCACATAACATTCGAAATTTGTTTGATTCATACGCCTACTCATTCAGATTCATAAATTTAGAAAAATACTTATAATACTCATAAATGATTCAAGTGATTTGAATTATTCATCAAAATTTACAGTCTTAGTTGTTGTTGCATTTACAAAAAAGAAGAAAGAAAAAGGCAAAGACAGCAAGCAAAGCAAACACACACAATCTTCTTGTGAGTATGTAGTGTTCGTACGCGAATCATACTTATTTTGTGATTCTTGTAAATGTTGAGTAAAGGAGAGTCGAAGTCAACAACATCATGCGTATTGTTAAGTATGAGTACGATGAGTACTTCACACTTTGAATATGAGTAGTATGAGTATGATATTAAAATGAGTATGAATGCGTATAATTATCAGAAATTATAAGTATGATTCGAATCTACTCATCTTTTTGAATACTCATTGCTGATCTCTGACCAATACACACGATCTGCCGAAACATACGCAGGAAACTGGATAATAAGAGTCTAGAGGATGCTGGTTGTGGATGAACTTCTGATAAAATTGTCCAAGAAGGACATTCACTTACATATGATACATCTTAAGTGCTAAAAAGACTTGATTCAAAGTGATCTTGAGATTGTAAAGAAGACAGTAGGCCTAAAGATAAACCCAGATAAGTCTGCAATAGACCAATTATATACGCAAATTGAAGGATAATCATAAAATATCTTGAAATAATACTGGATAGTAAATTAACTTTTAGATCTCTTATGGAAAATACTACTGGAAACGGCAGACACGCCATAATGATATGCAGAAGTCTTGCAATAAATCCTAAGTTTGCAATCCCGGAATTATGCACAGAATGTAAACGATGATGGTCGAACCAATAATGACCTAAGGAGCAATTTTCCAGGCGGACAGAACAAATCATAAAACCATTCACCAATGAGTTGGCTTATTAGACGTGAGGCCACGCATCAAATCGTAGTTTAGACATCTCCAGCAAAACTAAATATTTATTTTTTCCATTTATTATTTTTTATTGAATCCCAAATAAAATAAAATAATCAAAAATAAAGTACTCATCTCCCTCATCTTCGGCCGAGCGCAAGAGTATCCTTCCTTTTTAATCGAATATGGCCAGGGCTAACGGAGTTATGTGGCCATCTAGGTTATCTAAGTACTTTTCAGCGCATATAATTATTTCCATTTCAATCAACGTGACATCCAGATCTTTGTGAATATTCGAGTTTTTGATATACCAAGGGGCGGCAGTGATCATTCGTAAAATTTTATTTTGGCGCCTCTGAATTTTCTCTACGTTTGAAGCTGAGGCAGTACCCCATAGCTGTACTCCATAACACCAAATAGGTTTGAAATTTTGCCAAATTTATTTTTTGTTGTGAAGATGTGGAAGATACAGATCATGAAGATACACGCTATACCTAATATAATATAGCCTAGAATTGTGGTTTTTGTATTTACTGTTAGGTTAGGATATCTCGAAAAATTAAAATTTTTTAAAAATCCATCGACAATACCGATACCATAGCTTAATCCAAATTAATGGGATATACTTTCTTTTTAATTGAATTTGAAATAGATTACGCATACGCATCATATTACATGTACTGGAATTGTTACTCTGAAAAGTATGCAATAAAATATCTTCAATTTTGTATTGTATGAAACTAATGGAATTAAATATCACTCATACGTCACATATGTACCTGTCATTAACGAATTTTACATATTAAATATGAGCATAATGTGGGAAGTCGCCCGAGTCTAGTAGGTAGTGTGTTGGGTTATAAGACGTAAGGCCACGGTTCAAACCCCAGGTCAGACATCGAAACGAAATATGAGAAAATCTGACACTAAATAAATATTGTCATGAAAAGTTTCACAAAAATTAGTCATTCGGATTCGACTTTAAATTATGGTGTGAAAAGTTAGGTCGTATTCCGCATTGAATGGTTGTAATGACCAATTATGTATGTTTGTATGTATGTTAGCGAAATTGATAACAGCAAGTATTGTAACTTGTCATCTGCTTCAAATTGTATTTAATGAAACTTAATCGACTGTAATAACAACAATACGAACTCCCACCTAAAGAAGGAAGAAATCACAAGAATTAGATATTGGCTTACAATAAACAGAAGCAAACAAAAATGCAGGGACAATACTACAATTTCTAAAGTGCTTCCGAAGAACACAAGTAATGAATATAACAACAGTAACGGTATATCATCAGTATATTTATGTTAACGACTATATTACCATTCATTTTATCCTTGTCTATGTCTCCATCTTTAGGGGTTTTCACAATGACGTTTGGTTTGATTGGTTCGCGTACCACTGTATTAGCAGTGGAATGCCTTCACTCAGAAATCCATTGCGATAACGACCCTACAGATAAAAGAAACAAACTGGAAACAGAAAGTAAATAATAAAAACAAATAAAAGCGACTTGGGAAAGGATATAAATGAAGAAAGATTGAAGAGCGAGCAAAGCAAAACGAAAGAGTAAAGTAAGGTTAGATATACCATAACCATCATGCCCTATAGTGACATATTGTCCCATAGATAAGTACCCTGCTAAAGATATCTTACTAGCCAATTAACCCCACTATTTCCTACAGCTTACAGTTCCTCAACAAAAATACTGCCAAGCCATTTCTACCTAAGTAGCTGCACAAAATTACGCAGGCATAAAATATGATCCACTGTTTTTATTTCTGCCTTTTTACATATAGTCAATAGATATCAGAGATATCCCTGTTATATATATCGATCCTGTGTCTAAAGTGTCTATGGCTGGTCTATGTGGTTACTTCCAAAGCTGATCGTAAAGTTGTGATTTAATCCACAACTTCGTTGCCAGCAGCGTCTCAAAGACGACGTGCCTAATAAATAAGACTACGTTATCTAATTGAGTAATCCAAATGAAAGATCGTTTAGTAGTCTTTTACATACATAGACCATCCCTCATAGTAATCCAAAATAGTTCGTCACTCTTGACTAATTCAGTATCATTAAGAATCCCTACAATCTACTATTTAATAAATTAAAATAAATAGTAATGTAATTGAATTTGTGAGCTGTCCAAAAAAACTTAGGAGTAATTTTTAATAATAAACTGACCTGGTCCAATCACATTGCTTCTGCAGTAGGTAAAATTTATGGTATGTTGAGAAATCTTTGGGCTGTAAAATGTTCAACACCTTTTAGGATACGAATGCTGCTTGCTAAAACTTATTTGCTACCAGTCCTTTTATATGGATGCGAAATTTATGCAAATTGCGATGCAAATGATTTGAGGAAATTGAAAGTCGCTTATAACAATATTTCAAGATATATCTTCAATCGAGGAATACGTGATTCCATATCTGTGTTCTCATACCGAATTTGCAATATGTGTTTTGAAAATCTTTTGAAGTTTAAGAGTTTGATATTTTTACATAAAATAATTTATACTGCACAACCGACTTACCTGTATGGAATAATAAGTTTCGGCAGATCGGCTAGAGGACTGGTATTGATTCAACGAAAATATAAAACTGCCTTCTCTGAGCGTCAGTTCTTTATTTACTGCACTCGACTTTGGAACCAATTACCGAAAAGAATTCAAATATGTAATTAGCAACGCAAACAGATTTAAAATTGAACTATTGAAATATTTTCATTAATGACTAGTTGAAGTATTGTATAAAATCAAATCAAATGCATTAAATTATTTGTAATCTGTTTTTATTATATTTTTTTTAATATTTTTTTTTTTCATTTTTTTAATTTAACTTGTATTTATATTTAATTATTACATTATGCTTAAATTTATTGTTTGTATGTAATCAGTAGCACTTTAATTTATAAGATTTCTATCTTGTTGTGCTAAATTTGAAAATGAAATAAATAAAAATAAAATAAGAACAATCTCCGGCTGTAAAACACTTGTGCAATTCGCACGACTTTGTATCGTGTATGTTGTATTGAATGCATTTGTTTGTTTGTGAACGCTCAATGCTATGCAGTATTGTGTATCTCGTTTCATTCAAACAATTTGATAGCCCGAAACCAACACAACTTTTTAAAAACATGTGAAGACATATACACATTTTTCTCATTCACACAATTTGATAGCACGAAATCAATACAACTTTTAAAAACATATGAAAAAATGTGTATAAGTGTATCGGATTTTTAGATACACTGTTGTATGTTCTTCCAACAATAAAATGAATACAACGATATAACGGCTTATGTGAATTGACCAACTATATTCCACTGAAAGGCTATACGATATCCCTTCTGAAAACATTTCCCTTTTTAAAAACGTTTAAAATATGAGATCGTTGATTGCAAACAAAATAAAAACAAAAATGCGTTTAGTTTCCATTAAACTCTTTATTGTTCGCACCACTTTTTTGTGCCACCGTTTACTTGATTTTTGTTGCGTTCTCACTGACTTGTCTATCCCCCTTTCTTTCATACTGATGTTGTTGGTTTTCTTGTAAACGATGTACACCGTTTCCATTTTCTTAACAATATTTTTGTAACAATAGCAAGCTAACTTCACATGGCAAGGCAAACTTAATTCAAGCTATTTCACGCAAGTTCTTTAAATTGAGTTTTTTATTTTTTTTCCTCCATACTAAAGCATGTCAAATGACTTTTGGCATGATGTGTTTTTGCTTTCTACAGCACATACACTTTCTACACATCCACACATGACTGATAATTAAGTCTGAGTAATTATTTGAAATATATTCCTTCAGAAAATGAACTCCTGCACTTATACTAACTAATCACCTCAAACTGCATAGAAACGCTGTATACGTGGGCTTATTTTATTTCCTTATATGAGAGTATATAAGAATGTTTGTTCATATTTAACAGACTTCAAATAATGAGTATACTATATATGTATACAATAACATTGGTCTAGGTTAAAGACTTAACTTTGAGTTGTGTCAGTGAAGCTTTTGAACAAGGCTAACAAATACTTTCTCCAAACGAGTATACGTACTAATGTAGAGATTTTGTTTGCCTGAAACATATAGTTCAAGTTATTAGGAACAAAAACCTTGAAAAAGAGAACTGAAAACACGAACATTTCTTACAATATGAGGAATGATTAACTTGCACGATACCTTTCGCAACTCAATTAGTTGCAGTAATTATTGTAGAAGAACTTCAACAGCCTGTGTATATTAGGTGTTGCAAAAAGTTATTCATTCAATGTATAAAGTTTTAGACATTATTTAATTAAAATAATAATTAAAATAATAGCATGTCGTCGTAGTCTAGTAACGTTATAAACAATATTTCTCACCAGCTTAATTCGGCAGCAGTTTTTCGGCGCAAACTCAGAGTAAATAAGATTGCCATGAAAAATTTCTCAAAAATCTGTGCTTCGGACTTAACTTTTAACTCTAGGTTACGCCTCTCATGAATTACACAACACAAGTGGTGTGAGAAGCTAGGTTGCAATCTTGACTAAGTCGTTATAATGATACTTCTTAAGTTCTTAGAAACTTAATGCCACTTTGAATAAAATCTCAATAGAAACTCGCTTTCCCATGATTGAAAAAAGTGTCTAAATGGCTTGAATCGATTTTTTAGCTATCATCCGTTATTAATTATCAATTTATTTATTTATTAATTACAATACAATTACAAATTATATTTAATTATATACGAGCGGAGTAACTTGACCATATGCTCGGTGTAGTGTCACAGACCAAAGTCTCTGATGGGAATCGCACCCACCCTCACGCTAATAGTCTAGCACATTACCCACTAGACTACCAGGGCACCCATCCATAATTTATTATCAATTTATTCCAAAGTGTTTGAGAACATGCTCATCCGATATTATTTAGCACCTTTTTTCAACGGCACTAAGAGCAAGTAAATCAAGATTTGAGAAGACAAATATTATCTAAGCTGGCATTGCGTTGTAGCGAAATGACGCTCGTATCAACCAAGCCTGAACACTTTTGCAATTTTCAATTTAACAATAAATACTTTAGCCTCAACAACATCAAGCACACATATAGACATTAAAGATCTTTAATTTAAAATACGGCATCGGATCTACGAAACTAAAATTCTGAACAATTGATTGTTATAGCATCAGGACAGGCAAACATTCTAAGCAGGATATGCAGATACTCTTTGCGACATCATTCAAGGAGACCTTAAGTTTGTAAGTCAATAATGCATATCACTGTGCGTTAGAATAAATTCGTGCAAAATAGAACCCAATAGTTTCAGTTACAAGATGGAAAAAACTTCCTAAATAGAAATGAAATACACACCTGGGTGAGCCAATGCTTCAGAGACTGGAAGTAAAATATTTGAAAAATTCATTAAATTGTGAGCTAACATTATAGGCTTATTTATATAGCATGATGTGACCATCAGGTGGCATGAGGCCATCGTCAGTGTAGGCAGGGCTAATTTGAAAACAGCTCAAATAGAGTTGAGCAGGAGATACAGAGAGTAACGTATGTTGGTATAAAAGGGGCAATGAAACTTGTCTTACAGCGGTGCTGGAAGTTTATAGTTCGCTGCTGCAAGTAGTGCCTTCTTTGGCGATACACAAGAGATTACCATTGTTTGTTTAGCCACTAATTTCGCCAATACGGAAGACAAACATCTGGGTTATTCTTCAGAAGACTAAACCAAATAACCAACAAATTAAAGGAAAAATTTAAGGAAATAGAAAAATAGGAAATATGTGCACATAGCGCTCATCAATACAAAGAATGTGTTTTTATATAGCAATTTAGCAAGCAATTTAGCAATTTAGTAGTTGCCGTACTAAGATCTAACTCACAGATTGTGTTCTCTTCTTTACTGAACAGAGATCAGCACCGAATCGTTTTTTCGCTACTCATAAGTACACAAAATTTCGAGTATGTGTAAGTCAACAGTATTGAAATTTAACTACTCTGATTCATTCGTACTCACTACAAAATGGATGTGTAAGTACATGTTGCAATGAGTATGAGTACAACGTTTAGATCAAACTCATAACATTCGAAATATGTTTGATTCAAGCGCCTACTCATTCAGATTCATAAATTTAGAAAAATAATTATAATACTCATAAATTATTCGAGTGAGTCGAATCATTCATCAAAATTTACAGCCTTAGTTGTTGTTGCATTTACAAAAAAAGAAGAAAGAAAAAGACAAAGACAGCAAGCAAAGCAAACAAAGCAAACACACAACCTTCTAGTGAGTATTGTAGTGTTCGTACGCGAATCATACTTACTTTGTGATTCTTGTAAACGTTGAGTAAAGGACAGTGGAAATCAACAAAATCATGCGTATTATTAAGTATGAGTACGATGAGTACTTCAAACTTTGAATATGAGTAGTATGAGCATAATATTAAAATAAATATGAATGCGTATAAGTATCAGAAATTATGAGTTGGATTGGAATCTACCCATGTTTTTGAATACTCATTAACTTGTAGTTAACAAAAGGGAGAATTTTAACGGGCAGATAAATTGTTTTTCGTTATTATGAGTACCCAATAAGATAGAAGTGATCGTTAAGCTAAATGGAGGATCATCCTACCTTTAACATTTAATATTTATGTTTGAACTTGCCATATTATATATTATTTTCATTATGGCAACTTAAAATTTAAACAAAATGAGCATATACAACAAAAAAACAAAGTCCGCGGTTACCGACATTGCTCCGGCCTGCCATATTTTTGAAAAATTTTATCTGTAAGTTGTAATAACGAAAATAAGCTAAAGGGAACTGTACCTTTAACTAAACCCAAGTTTAACGGCAAGTTGTAATAATGGCCCTTAGTACTCCAATATATTTTGATAATTTCATGAATTTTAACCAACAGTTTGTATAAAAAATCAAATTTTTTATATTTATTTTATTAAGTTATTTCTTTCTTCTTATTTTATTACAAAACAGACAATTTTTTAATGTTTTTCATAAAACAAAAGAAAAATTAGGAAAAGTTTCAGATGACTTCATAGGTACCCCCAAGGAGAACCCTGTGTAAATTCAAAGGTCTAATATATGAAAATGTTATCCCCTTGTGTTTAAAAGAATATCCCTTAAGGTCAAGCACTCCATTTGACCCATTTGTACTTGAATGTACAAGTTTTGTTCGGTGTTTTCTGGTGGCACAATGAACAAGTTTTTCGGTTGACTTCTGTTTGAAGTTTAGCGATTACGTAACTGTTCTTTCAAATGATCTCCTCAATACTCTCTTCAAGTTATATCGGGACTTTGTGCAAGAGTATTAAGCCTGTGGAGACTTTTTGCCAAAATATATTGCCGTACTAAGACTTTTGCTGTCCACTGTAGGGTTTTTATGTAGGTTTTTACGGTGCTGTTCAGTGCTATAAAATCTTTATGCCTTATGAAAGACATGACACTGGTATGTCTGGTATATGGTATATGTTTTAAGTTGTCAACACCGTGAAATACAGCTTATATGAAAGATAAAAAAATAAAAAATACTAATGAAAAATGCTAACTTTTGAAAAAATATTGAAAATGTTTGAATTTTTTTTAAAACCATATATGCGTAATCATCATAAGACTGTGACAACAACTCTACAAATAGAATGACAACAAAAGAATACTGAATTAATCAGCATTGTGAACAAAAAATAGCTTAACCCCATGTCAGCGTCAATTTTGTCCTCATCGCTTTTGTATCTTACGTCGCCATCACAAAATGTATTATTTTCAATTTCATCTTTCCTTTTGTTCCAGTCTAATGATTAATTTTTTTGCATAGTTCTTCTTGCACGCAGTCATATCAGCAAAATAATTTGTATGAATTTAATATTAAATTTGTGAAAATTTTTCCGATGAATGTTAAAGACAAAGAAACAAAGTTTCTTTTCAATATTTTAAAAAATGAAAAATTTTAAGACAATAAATTAAGTAAATAATAAAGAAATAAATTTAAATTAGAGAGGATATGCAAAAGTTTAAAAATACATGTGACCCTGTGTTCAAGAAATGAGTTGAATCTTCAAATTACGCGAACTGCGTACATTCGACTTTTAATAATTTATTTTTTTTTTTATGTTGCTATACTCGTCTCGAACATACGTTCAGAGTTTTAGTTACACAGCTTGTTTAGTCCATTTGTGAGAGGTATAAATAAGACAAGTATTTGCGTAAAGTCGCCGTAGTCTAGTAGGTACTGTGTTGGCTTATTAGACGTAAGGCAACTGTTCAAACTCCAGGTCAGACATCAAAGAAAAAATATTTCTTTGGCGAGTTCCTCAGAGCAGATTTCTAGCAAAAACTCTGAGAGTAAATAAAAATTGCCATGAAAATCTATCGTTCGGAGTCGATTTTAAACTGTAGGTCCCACCACTCATGTATAAAAAATTAACGCACACAACATAAGTGGTGTGAGCAGCTGGGTCGTAATCTTGATTAAAGGTTTGTAATGACCAATTATGTATGTATGTATATATGTATGTATGTAGATATATATTGCGAAATAGATATAAGGTAAATCGGTACCACAAAAATATATGCTAAAATTTCTTCTACAAAATTTTAAACATCGATTTTAACAATTCTGGAATGCTAATTTTTGGCACTTCTTATTTCCCTCAACGAATTGGTGATCACCATCCATATTAACCCATTAACGCCGAATGGGTAGAAAAATACCCAAAAAAAGAAGGTTTTTAAAAAAATTCTATCTTGACCCAACTAAACGAGAGCCCAAATGCTTCTTTAAGAACGAATAAAGACGACATAGAACAATTTAAAAAAAAATAGTAAGGCATGATATTCACATATTTTGGATAACAGCAAAAAGGTTAAAGATCACGAATTTTTCAAAATTAAAATTTTGTAGAAAGAACTGCGGAATATGTGTGGATGATATTCTCAGGAAATCCTTGATATTATATATCTACCCGATGAAAATACTTTTACTTGAATTGGTCTACTTAACTAAACTACAGTTGCGATTAAATGACATGGGTATAAAAATACCCACTTAGGCATTGTATGAAATCTTAAAACACAATACATAATTGGCCATTACAACACTTCAGTCAGGATTACGGCCTAGATTCTCACACCACTCATGTGTGTTAATTTTATACATGAGTGGCGGGACCTACAGTTTAAAGTCGAGTCGGAATTACAGATTTTTGAGAAAATTTTCATGGCAATTTTATTTTGTCCCCGAGTTTTTGCCAGAAATCTGCTGAAAGTCACTGAAGTCGTTTTGATGTCTGACCTGGGGTTTGAACCCAGGCCTTTCGTCTAATAAGCCAACAAACTACCTACTAGACTACGACGACTTCAATTCATTTTATTATAAAATTTTTAAAAATTAATTTCAAATAGTAATTTGAAATCATTTATTTTTCTTTATTTTTTCTATATTTTTGGGAGCATGAAATTGTGCAAAACAATCCCTTGGATGCACATTCAAACCGTATTTTGTACAAACGTACTCTTTTTTACCACCACATTGCGCATAGCGATGATTTTATCAAACATGTGGTCAAATTTGTCAGTGCGCTTTGCTATTTGCTTTTCCATCACGGCGTCGATTTTCACGAATTTTTTCCAACGCTTCTACAACGCTTAACCGAAAATCGAGCTGGCTCATAGGTGGCAAACCTTCACACCCTTGCACAAGCAGTGCAGTTTCCATGCGTTTAACATAGCTGCGTCAATAGCGTTAGTGAGTGATGGCCAATACCACTTTCTTTCGCGGACTCGAATACGATAATTGTTGACGCGATTATCGATTAAGTCAACTCCACCCATTCGCTGGTTATATACATGTATTATGTATGGTTGCTCAACGACAGCGGTGTTTACGGTCATACCTTTTGGTTTTGCACATCGGCTCTACACCCACAAAATTAGATATCACAGTCACCACCTTCAGAAAGATTTAATATATGTATATACATAGGTACAACATGATAATAAATATATGTGCAGGTAATTATCGTATTATCGTTCCAGCGAACTGCGATAATATTGTTATTTTTGTAAAAGCAAAAATCTGATGAACCTCAACGTTTCTTTTTCATCAATTTAATATCATCCAACAATGCGTGATTGCTCCGATTATCTCGAACAGTACCTGTTGCCAAATAACCTTTTCGAGATAATGTACATAATAAATTATGGATTGTAAAAAAGTTGTCGAATTTAACATTATATTGGCTTGGATCTGAAATCTCTAATAGTCGTAGTTTTCTCCAAGGCCGTAGTCAGCATTATTATTAGCAGAAACGCCAGCATATGTGTACATCTTTAGGGAATGGCGACCATAATATGCGATCATGTGTTCATCCACAGAAAGACTATGAAAAAATATGGCATTTCATTTTTAAGGCAAATTTCAATAAAACTCTCTCTGTTTAGCCGTCATATAATAAAGAGAAAAAATGTTTATTTCAGAATATACTTATGCCGAAGTGGGTAGAAAAATACCCATGACCTACAGAGGCAGCCACGACATTTAAAAAAAATGAGAATATTCATATCAATACAAATACTCCAAACACTATTTGTGCCAAATTTCACCTAGGATCAGACGTTAATGGGTTAACATATCTATCCAAGTCTGAACATCCGTTTCAGTTGGATTGGGTACATTGTGAGATTCTATTAAGTTTAAACACATTTTACACGTCGTTCCCGTGCAATCATGCCTCCAAAGCGACCTACACCGCAAGCACGGGAGAAAAGAGCAACGAGTATTATTGAGTCCGGATAATCTTCGAGTACATTCCGCTGAGGCCAGTTCGCATGAATCACTTGAACAACAAAAGGTGAGATTAGAAACTGATCGAAGGCGTACTACTCAGGCCCGTTCGTCAGATTCATCTGGACAGCGGGAAAGAAGGCTGCAAAATATTCGCACCGCTTATGTTGTGTGTGTTAATTTTATCATGAGTTGTGGGACCTACAGTTTAAAGTCGACTCCGAACGACAGATTTTTGAGAAATTTTTTTCATGGCAATTTTATTTACTCTCAGAGTTTTTGCCAGAAATCTGCTGAGAGGAAGTCGCCGAAGAAATACTTTTTGTATTTTGGTTTCATATCTGGCCTGGGGCTCGAACCCTGGCTTTACGTCTAATACGCCAACACACTACCTACTAGACTACGGCGACTACTGTGCTGCATTCCATTAAGACAGTAATAATTATTACTGACCAAATGTCTTCATTGAAAAAATGCATAAAATTTGTATGTAAAATCAATAAAATGATTCAAAATTAATTGGACATTTGTGTAATGTCTTTCCTTCAAATTTATTTTAGTTGGTGGAGCAGCAAAGCGCGCAGGGCACAGCTAGTATAGGAATAAGCCAGAAGCAATTTCTAAGCTTAAATACGATGAGATCTATTTAATGAAATTTTCACAATTCGGAAGAAGAAAAAGGTGATATATTTCGGGGGAATTCGGAGCGTAAATAGTTATTTATGTTTATTTATTTTTTAATAATAAGTATGATCACGGACTTAATGAACATTTTTTCCATGTTGCAGTTCAGTTGCATAGATAACCATAAAAAGTTTTGTTGTTCGTATTTATTTTAGAATTCCCTTGCTGTTTTTAATAAGAAATTCATAAAGTGCGACCGTCTACTTTTCATGCTCAATTGTTAGAAACTTATTAAAGCAATATAAAGTAACGATTAAATTAAAAAACGCTGGCAATGAAAGTTAAAGTGTCCCATTAGAGACACTTAATGTACAGTCAAGTGTAGTTGCTGTGTACTCTTGTTGGGTGTTTTTAGCTTTCATAATTTTCATTCGGTGTTATACTCGTATGTGAAGTGTTAAATAAATGTCATACTCTAGACACATTCATCTAAAGAGGTTCTTCAGCTGTTCATAGCTGCTGCTTTTGTCAGTTTTTAATTATTTTTCGTTATACAATTGCCGTCGCAATAATAGCACCACTTTAGTTACTTACTTAATTCTGATATGCTTACGACTTAGCTTGTGGTTGTGTGTGATAATTTTATCCATTAGTGGTGGGATCTTCAGTTTAAAATCCATTCCGAACGACAGAATTTTTGAGAAATTCTCACAGTTTTTGCCGGATGACTGCTGAGGGTAGGTAGGTAGGTAGAAGAGCCAAATCAATAGGAATATGCTATTAAAAACTAAGGTTACCCAGGACATTCTGGTGGCTCGAGGAACAGCCCTCCAATGCATTTTGGTGTTTTACCACAATTCATTAGTATTTCTTGGATTTTGCTTTCCATTCTCTTTTAAACTACAGTCTATTAGTTCTCAGTTATACTATGCTCAGATATGCACTTTTATTGAGTCAATATTCGGTTTATTGAGTACAATATTTAAAGTGTTCAAACATAATAATATACGCAGTTCATCTGCTTATTCAATATTCATTTGATAGCTGGTAAACAAAACAGCTCGTTGTTTAAACAACATTGTTTTTATTTTGTTTTTTGTTTGGCTTTGTTAACACTTGAGTTGTCAAATATCAACAAAAAGTGTTCCGTTAATTGTAATATACTGACTGAACACACTTATGACAGTGCTGCATTTTAAGTTTTACTCAATATTATAACAATTTGAGTACTTATTGCGCAATAATTAATTGAAACTTTATATTAAATATTGAGCTCAATAATGGCGTTTATTGCAATTTACGCAATAAAGGTGCATATATGAAGACCGTATTAAGCACTTTTATGACTATTGAATCATCCCTGGCTGTGACTTTAAGGGGTTAAGGAGCTCTAAGGTACATTATTTGCGATTCCAAATGTACTACGTTATAAATTTTTCTTTTACAGCAACCAATTAATTGGGAAATCTTATATATCATCTTCCCGGTACCTCTAAGGTAGAGAGATACCTTTTTTCTTCGGAACAAGTCGGCTCTTTTTCCACACCTTGTGATTAATTTTTGTGAAATATATTTTCTGATATCATTTAAAACACACTTACCGTAGTCTAATAGGTATTGTGTTGGCTTATTAACGCACATACTCGGAGACGTTGTTTCTAAGCAACGATTGATAGCAGCACCATTGTCATAGGACCTGCTACAGTCAAGGGATGGCCCCTACTCGTGCAGTGCTTGTGTATGAACTAGGAAAATATGTGTATGAGAAGGAGGAAAGACCGAGTAGTGTTTGCGGACACTAGAATTGAAACTTGTATACCATAAAAAGACAGGCAGGAAAGACCTCTCCAGGAAGGGAGTTCCACATACAAATAGTCGTACAGACGTTTAGGTATTCGATTCTCGGTGGGATATAAGTGGCGTGAATAGGAAGATCAAATGAAGTGAAATATTTCTTGCACCGTCTTAGGAAGCCAAGGTACTAAAAAATAAAAGGTTCTAGCTAAAATCAGAATAAATTTTCAAACCCAGAAAGTCAAGAGCTTCTAACGACACGGGGATAGACTGTTTAAACCTTAAACAATTTTTTCCTGAAAATTATATAAAATTTCTCGATTTTTGGAAAAAATATCAGAAATGAAACCAAGCGTAAAAAGACTAAAGGTGATTAATGTTTTAATGAACTAAAATACGTATATTGAATTAACATTATGTTTTATTACAACAAAAATAATTTCTTTCAAAAACCTTTTAATTAATATTTGAAAATATTTGAATTCTGGCGGCCATGTTCACAACTGATTTGGAGATAATTGCAAATGTAGTATGTATTAGAGACGTTTCCTCTTAAGCACAATTAATTATTTTTAATTTTTTTTAATCAGTAAGAGAATAGGATTTTAAAAGATTTAATAAAAATGTTCGAAATTTAAATTGTTTTCTTTTCATTCACACATCAAAATTAATCTACAGTTTCTTTGCTGCTACAATCATAATTTGACCTGATATACATAATTTCCTATCGTGCTATTGTTTTGACAGCAACTATAACATTTTTATCCGCCTTTTTCATGGTTGTATCCATAGTTGAATTCTCCTTTATAAGGTTGTTTTATATGGTTGTTTATCCATTATAAACATGGCATGTCATAATGTATGGACATGACATCAACAATAAACATAAAGGACGACTGGCTGATGACTGACCACTTATGTAGGCCTATTCAACTGGTTGTTTCCTCATTATTGATTTGATTAAAAAAATTCAAATAAAATTAATGACAAATAGGATTATTTAAATAAAGAGGTAATTTAATAATTAAATAATAAATAAATATTTTGTAAGTATAAATAAATAAAAATAAAGACACGCTATGTGATATTATGTGATTTTTGTAATGATTTTTAAACACAGTAGAGATGAACGATATTTTCAAAACTGTGATTTAATCACGGTGATTGATAATTCACTGGTAACTACAGTGATTGAAATTGCCAAATAACAGTTACTAATAATGTCGTTCTTTCAAAATTGTTACATACTCAAATTTATTTCATATTATTTTGAGCGAGGCAGAATTACTATTAGATGGTGCGGATTATTTACTTTTGTCTTTTATACATGAACTTTCTGTGAAACTTAATTGTCAAAAAATATAATATAAAAAAAAATTACATTAAAAATAATAACATTGATGACACCACTTTGATTTTGGTTAGTAGTCTTTTCGTAGTATGTATCTAGTTGTCTCTTTCTTACGACTTAATAAAATACGTTATTGTCATTATTGTTTTCTTTTGGAATACTGTGATCACAATCGCTGTTTTAAAGAACAGTGATTAACAATCACGTTCACTGAGAACAACGTTCTTCAAAAATCACTGGATCGCTCATCTCTAAAACACAGTGATAAAATCAGTTGATTTTGATTTAAATAATGTAGATGAGCCTACTAAAATTCCAAAAGAAAAAAACAGTTTTTTGGAATATATACTGTCTTCTAGCAGACACTTTCTAAATTTGACAATTAAAATGGTAATCTTGTTAAAACTACATTCGACAAATTACATACATATGTATATACATATACATATATGAAAAATATTGAAATATTGAAAAATCTTATTCTTGAGTTAAAAAATAATTTTTTTGATAGATATCCCACTCGCAATTTATATTATATTTTATAAGCTTTCTTTTGAACAAAAAAAGGGCCCTTTTTGAAAAAAAAATAAAAAAAAATTTACAAAAAATAACATAAAAAAAATTTAAAAAATTAAAAAAAATATTTTTGGAAAGATTGAAGAAATAGCTATCTAATATTCTTTGGAAAATTTTTGCTAGGACCAATAGATGAAAAGTTACACACATTTTTAAAAAACCCTGTATGACCAAAATGTCCAACTTTGACCCCCTCTAACTCCGGCAGTTCTTGACTGATAGAGCTGAAAATTTGTGTCTGACCTACTATCCAATAGCACTAACCTTGGTGCAAATTTCATCGGAAGACATCGCTTTTAAAAATTGGGTCACTTGACACGAAATTGTCCATATATATATATACATGTATACATACATATACATATACATACATACATAACATACATATACATATACATATTTACATACAAATATGTACATACATAGACATGTACATACTGTTACGTTTTTACCTTTTTAAAAACGTTTGAAATATGAGCTCGTAGATTGCAAATAAAAATAAAAATAAATTTATGTCCAGTTTTAATTAATTTCTTTATTGTTCGTACAATTGTGTGTGCCACTGTTCACAACTTGATGTAAACAACAACAATTGCCTTGTTTGTTATTCCTCTTTGCACTCTTTTGCGTAACAACTACTAGTCAATTTCTTCGATAGATCCAAGGCGAATTCATATGAATTCATATGAAACGAGAAACGGAGGTCTTCAAACCACAATTACTTCCTTCAAAACCCGCGTCTTCTCACAAGACTGACTGAATTTTTACTGACCTGTTGCCTGCTTTGTCTTGCCTTTTATATCGTAGGGTAAACAGTCTGATGGACGCTCTTGAAGGACAATGACTTTGCCTTCTTGAAATCTCTATAAATGTAAATAAGTTGTTTACGTTATTGTTGTTTGCGTATTTTGTTTACGTTTGCTCTTGCAATGTTGTTGTTGAATTTTTGTTACTTGTTTATTCCTTTTTATACTGGTTTTTTGTTGGTATTTTTTTGTTTACTTGTTTATCATGTATTGTTTTTGTTTTCCGCAAAAATTGCAAGAAAGAAAACATAAAAGTTTGAAATGAAAACCTAAAAGAAAAGAACGACATTGTACAGAAAGACAACGGCTGCGCAACATGTAAACATACAACATACAGTTGGCCATACGAAAATACAGGAACCAAGCATAAGATTTTTTCACCAAACGAACAGAAAACCATAGTCGTTTAAATTCAAATGTCGTGTAAGTGGCAATCATTGGGATTTCCCTTCAAAAATTGTGACTCCGAGTACATAGTACAGTAATTTCTTTTATTTTTGTATAGCATTGGTGGCACATGCGGTGTCAAATCTAGACAAATCAGGAAAAAAATTAAATTTGCATATACGTGACAGTTCGTTAATTGAAAGATACAATTGAATTTATTGGCATCCTTATATTTCATGCCAATATAGCTTTTTACTCTATCAAGCATGATTTTTGTATTTACTACTATGTATTTGGGAAGATTTTTTCAATTAGTTCGTCCTTTAATTGTCTGCAAAAATGCAAAAATAGCATGGCATTGTAAAGATCAATTGCTTTTTACCATCATCAATTAAAAAAATTTACAGATCCATCATTTTTGTCATTATTTGGGTACGTAGGTGAGTCTCCTTGTTGTGGCGTCTCATGGATTTGAATGATTTAACCATGCTTCTATTTCTTGACATATCAAGTAGCGTATGTCTGTAGTCTCCTAAGCAAGAAAAAAAATTTAATTCAGCGGACATTTTTTATTGTTGGATCTAAAGCTTCAACTGATTTTCTGTGTGCCATTGTGCATTCAACCTACAGTCTAACATATTGTACGTTTCACTTCTTCTTAAAAACGTTTAAGTACAAAATAAAAATAAATTTGTGTTTAGTTTTAGATTTGACGAATACAACAATAATTACTTGTTCGCTATTCTTCTTTGCTTACAACACAGATCTTTTCAGCGGCGATCTTCAAACCACAACTGTTCTCTTCACACGCAACGCGTCTTCACGCAAGACTGACTGAATTTTTACTACCCGTTGCCTGCTTTGTCTTGCCATTTTATATGCCCATGTAATCAGTCTGATGAAGGTTCTTGAAGTCGAACGTTCGGGGTTTCGCCTTCTCGAGAACTTCACATTGCTTGTTGTTGCGTTCACGCTTACTTGTGTATCTCGTTTTCTTTCATACCGATGTTGTTGGTATACTTGTAACAAGTTCGTTGTATTTGTTTGTATAGCTTTTGCTCATTTTAATGTTAAACGATGTACACCGTTTTCATTTTCGTAACAATATACCTACAGCTCCTGCCACATACTTAACTGATACTTTTTCTTGCTCACGTTTTTGAATTACTTCCTAACAAAATTATTTCAATATAAAATACTCTTATCCTTTATACATTCTCAACAAACGTTGCAAAAAATTAAATCTTTTTTGCATTCAAGGTTAAAAGCGTAAGAATTTGTTTGGTTTCCCACCTTTACGTCTAATGTTAGCAAAACATATAGTCATACACGTACCATACCATATACAAACTTCCATTCAAAGCTGCAACTGATAACAAATTGCACACACATACGCAAACTTAACTACCAATCCAATCTTCTGAGCACATCGTTTGAACTGAATAAATGATTTAACAGTGGAGCAAAATTGAAAAAATTAAAACAATTTTAAATTAGAAAATGTTGATTCCTTGAAAATGTAGTTTGAACTACCTTTGTGTGCGATATGTTGCCAAAGTAGCTGAGTAAACTATCTTGCGGGTTAGCTTAGGTCAGATTAGGTAAGGTGAAGGATCCCCTTAAAGAATGAAGTTCCACTTAGGATAGCTTTTAGGTTGATTGCTATACGACAGCCTATTTTTCCCGGGACTCAGACATTACCCAAAGCAATCCATCCCGATTCCAAAATAAATCTTGCTATTGCTGCAATCTTTATATGAAAGAGATCGGTCAAACGTGTCAGAAAATAAGAGGTTAAAAATCTCTTTCTCGTCGTCGAATGAGCAGGGTACTGGCACATGAGGCGAAAGACAGTCTGCTCCTTCTTCTTAGACCCACAGCCCCTGCAGAAGTCATTCATCAGAATGCCAAGTCTTTCGGCATGCATACCAAAAGGACAGTGGACCGTAATAAACGCCATTCTGCGGGGAATGGCCATACGGTTTAAGGATAGAAGTAAGTCGGTCCTCTTGCTGTCCATACGTGTCCAGCCGTGTCTAGCAATATTGCACGTATTCTACTGCCGCCAACAAGATTGAGTCTACTCATAACACGAGCGGACAATATCCAAATTAACTGAAGCAATCGGAATGCCTATCGCGGAATACCTATCCCCTGTAACATGTCGGAGATTGCAAGCTACGTACCGGTCCTGATCAGCTCTTCAGCTATGCTATTTCCAACGATATCCCTACGTGCCGAAACCCCTATAAGAGTTACCTTAGATTAAAAGAAGACTTAGTAATAAAAGCAAAATGGTGTAATATAGAAGCTATGTACGTACTCTTTTAAAAGAGGAACCAACCACTAAGTTCCTATGAACTCAAGTCGAAGACAGTATGGGACTGCCTAGTAAATCTGTATCAGCTACGTAGGAAAAATTAAGTTAGACGCTGCTGCAACGTGGATGCAGATATATTCAACATTGACGGCGTCAGAACCTTTCTGTGGAGAGGGAGCAGATATTTTGATAATGATGTACTCAATGACGGGAAAAGATAATGACAGGCAGAGACTCTTCTCAGATAAAAAACCATCAACACTTTTATATTATAACACAGCTGATTTAAGTTACGCATCAAATTATCCATGAATAACCGGAATTTAGTAAACGGCCTTTTGAAAGGCACTGTAAAATCAGAGTTGACTTGTTTCGAACATAATATTGTTACGCAAATCGAAACGACCTAATATCGTCTAACAACAAAAACGATAAACAAAGGCCACACGATACAAATACACACTAACACTAAGAATACAATGAACGTGTTGATTATCTAAAGCTGCACACACACATATGTACGACGAACCTGGTTGCGCCTGGTACCAACAACAACATGTATGTGACAAAAAGAGATAGACAACATAAGCAAAGTACTCAAACAATAATGTATTAGCAATAGAGCTCTCGAGAAGGCGAGATCACGAACATTCCACTTCAAGAATGTTCGTTAGACTGGTTGTGTCGGACCTTAAAAGGGCTGGACAAAGCAGGCAGCAGTTAGTTATAATTCAGTCAGCCTTGTGTGAAGACGCGTTGCAGTTTGAACGTACAAGTAGTATTGCTTGCAAAAAGGTTGTAAGCAGAGAAGATCTAACGAACAGTTGTTAGTGTTAACGCGGACAGAAGTGTGAAATAGAATAGCGTACAAGCAAATTATTGTTGTATCGTTAAGTTGTATACGGTGGCACACAAAAGTAGTGTAAAGAATAAAGAGAGTTTAAGAGAAAATAACACATATTTGTTTTTACTTGGTCTGCAATTAACGAACTCATATTTAAACGTTTTAAAAAGGTAAAAACGTAACAATATCGCTCAAACATTTGGCACAACTTCTTTGGGTGCAGCGCATCTGAAATGTGCAATTTTCTATGATTCTGACATATAAAACATACTGATTTTCACCGATGACATGTGTTATGATGGCTTAGAGGAAAAGTTTCTCAAAAATCTGTCGTTCGGAGTCGACTTTAAACTGTAGGTCCCGCCACTCATGTATAAAATTAACACACACAACATAAGTGGTGTGAGAAACTAAGTCGTAATACTGACTGAAGGGTTCTAATGACCAATTATGTATGTATTTATATCAAATATAGTCTTTTATAATAAAGGCGTCCACACACTATTTTTAAAATAACGCAGATTGAACACAAATTCTAATCTTGTTTATTATATCAGGAATTTTTTCAATTTTCGGACAGTTTTCTTCACCACTGTACTTACCCTTGCCAACCCTTAAAATTGTTTTAGAATGTGAAACCAATGTTCGAAGTAAATTTTAAATGCAAACCATGCAAGGTATTAAGTGTTATCCACGTTTACACTCCTTTGGCGAAATTGTGACCAAAATACAGCATAAGTTGGATTAAAATTTAAGAGCATTTCTTAACTACGTTGAGATTCTTTTAACTTAAAAAAAAACATTTAAAAAAATTAATTATTAAAATTGGAAAAGATAATTCCTTCTCCACATTTTAAGACAATAATTGAAGACCCATTAGAAAACTAATCTGGAGGAGCTCTTTGTAAAGTTAGACTGAACATTAGGTCATAACAACTATATGACATAATGAAAGACAATCGCTTGCAAATTGCAATAATCTATTAAACATTGCAATAATATGATGTATTATATCAAAAGAAATGACACTTGAATTGTACCGAATGAATGGTAATAGAAAATTCTAGAAGGTAACCAGAGATCAGCATAAAAAACATGCATTGATTGCTATATCAATAACAGAGATCAGCAATGAGTATTCAAAAAGATGAGTAGATTCGAATCATACTCATAATTTCTGATACTTATACGCATTCATTCTCATTTTAATATCATACTCATACTATTCATATTCAATGTTTGAAATACTCGTCGTACTCATATTTAATAATACGCATGATGTTGTTGATTTGATGATTTGAATCACAAAATAAGTATGATTCGCGTGCGAACACTACAATACTCACTAGAAGGTTGTGTGTTTGCTTTGCTTGCTGTCTTTGTCATTTTCTTTCTTCTTTTCTTGTAAATGCAACAACAACTGAGACTGTAAATTTTGATGAATGATTCGAATCACTCGAATCATTTATGAGTATTATAAGTATTTTTCTAAATTTAGCAATCTGAATGAGTAGGCGTATGAATCAAACATATTTCGAATGTTATGAGTTTGATGTCAACGTTGTACTCATACTCATTGCAATCTGTATTTATA
Source organism: Sarcophaga subvicina (assembly GCA_936449025.2). Taxonomy (NCBI): domain Eukaryota; kingdom Metazoa; phylum Arthropoda; class Insecta; order Diptera; family Sarcophagidae; genus Sarcophaga; species Sarcophaga subvicina. The sequence continues at coordinate 37,467,585 of OW388080.2, forward strand.
TATCAATGTTGTAGTGAATACGAATGAATCAGAGTAGTTGAATTCCAAGACTGTTGACTCACTCATACTCTAAATTTCATGAATACTTATGAGTAGCGAAAAAACGATTCATGCTGATCTCTGAAGGTAATACCGGCCCTCCTACAGAGCTATATTGTTAAATAATACCAAGATCGCATACTCCAATGACGAGTGCAAATGAAAGCTCAGTAATCCAACAAAACGAAATATGAAAGAATATTTAATTCGGCGATTATCTCCCAGCAGTTTTCTGCCCAAAAACCCTGAAAGTAAATCAAATTGTCATGAAAAATTTTCAAAATCTGTCATTCGGGGTCAATACTAAACTGTCGGTCCCGCCACTCGTGGATAAACTTGACGCACTCAAAATGAGAAGTAAGAGTATAATCCTAATATTTTAAGGCCATTATTACAACTTGCTGTTAAGGTTGGGTTTAGTTAAAGGTAAATTTATCTAAAGTGAACTTTAAAGTCACCTTTAACTCCTTTTCGTTATTACAACCTAATGATAAAATTAAGTTACCTTTTTCAAAAATATGGCAGTGTCGGAGCAATTTCGATAACATTGCTCAATTAAACAAGTTTTATTTAAACGCAATAGCAACGATGGGCTTCCTCTTTTTTGTTGTATATTTGCTCACTTTGTTTATATTTGAAGTTGCCATATTGAAAATAATATATAATATGGCAAATTCAAACATAAACTTAACTTTAAAAGCTACAGGTGGGATGATCCTCCATTTAGCTTATTACTCACTTCTACCTTATTGTCCACTTATAACAATGAAAAACAATTTATCTGCCAATTAAAATCCTCCCTTTAATTAGCGGCAAGTTGTAATAACGACACTTAGGCTGTTATTTAATTATTATTTCATATTGTTTTGGCATCACTAAACTGATTTCAGCTGCTCTCAAATATATAAATTTTCCTAAGTCGGGCAGTAACAGCTTTGATTTTTGTCTTGGCTTTTTATGTTCTAACGTCAATATAATTGTCTAATAATAAAAACGCGTGCATTCTAAAGTTGGCAGCTTTCTGTCGTCGGTCGTCTATAGTCTATGTGCTTACATCCAATATTTAATTTATAAATAAAATACGTAAAACATTACGTTATCGTAATCTGTTTACGTAAATATTGATCTATGTATATGCGATCTATACATATGTATCTACGCACGTCCTTATGTTTATATTAATATATGTACGTTCATTTCGAATTTAGTGATTGTCATAAGGAAAATATGAAATTAAAAAAAGAATTTCGATTACCTCTAAAAATGTTTAACAGTTTTATGCAAATACCAACAATTCCATAAACCCTTCCAGATACTGAATACATACATATGTATATATATTGTTATGCACGGTCTTTCTGTTCTTCTTCCTATTCTACAAAATTTTTCACTTCAAGGGTAAAAGTAGAATAAACACATGTTGTTATACCAATGTGTAGTGTAGTGTCGTTATGGTAAATAAATATTTATGTATGTACGTAACATACACAATTGCGCTGAAAGTAACTGGGCGTATGAGTGATATTATTTTGTTATGTTGCTAATAACACTGTTGTAACGATAGCTGAGATTGTGTCTGCATGTTAGACTTTCTGGCAATAATTTATGTTGCGTATAAAGTCTTAAATTCAATTTGCAGCAATTAATAATTAATCGTGTTAATTATGTTACGAAATTGTTCTCTTAGCGTATTAAATGAATATAGCTAAAGTTTCTTTTTTAAAAGCAAATGAAACACATGTGTAAGTTGTGAGTTTTGTTGAGTACAACACAAAAATATTTTTTTTTATATTTCTCGAACCCTCCAAATAAAACAAGTTTGGAGGGTTTAAGGAATATAAAAAAATATTTTTGACTTCTACTCAACAAAACTCACTACTTACACTATGTCATTAGCTGGGTGTATTTCATGTGAATTCAATGAATTCCATTTTTTCCCTATTTTTTTTTTTGTTGCCTTCCCCTTTCTTTTAATCTGTAATCTTTAAGAATATTCAATTTAAGAATTTACGGATACTGCTGCAGTACACCCCCATTTTTCTCTTTTCTAAGTTCAAATTTACACGCTTTTGAAAAGTTATTTTTATTATCTTTTTATTAATCAATTCGCTGACTAACAGTAGAAATTTAAATTAATTATAATATATACAAAAAATCCGTTAGGAACTTGAATGTGCCTTAAAACGATGGCATTAATACAAGGAGTGCGTTTTCGAACATGTCACGGCATATTTTAGTTACTGTAACAAGGGTTAATTGTAATCCTTCAAGCATTTATATTCGTTTGAATATTTTATATTCAAATAATGTTGAATTTTTTGTTAAAATAATACGTCAATCCCTTATCAAGTGAAGCAAAAGATAAACATTTGTTTCTAACGACCCTAAATAGTTGAATAAATATTGCATATCAATTTCAAATAATTATAGGTACTCTTTAACACATATAAAAATAGGGTTATAATGTTGTATACATACATACATAATTGGTCATTACAACCCTTCAGTCAGGATTACGACTTAGTTTCTCACACCACTTATGTTGTGTATGTTAATTTTTATACATGAGTGGTGGGACCCACAGTTTAAAAACGACTCCGAACTACAGATTTTTGAGCAACTTTTCATGACAATTTTATTTACTCAGAGTTTTTGCCAGAAATCTGCTCAGAGGAAGTCGCCGAAGAAATACTTTTTGAATTTTATTTTGATGTTTGGCCTGGGGCTTGAACCCTGGCTTTTCGTCTAATAAGTCAACACACTACCTACTAGACCACCGCGAGTTCTATAATGTTGTATAGGGTATCTAATTAACCGCTTCAAATTTTTAAACTTAAATAAATAAACGTGTTTGAGATATATTCGAAATTTCTATGAAAAATCAATGGACACTATTGGTTTCCCTCGATGGAGCACAACCGACATGTCAAATTTTCAATGACTATGGCGCATACATACGTACATAATTGGTCATTACAACCCTTTAGTTAGGATTACGACCTAGTTTTTCACACCACTTATGTTGTGTGCGTTATTTGCAATTTTTTATTTACCCTCAGAGTTATTGCCAGAAATCTGCTCAAAGGAACTCGCCGAAGAAATGTTTTTTCATATTTCATTTAGTTGGAGATGCTTGACCTGGGGTTTGAACCGAGACCTCACGTCTAATAAGCCAACACACTACCTACTAGCCCACGGCGACTTCAGCGCAAGGCGCATAAATCAGGTTTAATTTGACCGCTGGAATGTGCCGTATAGGTTTTGAGGACCGCTCTGGTCCGCGATTTATTCGCAAACACGTGCAACTTAAAAAAATTGTACAAGGAAAACTCTGACTGGGTCAAATTACATGAATTCGGTGGCTAGTTTATTATTATTAGCTGCACTTGAGAGTACCATGCCCTCACATCAATCGTACAGAATAAACAATATCACTTGTCGTTGGCAGCCAGATAATCCAATTCATTCCGAAAGTAGTTATAATCACCGACGTATAGTGCTCGATGTTAACAGTGTTGGCCTATCCAATGAGGTCCTCAAAGAAATATGGACCGACGACTTTCTCGCAATGAATCTCTCTTGAATGTAGTGTGGATTGGTACTGTCCCAAATTCTACAATGTAGTTCATTCACCCGTAATTCCAGAAAATGCCACATTATTAAAAATGATTTTTCGAAAAAATTGAGGGTCAGTTGCCAACTACTGATTAACCCATTCAACGAACTACGTCTTTATCTATGGTAGTCGTGGTGTTTTAGTCAAACAGACTGAATAAATGACAACTATGTACTTCAAACGCTCTTTGGATATACTTCGTGTATACCCAACATTCAGAATTCCATTTTAATTTCAACTATACACTGACTTTACTGGTTTCATAGAATGCTTGAATTCAATAATATCATTATAAGCTGGTCTGACCTGGAATTTCCCTAGGCCATCTAAATTTCGGGAAACACAAAATATACTCCGCATTTTCATCCTCATCCACATTGATGGGATCCATCATGTTCAAATCAGGTATTTTCTGATGCAATCATGACCAGTCAAGAACTGGGCCTCAGCTTGCAGTATTCCTTCTTCAATCAAGGAGTTATATTAGGTATAAGGTGAGATGTCAATTTCTCTTTAAATTGTCTTGCTATTTTAATTGCCGTTTGCGCATGGAAGTCTGCCGTTACTCAACGCAGTTTTTCCTGGGTCCTCGAAAAAGCAGATCCTCCTCGTATCATATGCCAATAAGCCTATTGGATTTGTTTTATCGACGTAATAACCCTCGATATTATTCTCCTCTTTAATGAATTTGGTTCTCCATTGAAAGAAGTTAAAGCAGGTATGCTTAAGTGATGGCGAACTTAAACTCAACGACAACATAATGTTTTCTCTCTAACAGTATGAAGTATTTATACCACTGACAGCCTGAAAAAGAACTGGCACAGTTTGTGTGTGTTTTTCTCCAAACGGAAGCTGCGCTTGAAATTGAAAGCGAATCTACAAATTGCGGGAATTATCTGTGATTGTTTTATAATCCTTTGTCTCCACTTCCTTGGTCTTAGCAACTTTGTGTTTATGATTTATTTAAAATTGTTCCATTTAAAATGCCAATACTTTCCATACCACCCTTTCCATGAAGTAGAAGCAATTTCTCTGAAGAAAATTTGGCTTTTTAGTTGACAGTTCATGTTAGCTTTGTTAAATTTATTGTCATCAACACCAGCTTAAAGGATTTAAAGTAAACAGGCGTAGCATACTTTTAAAGGTAAAACAAAAAAATCAAAAAATAAAATTTTTAAGCGCCATTATTATACCTTGCCATTAACTAGAGGCAGGATTTTAAAGGGCAAATAAATTGATTTTCATTATTATGAGTACACAATAAGATAAAATTGAGTGTTAAGCTAAACTTGCTATATTACATATTTTATTTTCAATATGACAACTTCAAATATAAACATGAAAAATAAATCGAGCCATAACCGCAAAAAAACTCAAGCGACAAAAACGAAATTTTACAGGGGAGGGTTTTTATTATTTATTTCTTGTTCAAATCAAGTTAGAGCAACAAAATTTTGCATGAAGACACATTTTGTTCCAATGCATAAAATGAATGCAATTGCTTTCTCATATAAGCATAATAACAGCAATTTTTGGCGCTTAAGCTTTTTTTGCTGTCATTCCGATTACCTACTGGGAAAAAATTTTGTCGGTTAATATAAAATATTCTTATGACGGAGGATTTTTTTTCATTTACTAAACTATATTCTTTTAACATAATTCTTTTTAGGTCATTATTATAACATTTTATACATAAATCTATGTTTTTATATATAAAAGTCTTTTTATTTGTATTAGAAATTAAATATTTTTGTAATTAATGCAGTGAATGTCTAAAGAATTATTATCGTAATATGGGAAATAGCTGTTAAAGGACTCGAATTTTTTCTTTGTTACGTATACATACATGTATGCCTTAATATAGAAAGGCCCTAACTCGTGTTTTAAAGTAGAGATTTTTTGGGACTTACAAAAAAAAGAGTTAGGACTTTTCCTTTAAAGGTTACAATATATAAAATAAAACCATGCAGATAGTTTAATTCAAACTTTTTTTTATTAACAACGAAAAATAAAAATGTTTTATATATCATTATGAACACTGTACGTGGTAACAAGAAAATAATAAAAAAAGTCATTGTAAAACTTAACATTATTTATTTTATTATTTATTTATTTATTATTTATTTATTTATTTATTTATTATATTTATTTTTTGTGTCTAAAGGGAATTGTCTTCTTGATCGGTTTCAAGCAGCAAGTCTTCAATGGTATGATCATGTTGTAAATTTAAAAATTCGTGGTGAAATCTTTCAGGTATGATTTTGTTGTCACAGAGTATTTTTAAATCTCTGTACTGTATACTCTGTATAATTCTGCAGGTCCCTTGGCTAGTATTTCAGAGTATCGTCTAAATCGTAAAATCGAATTTATATAGAAATATTTTATTTCAGAATTTTCAAAATAGCCATATTTAAGACTTATGTTCGGGTTATCTTTTTCAAACATAGCAGAACGTAAACTGTTCAACGAAATTTTCATTGAGTTAGGAAACATTGTGCACGCAAAAGTTTTCCAATTTCTGAACTCGGTATAATTTATTCCTATGCAATCGTATTTTCTTGGATTAGTCCGTGCATTAGATATTAGAGTATACCATTCATGTTGCGTGTGAAGGATTCAATGGTGCTATGGATTGAATTACTGGCCGGGTAACAAAGAAGTTATTTTTATATTTTTAATGTAATTGGAATTTTTAATAAAATAGAATAATGTCGCAAGAATAGCTCTGTTTCGATTTTGTCCCGTACAGCTGTCACAATATAGACTGATAGACGAACACGTTTTTCGTGCATCAACAAGTTTTAAATATTTGTAGATAAGGGTTGAAATTTCATTACAACCTCTTTTTCCATCATTTTCTCCCCATAAAAAACAATACCCGTTTCTAGTGCCACTTTCGTAAAAGCTTTCGTTATAGAATGCATATTTTCTAGAGTAAAACAGTGTTATAGCGTTTCCGTGTGGTGTATTAAGTACCTTTTGCAGATCGAAACTAACACACAGAAATGAAGAATCGCTTTTGCTCTTCTCCTGGTCCGCTAAAAAAAAATGTCTTTTGACTTGTCTTTAATCATTATGTGCATTTGATATATTTTTGTTGCCTGCAATTTATTTTTCGATTCACTACTCAAGCTCTTGACATTTTCACAAGTAGTACATTTATCTTTCTTAGGCATATGAAAGCCTAGGTGGAAGTTGCTTTTAAAAATGCTTTGAAACACTCTTAATGACAATTGGGACGATTTTTTTCTATGGTTCTCAAATGTTCCACTTAAAGATTATATACACCTTTTACAGATAGATACAGTTTATTGCTTTTATTTCGACAATAATGAGATGGGACTGCTGGCAATTTTTTAATAAAGGATTTTATCAATGAAACACTTGCTTCGTCAGATTTATTGTGAGGAATAAATTTCTTGGCATTTTCAGCGTGTATATTAAGTGAGCAGCTATTTTCATTCCTTACAGACTTTAAAAGCATTTGAGAAACGTGCAACGCTTTCAGAAGAAATTGTTGACATACTTTAATATTAGTCTCTTTAAAATGTATGTTATATTTAGAACTGTACTGCCTTTTGCAGCTCTCTGATCTTCGCCTTTTAACATTGCTTTTTTTAATACAAGTTTTCAAAAAGACTTTTTGTCGCTGTTTGCTGATTCCCCAAAAATGTTCATTTATCCTGTCAGATTCGGAAAACTTTCCGGCGCACGAATTACCACATTTTTTGTTCTTACACAGATTAGTTGCCTTTTAAATCCTCTCTGTCCCACACAGGTTTCTTTTTCATCAGAAGATGTGTCTGAATCGCTGTAAGGAAAGAGGGAGCGCTTATTAAACTTCTAAAAAAAATTTTATTTAACACAAAACTTTAACACTTCCTTATTCACCTCTGTCATATTATATAAATTTTTTAGATATTTACATACGAATATTAAAATAATACTTCACACGTATTATTATATTATAATTTTTAAAAACAATATATTTTTCAAATTTTTTATGAAGAAAATTTTATCTTAAGCGATAAGTCGCTGTCACAAAAATACAAACAAATTTTCAAAGTGCACTTAAGTTAAAATTTTTTTTATTATAAATTCATAACGGTGCACCGTGTGACCCGGACATTTTTATAGATGATACAAATGAGGGTAATGTATTTATTTATTATAAAAAACGATATATGAAAATTATGTCATACATACATAATTGGCCATTACAACCCTTCAGTCAGGATTACGGCCTAGCTTCTCACACCACTCATGTTGTGTGCGTTAATTTTATACGTGAGTGGCGGGACCTACAGTTTAACGTCGACTCCGAACGACAGAATTTTTGAGAAACTTTTTAATGGCAGTTTATTTTTACTCTCAGAGTTTTTGCCAGAAATCTGCTGAGAGGAAGTCGCCGAAGAAATATTTTTATTTTTCATATTTCATTTTTGATGTCTGACCTGGGATACGAACCCGGGCTTTACGAATAGTAAGCCAACACACTACCTACTACACCACGGCGACTTCACTTTCAATTATGTCGCTTAAGCTTTTTTTGCGGTTATGGCTCGAAATGTTAATATATTAATAGTTTTCCAAATCAAAATGGATATTGGCGTATTCATTATATTTATTTTAAAACAAAAAATAAAAAAATGTAAAACCTCAACACACAAATTTTATAAACAAAATGAATAAACATAACAAATAAAAACGCATGTCATTGCCACTGAGTTTTTAAAGCACTTGTTTATTTGAGCAGTGTTATCGACACTGCCACATTTTATTTTTTTAAGTTAACTTTATTTTATCTGTAGGTTGTAATAACGTAAAGAAATTAAAGGTGACTTAAAGTGAACTTTAGCTAAAGTTACCTTTAACTAAACCCAACTTTAACGGCAAGTTGTAATAATATCCCCAAAATTCATTCCTGCCAGTTAAGGCCATTAAAGCCGGATATATTACAACCATTTAGTCAGAATTACAACCTAGCTTCTGACAACGCCCATATTGTGGGTGTTGAATTTCATTCATCAGTGGTGGGACCAAGAGTTTAACGTTGTTAAAAAGTTATCTTTTCAGATGAAGCTCATTTTGATCTTGGCGGGTATGTAAACAAGCAAAGTTGTCGCATTTGGGACACAGAAAACCCGCACGCATATATTGAAAAGCCGACGCACCCAACACGAGTCACTGTTTGGTGCGGATTTTGGTCCAGAGGCATATTTGGGCAATTTTTCTTCGAAAATGAGCAAAGAGTGGCCGTTACAGTCAATGGCGATCGTTATCGGGCCATGTTGAACGAATTTTTGTTCACAAAAATTGAAGAGGAGGATATTGGCAACATTTGGTTTCAACCGGACGGCGCTACGTGCCACACAGCCGAAACTACACTCGATGTTTTGCGTCCTGTTTTTGAAGATTGCATTATCAGCCGCAGAGCTGACGTCGTTTGGCCACCTCGGAGCTGCGATTTGACACCGTTGGACTATTATTTGTGGGGTGCCGTCAAAGATAAGTGTTACGCCGACAAGCCAGAGACAATTGACGCTTTAAAGGACAATATTCGTGAAATACAGCTGAACACAATCGATAATGTGCTTAAAAATTGGACCGATCGTGTAGGCTACTGCATGGCCAGCCGAGGCAGCCATTTGAATGAAATTATTTTCCATTATTAACCGGAAGGATTGTACTTTCAAATAAAAAAAGAAATTTCAAAACAATGGAAAATATAGAATTTAAAATCCATGAAATCACCCGTTGCGTTAAACTGATGAAAATCCCACTTAGGATGTCATTTGCAAAGTGCTCACATTATTTTGTTTTGTCTTTTTTCATTTCATTTCAGCGTTTTTAATTTGGTTTGTCATGCTAGTATTAAGAAACAAAAGGAATACAGGAAAAAAGGTTAAATAAAATTAACAAAATTTGCCATAAAAAATGTTTAAATCGCATTTTTTTTGGGGTTCTCTTAAATCGCAATATATTTGAATAAGCCACTAACCACAGCTGTCCTCAAATACAGCATAATGATATCTCACAAACACTTTGTTTCATCGAAAATTACTGACAGGAAGTAATCTTTCGTTCGGAATCGAATTTGAACTGTAGTTCAAGCCAGTGTAATATTGTTACGAAAATGGAAACGGTGTACATCGTTTAACATTAAAATGAGCAAAACCTACACAAACAAATACAACGAACTTGTTACAAGTAAACCAACAACATCAGTATGAAAGAAAAGGGGATAGACAAGAAAGCGAAAACACAACAACAAGCAATGTGAACAAAATACGCAAACAACAATGAAGTCGCGATAGAGTGCTCGAGAAGGCGAAACCCCGAACGTTCGACTTCAAGAACATTCATCAGACTGATTACGTGGGCATATAAAAAGGTAAAACAAAGCAGGCAACGAGTAGTAAGAATTCAGTCAGTCTTGTGAGAAGACGCGTTGCGTTTGAGGAAAACAGTCGTGGTTTGAAGATCGTCGTTGTAAAGATCTACCGAACATTTGTTAGTGTGTTTCTGTACACTTATATATATTACGAATAAAGCAAATCGTTAGTCTAATTTGGAAATGTGCTAAGTCAAAATAGCTTTCTTTAAAGGACCTAGATCAAAAATTAAGAATAATTAATAATTAATATTAGTGGAGTTAGCACGCGCTTTTAATTTTTTTCGTAGTTTTGTGGACTTAGCGTTTTTGCAAACCACAAAATTACAACAATTTTCAACTACATAATGACATTTTTTGTTGTTGTAAAATATGTATTTTGTATAGTGTTACCGTTTTGCATTAAAATCTCAGTTTTTAAAAAAAGTGGACTTAGCGTCTTTGCGAATTATACTAACGAAATTATTGTTGGATTCATCAAGTTGTAAACGATGGCATACAAAAGTATTGCGAACAATAAAGAGTTTAATTGAAACTAAACACATATTTGTTTTTATTTTGTTTGCAATCAACGAACTTATATTTTAAACGTTTTTAAAATGGTAAAAACGTAACAATATTAACGTAAACAACATAAGTGGTATGAGAAGCTAGGTTATATGTATGACAGGAAGTGACACAAAAG